>CM021103.1:38471878-39033472 GCA_007115665.2 Sequoiadendron giganteum | reverse complement strand
ATGTTTATGCTATTGTTATGCCGTCAAAATGACAACTTGATTTTCACTTTGAGGAATGCTGAGCTCCTAGTTACAATCCAATTTCATGTTTGAAAGATAACACCTAGTTGGTTTTTATTGCTGCTTCTCATCCAGACTAGCAGATTGAGCTTTATAATTGAAGTTTTGATGATAATTCTTAGTTTTGGAGTTGTTGTTGTAGACAAGGCTGAAAGTCGATTTCACTTGCAGCTCTCATGGTGATTTTTATTTGCTGATGGGTATTTGATCAACTGAATTCTATACTATTGGTGACCATCCTCATGAATTTTCAGATTTTAATTTGGAGTATCTGATTTTTAATGCTAAAATTGCCCCTCAAGGAGGGTCGTACCTTTCTTAGTGGCATTGGGATTTGTGCCAAAAAAAAAGAAGGATTTGATGTTGTTTCCTGATTGGTTCTTGGACGCCATACTCTTAGAGGTCATTTGCAAAAGATTTCAGTTCAATCGGAGGTAATTTGGTGAAGTTATGAGCATTTGATTGATTTTGCAGTTGCTGATAATTCATTTCCAGAATTGCACATTTCTATATCAAACTTTATTTCAGTTTGCATTTCCAGTCTTTCTTCATCTATTCTTGTTGATATCTAATGTGAAATCATCCCATATCTTGGTGCTTTGAAATCATTGTAAAATTCTTTTAATTTGCAGCTCTTTCCTATTTGTAAAAACTATAAATAGTAGTACTGTTCCAGTTTCTTATTGGTGCATTGATTTCTTAATTTCACATTAAGCACCCCTGGATGGTATACCGCCAGTGTGGATAAATGAATTGTTAAGCTTTCTTATACCCACTGTCAAGTGGTGAATCCCCACTCTTGAGTGGATGTTTGTCGTAGCGGATGAATCATTTATTTGTAATTTCTTTCCCCCCACTGTTTTCGTGGAAGGGTGGAAATTCTCTCATGGGTGGTTATCTGCCTAAGTACTTTCAATTTTGTTATTAGCAATCCACCATATGTTAGCACCTTGCCTTCTATAGGATCTTGAGTGCACATTCTTGGTGTTGAGTTTAAGTCCCCTCATTCAATTGTAATCATTTCAATTATTGATTAACTAGATCCTAGGGATCTGTTGTGACCTATTTCACACATCGCCCCATTGCAAATGGGGACCCCCAAGTTTTGATGTCGCCCTCTGAATTGCTAGTTTAGAGTCCTGAATTTGAATAATTTTTGAGAGTCAGTCCGGTCAAGTTGAAATTTTGGACCCGTTTCTATGCTTAAACGTCATGGAAATGCTCAGAAGACTCGGTAGACGAGGAATGCCATTGCTTTCGGTCAATTCTGACACTTCCTATTTTTTAGGGATTCTGCTTTTTTTATTTTTGGCATTTTTAGGCCATTCTGGAGTTCCTATTTTTAGGGATGTTTTTTGTTTTTTCTATTTTTAGAAAGTTTCTATTTTGGGATCCCACAAAGGATGAAGTCAACATGCCTCCAGAAATCATGAAAATCAAGGTAAAATGGCAGAAGTCCTAAGTCTGAGAAGGGCGCCCATGAGGAAAGAATGGCATGAAAAGTATGAATTGTGCCCTACCTTTGGCAAGCCAAGGTTGAAGTCCGCCATGGGATGAGAGGCCTCCAAGTCCACCCATGGCACAAGGAGAGCCAAGTCCGCCCATGGCCTGAGAAGCATGAAGTCCGCCCAAGGAAGAGGTGGATGGCACAAGAAGTATGGAGTCCGCCCTGGCAAGAAAAGGTCAAAGTCCGCCCAAAAAGTCAATGGCAAGCAAGACAAGAAGTCCGCCCCAGCCAAAAAGAATGGCATGACAAGAGGCCAAGTCCGCCCTTGGCAAGCAAGAGGCCAAGTCCACCCTTGCCAAGAAAGAGCCCAAGTCCGCCATGGGGAGAAAGGGAAGGATGAATGGAATGAACATGTGCCAAGTCCGCCATTGGACAAAGCAAAGATAAAATACGCCATGGCAAGGAGAAGGGTGAAGTCCGCCCTAGACAACTGGAAGATAAAATACGCCATTGGAAAGGAAATTCGCCCAACTTAGGAAAATAAAATTTTATTTTTCTAAGGCATGAAAAATGGAGAAATATCTAGAGGGAGAAGAGGTTAGGCCAGCACAAAATCACTCCTCGGCACGACGGAATGAAATTCTTGGACACAAAATGAAGAATGTCTGGCAGAACAAGTATGAAGTCCGCCCCTCTCAGCTTGGACAAATTCCTAAGGCACAAATAAAAAATGGCAAAGTGGCAGAGAAATCTCCAAGTTCGCCCAACCCAGAAGGAGAGAGAAAATGAATTGTTTGGCCAAGTAAAAACGTCCAGAGAGGCCAGAAATCCGCCCGGAGAGTTGAAAATTGGCAGACGAATTATTGAGCACATTTTGGCTAGGCAGACAATTGGAAAATAAAATATTTGGCCACAGACAAACGAATTTAGCCATGTATCATTTCTAAACGGGTTGGAATTTTAAATATTTTAATATTTTTAATTATTTCCCAACGCTTGGGAAATTTTAATTAAAAATTTGAAGTATGGAGATTATTTGGAAGATTAAATCATTTTTGCCTAGGAAAATCAAATTTGCCATGATTCAAAGATTTAAAGCACGTTGGAAAATTAATTTTAATAATTAATTTAATATCTTTTGATATTTTCTCCAACACTTAGGCGAATTTTTTAAGAAGTTTAAAGATCTCAGGTAGAAGTGGTGCAAAGAAAAAAATTGGAAACTTGCCTCAACGACTGAGAGAAAAATTAGAAACTTGCCAATCGGAGAAGGAAAAACGTTTCTAAAATTGAAAGAAACTCAAGAAGAAGAGGGCAATTCCTTGAGAAAATCGCACTTCTTAGCCATAAATGAGTCTCAGCAACTCATTTCTCACAATTTCGATTGAGAAGAAGTTATCTCTCTCAAATCTTCAAGGAATATATTGCGAAGGGAAAGATAGTGAGAATAACATTGAGAGATGTTATTTGGTGTTGAGAGACGTGATCTTTAGAAAGAAATAAATTATTTCTTTGCTGAAAATCGTATTGCCTAGCAGATTGGCTCACTTCCTCTATCAAATTTCTAGAAATTTTAATCTGTTTGCAGCCAGAGGTCAATCTCAGAGGTTTGGAAATTGATTGGCAATATGTTTTTACTCTTTTCTATCTTCTACATTCTTTTCGGCACGAGTTTTATTGAATGGTTGGCAAATTTATTTGCTTTCAGCTTGCTTTTTCACAGAAATTTTACTTTAAACAAGCTGAAAGTACGATTTTGTCCAAACAACACCTCGGAATAAATTAATTTTAGAAGGGTCTTGTATTAACGTTAAGTATTTTGTACTTGCAGGTTGAAGATCAATTAGAGAGAGTCATCCTGAGAAGCACAGATGAAGTTCGCCAGCAAAGGATCGCAGTGAGAGACCAGAATAAAATCAAAATGGAAAAATATTTCAAACACCAATCTTGGCCATATCAATCTCGACGAATTCAAGAGAAGGATATACGGGCACAATGGACCTTTACCAACGCCTGCCGCCAGGAGAATGGTGAGAAATGAAATTTTTCAAGTTGTCGGATTCCCGCCTGCAACTGAGTGTGCTGAGCTGATGGTGGAGTGCGCACTTCATTATGATGCTGAATTAAGGCAGATTGTGGCACCCGATGGGAGAGTATTGGCTCATCTGGGAGAGTTGGCCATACAAGAGGCTTTTGGCATTCCTACGTACCCTAAAATAGTCTATAAAACCAAGGAGGATGCCTAGAGGCTGTATGATGAAGAGCCTGACCTCTGTGCCGCCAACATCAACAAGTCATGGTTGGATAAGCCAAGATCTCACTTCAGGAAAATGCCTAAGAAGCTGTTACGTATAGACTTCAAAGAGGATTATGGGGACATCATCATCTTGCTAAACAGGATAGCAGGCAATCCTTTAGGGGCACCTTTCAAGCCATGGATGTACTATTTCATTGAGTACATTACGGAAGGCGTGAAGATGTTCAAATGGTCGTGCATGATAAGTAACAATCTCCACGAGCAGCTTATCAACCTGGAGAAGACTAAAACATTCTACATGAGCTCCTATGTCATCTATATGTTGGCGAGGACATACAAATATGCAGGCTTGAGCTGCAAGGGCACAGTTGGCAGTGGATCAAATGAATTGAAGGCGTATGACTGTTATCCACAGCTGCAGTTGAGAGAGAAGGCACACTTCAAGCGAGCTCACGACGCCTTACTTATGTACATCACAAGGATACTCCAGGGAGGAACACATCAATGACTGACTCTCGAGGCCAAAAGCCTGATTGGCAAGTGCGGATCTTGGTTCATCCAATATCCAAGGTATACCTACATCAAAATCCAGGGATTCACCGGAAATCCGTACCGATTGCCAATCTTCCCCACAAATAAAATGGTCTTGCTTGAAGTACTGAAGCAGTTGGAAGAGTTTCAAGGCTTCTAGAGGGTAAAGCAGAAGGCGGCAGTCTCCTTTCCCTTCTTTATAGGGAACATGCTGGAGTCATGTCCATCATCCCAGGCCGCTGATAGTGCCAGACTTGAGATATAGAATTATCCTTTTACCACTTATCAATCCAGGGGCAATTTTGACCCACATCACCACATCAAGACAGTGGATGGAAGGAGATACAGGCACAGGGTTGAATTGGAGGATTTCTGGGCAGATGTCGTGGATGAGTTTGAGGTTAGGCGAAGGATGTAGTCTAGACTACCCGTCAGCTTGATCAGGGCAACGGAACTTTGGCGAGTGCCAGATCAGTTGGAAGAGGATGGAAAGCAAACGCATCCATGCTTCAATGAGAGTTTGCCTTTGCCTACTGTCAGCTGGTCGGAACCAGAGCATGCCGATTTGAATACTTTGATGAGACCTGTCATCAAGTATACACAGGGTGGGTTGATCAACAGATTCAAGAGCTAAGGCGAAAAAGGATAACACTAACTTATGATATGTTGAGTGAGGCGGAATGTAATGTCCCCAATTTAGCCCTATGCTTTTCATTTGGATTTAGCCTAATTCTGGGAACTCGTAGGCTAAGCAGAAGCTCGAATCAGGGTTTCCAAACATCTTGGAGGATGTTTTCGTCTTTTTGCGGAGCTTGCACTTGGAAATGTTGAACTTGGATTTCGGATTCCTTCTGGGTTTTTTGAGAGCTTCGCGTTGGTGGTTTCGGTTTGGCATTCTGAGCACCTTCAGGAATTTACTATTTTTAGTAAATTCTATTTTTAGCAGTGATCCAGTCAGCATCAGCTCAGTCGACTTTCCTCTTCTGGCAGTTCATTGGGCAATTCTCATTTTTGGCTTAAGGGGTTCATTTTGGAGAAATAAGTTATTTTAAGTCAAAATGTTTTATTTTAAAAATACCCTTGGCCTAGTGATATAACTGAACAGTTGTTTTAAAGAAGGGGACTTTGAGGGGTATTTTCTCATGAAGGAAATATATTTATATTCCTAAAGTTTATAATTGCTCAAGGGAAAATGGACGCCTATTTGAAGGAGTTTATATTTTATTTAAAAAAAGAGAAGTGATTTATATCTCTCAAGGAAGGTACGCCATTTTGAAGAAAGAGTTTTGGTCAAAGATTAAACCTAAAAGCAGCTTGGGATTAGGGCACACTTTCTAGAAGCCTCCAGAGTCTTCTCTTCATTCTATAAAGGAGGTTCCTTCTCTTCTTTTGGATTATCTTATGTTTTATGATATTGTTATGCTGCCGGAATGGCTTTGGGATTGCTTCGAGGAATGAATGCCTCCTAGCTTGGCTCTTCTTCTTGCTTGAAAGATAGCAACTAGTTGAGAGATAGTTTGTAATAGGTTTGTCTTGCATTTCAGT
This sequence comes from Sequoiadendron giganteum, assembly GCA_007115665.2. NCBI lineage: Eukaryota > Viridiplantae > Streptophyta > Pinopsida > Cupressales > Cupressaceae > Sequoiadendron > Sequoiadendron giganteum. Next base: position 39,027,632 of record CM021103.1, on the reverse strand, counting down.
TGAGTATCTTGCATTTTTGGAGTTCTAGATTTGCATTTCAGTCTCATTTTGAAGTTGCTGAAGTCAAGCTGAATCTGTAGTTTCACTCATAAATCTGAAAATAAAAATACAGTCGTTCTGGGTATTGATTCATTGAGTTTCCTTGATAGGGGCGACCCTTCTTGCAAAGATTCAGATTTTAATATTGAGTGTTTATTTTTTAAAGCAAAATCGCTTCTCTCTATTGGCCGCACCATTCTGGTCTGCCTGGCAAATGTTTAGAAAAAAGAATACTTCAATTTGTTAGTTGTTTCTTGGTCTAGTCCTCATTGCCATCATTATAGCTTTCGTTTGCATCAGGTCTCATGTCATTCTGGCAAGTATTGAGTGAGTTGTGAGCATTTTAGTGGATTCTAGGGTTGCTGGTTATGCATATTACGTTGCTGTTCTGTTATATCAGTCTTGAGTAATCTTTATTTTGGTGAAGAGTTGTATCTGGAAGGTCATAATTAACCTTGGAATGATCATATCTATTACTGCAGCAGTGGAGAGCTTCTAATCTTGTTTATTGCAGGCATCTTCTGATATTTTTTAAGATGAACAGTAGTACTGTCAGCATTTCTCTTAATCTTACTTTACATTCTAAAGCTGCATTGTATTTCTGTATATCTCCGCCATATGGTCGCCTCATTTCCACTCTGGAATTGGGTAGCACATACTTGGTGTTGAGTTTACTTTCAGCATAGTTAGCATCTCCGTCATATGGTAGCTCCCATTCCATCTTGGTTTGGAAAGCACATTTTTGACGTCAAGTTAATTCAACATCTTTAACATCTCCATCATATGGTAGCTCCCACTCCGTCTCGGTTTGGAAAGCACATGCTTGACGTCGAGTTATTTCAGCATCCTTTGGTTTTAAATGCTAACCCTAACGATTGTGTACTGCTGCTATCCTTGTTGTAATTGAAAAAGCAAAAAATTTGGCTTGGTATATTTCACGGAATCCTATCCTTCTAATGCAGACGCATCTCAAGACATAGAGACGATAGAGGCCACCACTTCCAGGAAAAGGAAGGAGATAACTGTGAGTAAGGAGCCGGTTCAGAAACAACGAAAGCCAAAGCCTTCACGCTCCGCTGCATCTAGAAATATTGAAGAGATGCTGGCTACTGTCGATGCTTCACTGGCCAACATTAGGGATCCTTCTCCAATTCCTAAAGACAATATGGAGCCCCAGCCGGACGAAGATGCACCACCATCTCCCACGGGCACGGAAATATTGGAGTCTAACGATAATATAGGCGCCCAAAATGATGATTTCCAGGAAGGAATGATTTCAGCCCTTAGGGGAATTTTGGACGTTCCTGGCGGAGAAGACATGCTAGAGGAAGATGGCGTGGAATAACTCACAATCCCGAACTGGCTGAGGGAAAGGCTGAAAATACAGGTGCCAATAGAAGAGCCACAAGAGGATGATATTGCGGATTTCTTAGCCAGGCTTACACAAACTGCAACCAAGAAACCGGCAAAGAAGTTCTCGAGCATACAGAGAGATGAGGCCAGCAATCGAACTATACAGCTTGCAGTGCCTACAGTGGACAAACTGCAAGAAGACATAGCCCCGCAAGATTATACCATCACCACCATTGACTTGGGTCCAACCACTAAGGGCCAAGAAATTGAAGATTTGGACAATTCTGTGTCCACTATTAAGTCAAGATTGGCAAAAGAGGTGGCCAAGAGGAAGGAGTGCCAATTGGAAATTGAGTGCTTGAAGGAGTATATCCAGCATTTGATCAAACCACTTGATCAGGATAGCACAGCAACTCCTCTTCTCTCGAACTCTTCGCAGGAGGCAGCCAAGGAGATGGAAGAAAACAGGGTCACAGTTCGAGAGGCCAGAGAATGGATAACGGTCAAGGGCACGGAAGCTGAGGCGTTCATGGAGAGGTTGACCTTAGTTTACGGTCAGGCCACTTCGCTACTTTCTAGACTGGCCGCTTTGGCGGAAATATGGGAGAGCCTTCCAGATGTGCGGGATAGGATAATTCCTTGCCTTAGGATTTTGAAAGGGATTCCTAAGCAAGAGTTGATAGACGGAGGTGTCATTGCAGCTGGTGCAGCTTATGACTTCCATACTTGGTATTGGGCACTAACAACACGAGGTGAAGTCTTAGACAGGGTAAAGGTTGACAGTCTGAAGCTGGAGGATCAGGTTAAAGAAGTCTAGACCAAGATTCTCAGCATGGTTCCCGACATCTTGGACAAGGAAGCCCTGCGAGAGCGCGACTTGCGGTTGGAGGTTTTGAAGGGAAAGGTCTAGGAAAACATCTTTGCTATCACTGGACCCATCTTGAAGCAGGATTGGACCAAATTGGCGAACTTCTTGAGCATTCGAGAATCCTTTGAGAAGATTGAGCCAGAGTGGGAAAATATCTTTGTCAGGTGCGCCAAGAGCGTGGATGGATTGGAATTCAGGATCAGAATGCTTCCATAGGTCACCATGGATGAAGTTGCCTCAATCGTGTCTAGATTTGTCGAACACATCAACTCGGGAGGATCGAGATGTGATTCCTTGAAAATAGCTCTGGGCGCCAACTCACTGTTGTTAACCCTTAGTTCACTGGTGTTGTTTCGGGAAACCCTAATTAGGGTTTTATTTGTTTTGATCTCGGCCATTGGCTCATTTTTAATCTGAGCCGTTTATTCAATTTTGTGAACTCTATATAAGCTTGCATACACTCATTTGTAATTGGTGAAGTGAGTTGTATAAGATTGTTGCGACAAAACGGTTTCCATCTATAAAAGCTCTTGTGCATGATTTGCTAAGAACCACTTTTATTTTCAAGTAGTGTGCAAGGTTTTCATATTTCTCCTTCAACACTTAGAGTAGAATTAAATTAGTATTTCATTTATATGTTTGTTAGTGAATGATAGACTTGATAGCAGTGGTGGATAAAATTTAGCTCATACTTTTGTCGAATGGATGATTTGCATTCGATGTGTAAAGTTAGCCCGAGCCATTAATTTGTGGATGCTTAACTTCTGTTTGTTTTGATTATCAATTCAAACATGAAAATTATTATCACTCCCGTTGAAGATTGCACCCGCTTTGCGTAGTTGTCTGAAGGAGGCGAAACAAAGTGTGGTTACCCTATTTTTATCTCGTCACTGTCGTCTTTTGAGTTCTTATGCATAGTTTAGATCTCTAAACACTTATCCTTTTTGCCCCCTTTTTTTTGGAAAATCCAAAATATCCGATAGAAAGAGCCTTCAAAGATAAAACCGTCTAAGTCCTCAATTTGCAAACAGATTATAACGTAAGTCCCCTTGTGATTACCAGCAAATCACAACGCCCAGTAGCCTTATCCACATGTCATGACCTGACCAAAAGAAACATTGGAGTTATTGTATTATCTTCTAGGTATGTGCAATCACTTTTCAAGAGAGGATAAAGTGTCCTTGGGCATTTTATTCTGTGTTCGGTGGTGTATTCAAAACACACACCAACAGGATCCTCTGACCATATGCCCACCCCTCCTCCTTAAGTGGTTTTAGGGCGCATTCTTGGTTAGAGTTCTTTTCTGCATCGTTTTGGTTTTCAACTAACCTTAACGGGTGCTTGATTACATTGTAATTGTCATTGAAAAATAAAAAAAATTGAGAGGGTATCTTTCAGAAACGGGGAGCCTAGAGGATAGTGTGGTTGTGGCTGTGTCATGAGTGCGAATCCATGGACCATGAAGAGAGCCCACAATGCCAATATCTCCCTCCTCATTCGACTCTATCTCCATGTGCTCGACCTCGTGCTCTTGAATCTGACCATGGGCATGCGCATGTCCACTAGCTATGGTTGCTGCTATGGCTCTTTTTGCCCTGTCCCTTTGCATTTTTCTTTCCTCGACCACTGAAAGTAAGGCAAGCATCTCTCTTCTAATCTCTTCTTTGGGTTTTTCACAAGGCTTGGCATCACGCTGAGGAATGCTTGCAAGATGGTATTTGAGGCGATTTGTGCCTCCATGATATGTATTCTTACACTCACTGCAAACAACTGTTCCAGGTATGTGCCCTCTCACAACATACTTCCATGTAGGGTCTCTAGCTCTTGGAGGACGAGTGCCTAGAACCCATGATGATGGTGTGGGCACTGATGGGGTGGAACCTGATGTTGAACTAGAGCCAAAAGCCCATTATAGTGTGTATTCAATGATCAATCTATATATACAAAAAATATGTACAACATATTAGTTTTTTAATATAGTTTCTTTTTATAAACAACCTAAATGATTAAAAGATCTCTCTAAATTTGATTTAAATTGATACAAATGTGTTTAAATGAATTATAAATTAACATTATTAACTAATCTAATCATTCTACACAAAAAATGAACCTAGGTCTGAAAAATTCAAAAAACAGTGAAAAAAATCCGAAAAAGTCAACAAAAGATTGTGATGAATCTCTTTTTTTTATTATTCTAAATGCAAAAAATTGCTTCTTTGTGCTCTATCATGTATTTTTTTTCAATTTGGAATGAATATTTTGCAAGAAGAATGAAAGAGAATGATTAATCAAAAACAAAAAACAAAAACAAAAACCCCTACCTGTGAATTGAATTTCCCTTGCAAATCCACACAAAATGGCATTTGAATCCGCTCTCCTCGATGGTAGATCGTTGGAAATGATGTCTCCTTGCTTGGGGGATTTTTAGCTCTCCACACAAAGTTTCAAGTTATTTTGAAATGAAATGAACATCAAAAAAAATGTTTTCAGCTTTAAGTTTTGAGCAGGCGAGTTTTTCTATCTGACTCGCGAGTAATCGCCGAAAAAATTCACGAGTTTTTCGAAAAACTCGGTGAGTTAAACTCAAAAAAACTCGCGAGTTTTCTGCGAGTCTTCCATCTATGGATAAAACTGTGTAAATATTAAAACTGAATAGAATAATTCTTAGTTTTCTCTTCATGCACAAACATTGCATATTTTTGTCCACCACCATCCAGGAGACATCTTTGTAATGTCCCCATATTTAGCACTACACTTTCAAGTGATTGATAGCCTATTCTCAGATGCCCGTAGGCTAGTCAGTGGCAAAATTAGGGTTTCCATTTTAGAGGAGGTTTTGAAGGCTTGCATGCGAGATTTTCTGATGCATATCTTGTGGAACTTTCTGGGTTTTTGGAGAGCTTCAAGATGTCGTAACATGCATGATGAGATGTTGATTTGCAATTTTGGTTGTTCCTTGGTTGTTTTGGAGGTTTGCATATTGGAGTTTTACAATTCTGATTTTGGATTCCTTCTGGGTTTTCAGAAAACTACGTAGTGATGTGACATGCAACCGAATCAGAGAACATTTTTAGACTTACTATTTTTAGGTTTCTGCAATTCAATTATGTGGCTATATCTGGCGGGTCAGTTTGAGCAGTTTGGTCTCCAACACCCTTGGTGCTATTTTTAGCAGTAGTTCACCAGTTCTGTGCAAAGGCTATTTTTGGCAAGTGTTCAACAGTTTGATACTATGGCTATATTTGGCAGGGCAGTATATTCTGTTTGGTCTCCAACTTTTGAAGTATTTAATTTGGCAAGTTAGATATTTGAGGAGATATTGTTTTAAGTGAAAATTATTCCTTTGCAATAATGGACGACTTCATAAAGGAAATTATTTAAGTGATTTATAATGTTTATTTTCACTTAACTTATAGGACGCCAATATTATACTTTATTTGCATTTTATAAAGTATATTGCCTTCATGAAAAAGGGACGCTTTGGAGAAAATATTTGGATAATTATAAAGTATTTTCCTCATATGCTTTTGGACGCCTAAGTGAAGGGGGTAAAATACAAATTACAGTTTATTGAAGGTAAATGTGGATTTCACCTTGGGCGCCCTAATTGGAGGGAAAAGGAATTCAAATTTGGGAAGAAGTTATAAATATAAGACTTGGCCTTCATTTGCAGTTATCTATTGTTTATCTTAACAAAATGCTGCTGAAATGGTTTCAGACTTATTGCTTCAAGGAATGCATACCTCCTAGCTTATCAGTTTCGTACTTGAGAGATAGTACCTAGTTATTGAGACTGTTTCTTCAATCCAGAGGTTGCATATTGAGCTTCAAGTTGGTTTTTGAGTGATATTTCATATTTTGGAGTTGCTGGTTCGGTGCTTGGCTGAAGCACATTTTTACTCGTTGCTCCGCACTCAATTTTTTGTTGATTCTGGGTATTGACCCTATGCTTTAGTTTACCTTGGGTGCCCCTTCTTGCAAAGTTTCAGAATTCTTGGTGGGCTCTTGGTTTTTATCTTGTTGGTCGACTTCTCCCAAGTCATACTTTTGCTTGGGAAGTGCCGGAAAGATTTAGAAAAATAAATAACTCCAGTTTGTTGTAGTCTCTCAGTTCTATCTTGGTTGCCCTTCTCTTATGCTTCATTTGCACTTGGTTTGACATCATTCGAAGGTGTTTTGACGAAGTTATGAGCATTTTGGTGATTCTAGGGCTTGCTGGTATGAATTTCTGATTGTTGCAATTTTCATATCAGACTTGATATTTTAGCCCTTTTAACTATATTTCATATGTTGGATAGCTTTTACTTGTTTGGAGTTCATTTCCTAACATTCTAGAGTTCATTGGTTATCTATATCTAATTGTATTTGCAGATTGTTCATCATATTGTAATGCTGAATCAGTAGTACTGATCAGCTCTTTACTTCCTGCACTTTACATATTGTATCTCCACTTTAGTGAAAGAGACTAGCCCCGCCATCTATTTACTTTTCAGTATTTACTTTCCTGTATCGCTCATTGAAAAGCGGAAGGGGTCGGCTAGCCGCCCAAACATTTACTTCCAGTACTTTGTAATTCACTCCCGCTGAAAAGTGGTTGAGTTGCATTTCTCATATTGCTGATCGTGGCTGAGCCGTCAATACACTCCCGCTGAATAAGTGGTCGAGTTGCATATTTACTTTCAGCATTGTAATTTCAATTGCAATCCTCCCGCTGAATAAGCGGTTGAGTTGATTGTTATTTCCTCTCATTGTACTTTCCTGCAGTTATAATTTTATGCTAACGATCCCCTTTCGAGTATGCTCTCACCTTGCCCATATTGGGATCTGGGTTGATCAAAAAGAGAAAGGGTTCCATTCAATTGGTTTATGGTTTCACTAATGGTAACGGGTGAAATTAATGTGTTAAAAAAATTGAAAAAATTGGCTAGCACATTTCAATGGTATCAGAGCTAAGATCCTGCCATCCTATGAAAATTCAGCGATTCAGTTTGTCAGATGAGTGACATAGAAATCAGATTTTTCACCTGAGTTCAGTTTAGCTTTCAGAAGTTCTGAAGAAGTTGTGTTTTCTAAGGACCAAGAACCGTGAGAAGTCGGATTTGATTGTGGCTTTTGAAGAATGTTCGTTCAAGAGGCAATGTGAGCATGAGGCTTCCATACTCCGTGAAGAATATCAGAACATGCCATATGAGTTTAAGGACGGTGTTTCTTTTGACTGCTACTTGAAATGTGTGTTGATTAGGTATCCTGGAAAATTGGGTGTGGTCAACTACATCAAGGAAAAGATTAAAAGAGAAGCAGAACATGGCTTGGACGAAGGTTCAAGGAAGGAAGAAGCAAAAGTGCTTGTTGGTGGTTTACAATCCACAAATGAGCAAGTCGAAGAGTGTTTGGTAGAGCCTCAAAATACTTCTTTAGTCTTGCATGTGATAGGAAGTGATGAAGATCAGCTTATTGAAAAGGACATAACAACAGTCTTGAGTCCTAATGAGGATTCATCCAATGAAGGTCTTGAGACTAAGGGCTACACGGAAGTTGTTGGTAGAAATGTTGTGTGGGATGAGTTCATTGAAGAAGAGCAAGTTGGAGGAAACTCTAGTGGTGTCTTTGAACCAGCTTATCACTACCTTCATGGTGATGTTGTTGGTGGTGATTCCGATGTGTTTACATCTCTTCTTGTTGAAGATTTGGTGAAGGATTATTTCCCTCTTGCTGCGGTTCAGCCCTCTTAAGATTTTTCACAAGACAAATTTATGACAAGTAGCCAAGAAGACCACTTTGGTATTCATTGGGCTGCTAATGAAGAAATCAGTAACATACCTATTCATGATGGGGTTGTTGAAGATAAAAATGATAAAGTAATCAAAACAACCAGCTTTGATGACTCTTATTTCCAGTACAATGATGGTGACATAGTTGTTATTTGGTTTGATCATCAAACTAAGTTCTTGGAGGAAGCTACTAATGAAGATATCAGTTTAAGTGAAAAGGGAAGTAACTCATTCAAAGAGTCAACACTTCAAGAGGAGCATGATAAGCATTTTCCTATTGATCATTTCAATCAACCCATTTGCATTTGGGATCCAGGTGTGTTGGCATCAAGATATGACAAGAAACCTGTGTGGGATAAGTTTCCCTTTGATCCTAATGAAGACCAAAATTTTGATTGCATTGCAAGCTATGAGGTGGCCATGGAAGGAGAAGTTGTTTTTGATGAAGAAGCTTTCCCTATAAAGCTCCATGATGATTCCCTGGAGTTGGTTGCAGCCACTAAGGAGGAGTTTGTTGCTTCCCAAACTTTCAAAGCAGTGTTCAATGATTCTTCATCGATCAAGTTGGAGGTTGCCATAACCTTTGATCAAGGAGATAGTGAGGAGAAAGAAGAGCTAAAAGACCTTATGGCTCTTGAAGAAGAAAGATTTAAAGAGGTTTTTGAGCACAAGTCTGATTTTCCAACTCAAGAGGCTGATTGCAAACTTAGGGTCAAAGAAATTGTGGAGTATGTTCCTCTCCATGACATTAAGCATTCGCCGCAAGTTGATGGTGAAAGACAAGAAGGTTGGAGCAGCTATGAGGGCAGCGAAGACACAAAACAAAGTTCTAATTTTGAAAAGCAGCCAACCAGCAATTCAACATCTTTGCATGTTCATGAGTGGGAAGATCAATGCAAGGAATCTTTTGAAAAAGAAATATCACAGGATACCTAGATGGCCCTAAATGATGCAACAAATCAGCTTGCTGATTACAAACTTTTCAGGGAGCAAGAGAATGAACAAAGAATTTAAGAAATCAAGCAAGTTGTTGGAGAGCTTGATAGTCTTCAAGAGGAGTTTGATATTGAGAGCCTCTCAAGAAAATCAGGAGTTGCAGATTTGAATCAGCAAGATGAAAGGGACAACTTTCAAGTTTTCGACAATCCTCTCTTTGAAGTAGGTGTTGAGAAAAGTTATGATAATCCTCTCTTTGTGACGGATGATAGAACTGTGCATGAGATTGAGTATGGTTTCCAGTGCATGGATGATTTGATATCACTCTATGAGAATGTGCCATGTTTTGTGATTGGTAATCTTCCAAGGCAATTTGATAATGAATGCATAAGTGGGTTCAAAGATGAAGTCTCCACATGGGAAGTGTTGAAGCAAGATAATTTCAACATCTATGACATCAAGGCGTTAATGAGACAAGTCTTGGTAGTTGCTGGTAACTTTATTACAGCAGCAAAGAGTGAAGACTTCAGACCTACTACTCATGAGGAATGGGAGAAAGGTGGACCAGAACATGGTGCTTGCACGTTTGTTAATTCATTCCTTGGGTTGGGCGATGCTTTTGCCCTTTCTAGTCTATTTTGGGAGTTGGATTTGAGGCCATCTAATGTTTCATGCTCCAATGTTGTTGAAGCGTTGATGGATTGGCTTCAAGGGTTCACTAGAGGAGACACCAATTTCTTGAGTATGCACTTGGTTCTTACTGACACTTGGGGACGTGTTGAGTTTTCTTTTTAGTGTGTTGGACATCATTTTCAGTTGAGTATCCATGCTTGGGATCCTCAACTTGGCTTGATGAAGCTTATTACATATGGAAATGACTTTTGGAGGGATAAGAATCAAATTATCAGATTTCTTGGTGCTATTCCTTGCATTACGAACCACTCGTTGGTTGTATGTGTTCATCCGCAAATGGATTGGAGAGAAATTTTGAGTAGATGCATTAATTTGGATGATGATTTTCACTATAGCAGCAGTAGTTCATCTTCTTGGATTCTGATTATTCCTAAATCAGATCATAAGTCAATCATTTCAATCATGGTGGGCAATTGGTATACTTATTTTCGGACTTCACAGTCTCCTATTAGGACTGATTTTTGGCCTCAAATGCAAGAGGTGATGTTTCAAAGCAATCTAAATCCATCTATGGGAGGTGTTCCAGTTGTTACCAGTGACTATTCCTATGCTTTCCTTTGTACTTGTGCTTGGGGTAGCGAACCTTTGATTGCCTTGGTTCATCATTCTAAGGCTCTTGGAGTTGGAATTGTGAGAAATTTCTACAATCTTCATGGTTGTATCATGATAATTTAGCTAAGGCTTAGTAGATTCATGTGTAGTCATGAGTTTGAATTTGATGAGCTCTTGCAAAGGATTGCTTTCCTCCTTGCAAGAGGATGTGGAGAAGCCACATTTGCAGTTGTGGCTTTATTAGATACCTTATGGAGATATGCTGAGGATTACAGTATTGAGTGGAGTAGACTATCTTTCCCATTGCCCAAGATGGTGATAGACAGTGGTATGGTTGATATTGTTGACTTAGAGTCTTTTGGGCGTGAGATGCTTCAGGGGGTTGACTTCAGTCCTTCCAGTCTATTCATTTTGATTATCATGGATGGTAACTTTTTGGAGTTATAAGGGAGGTTAGTTTTTTTTTGGCACGATGGTTTCAATTATGTGATCAGAGTAGTGCAACATCGGCATAGCGGTTCATTCTTGAGACAAACATGGGACCCTGAATTGTACTTGGTTTGACATGGATTAGTTCAAATTCTTCTGGAATTGTGGTGGCATTGCTTGAGGACAAGCAATTTTGGGAAGGGTGGACCGTAATGTCCCCATTTTTAGCACTACACTTTCCAGTGATTGATAGCCTATTCTCAGATGCTCGTAGGCTAGTCAGTGGCAAAATTAAGGTTTCCATTTTAGAGGAGGTTTTGAAGGCTTGCATGCGAGATTTTCTAATGCATGTCTGGTGGAGCTTTCTGGGTTTTTGGAGAGCTTCGAGATGTGGTAACATGCATGACGAGATGTTGACTTGCAATTCTGGTTGTTCCTTGGTTGTTTTGGAGGTTTGCATGTTGGAGTTTTACAATTCTGATTCTGGATTCCTTCTGGGTTTTCAGAGAGCTACGTAGTGGTGTGACATGGAACTGAATTAGAGAATGTTTTTGGACTTACTATTTTTAGGTTTCTGCAATTCAGTTTTGTGGCTATATCTGTCGGGTCGGTTTGAGCAGTTTGGTCTCCAACACCCTTGGTGCTATTTTTGGCAGTGCTATTTTTAGTAGCAGTTCACCAGTTCTGTGCAAAGGCTATGTTTGGTAGGTGTTCAATAGTTTGATACTATGGCTATATCTAGCAGGGCAGTATATTCTATTTGGTCTCCAACTTTTGAGGTATTTAATTTGGCAAGTTAAATATTTGAGGAGATAATGTTTTAAGTGAAAATTATTCCTTTGCAATAATGGACGACTTCATAAAGGAAATCTTTTAAGTGATTTATAATGTTTATTTTCACTTAACTTATGGGACGCCAATATTATACTTTATTTGCATTTTATAAAGTATATTGCCTTCATGAAAAAGGGACGCTTTGGAGAAGATATTTGGATAATTACAAAGTATTTTCCTCATATGCTTTTGGACGCCTAAGTGAAGGAGGTAAAATACAAATTACAATTTATTGAAGGTAAATGTGGATTTCACCTTGGGCGCCCTAATTGGAGGGAAAAGGAATTTGAATTTGGGAAGAAGTTATAAATATGAGACTTGGCCTTCATTTGCAGTTATCTATTGTTTATCTTAACGAAATGCTGCTAAAATGGTTTCAGACTTATTGCTTCGAGGAATGCATACCTCCTAGCTTATCAGTTTTGTACTTGAGAGATAGTACCTAGCTATTGAGATTGCTTCTTCAATCCAGAGGCTGCATAGTGAGCTTCAAGTTGGTTTTTGAGTGATATTTCATATTTTGGAGTTGTTGGTTCGGTGCTTGGCTGAAGCACATTTTTACTTGTTGCTTTGCACTCGATTTTTTGTTGATTTTGGGTATTGACCCTATGCTTTAGACTACCTTGTGCGCCCCTTCTTGCAAAGTTTCAGAATTCTTGGTGGGCTCTTGGTTTTTATCTTGCTGGTCGACTTCTCCCAAGTCATACTTTTGCTTGGGAAGTGCTAGAAAGATTTAGAAAAATAAATAACTCCAGTTTGTTGCAGTCTCTTTGTTCTATCTTGGTCGCCCTTCTCTTATGCTTCATTTGCACTTGGTTTGACGCCATTCAGAGGTGTTTTGACGAAGTTATGAGCGTTTTGGTGATTCTAGGGCTTCCTGGTATGAATTTCTGATTTCTGCAATTTTTATATCAGACTTGATATTTTAGTCCTTTTAACTATATTTCATATGTTGGATAGCTTGTACTTGTTTGGAGTTCATTTCGTAACATTCTAGAGTTCATTGGTTATCTATATCTAATTGTATTTGCAGATTGTTCATCATATTGTAATGATGAATCAGTAGTACTGATCAACTCTACTTTCTGCACTTTACATTTTGTATCCCCACTTTAGTGGAAGAGACTGGCCTCGCCATCTATTTACTTTTCAGTATTTACTTTCTTGTATCGCCCGCTGAAAAGTGGAAGGGGTCGGCTAGCCGCCCAAACATTTACTTTCAGTACTTTGTAATTCACTCCCGCTGAAAAGTGGTTGAGTTGCATTTCTCATATTGCTGATCGGCTGAGCCGTCAATACACTCCCGCTGAATAAGTGGTTGAGTTGCATATTTACTTTCAGTATTGTAATTTCAATTCCAGTCCTCCCGCTGAATTAGCGGTTGAGTTGATTGTTATTTCCTCTCATTGTACTTTCCTGCAGTTATGATTTTATGCTAACGATCCCCTTTCGAGTATGCTCTCACCTTGCCCATATTGGGATCTGGGTTGATCAAAAAGAGAAAGGGTTCCATTCAGTTGGTTTATGGTTTCACTAATGTTAACGGGTGAAAGTAATGTGTTAAAAAAATTGAAAAAAATTGGCTAGCACATTTCAATCTTTCAGTCTCGAAGATAGTATTCTTAATGGAGGTTTTCATCTCCAATAAGTTTTGTGGTGAACTCTGTTCAACTAGCAAACCTGTTCTTCCAGAAACCAAACCAACATGCTTGTGCAATCCTCCTACAAACTCTCCTCTTGTAACTCCCCGTGCCTTCTTGCCTTCTCTTTTTTTTCCCTTTCATCTTTAATTTATTTAACTTTTCTAACTTAAGCTTTTTTTTCTCCACTTAAATAATTAATTTAAGCTCTCTTTTTAAATTATCCTTTTTTGACAACATTAAATTAATTATTTAATTACAATGCTGACTTGTAAAATTAGGGACATTACACTCACTCTTTGGAAGTTTGGAAAGTGGCACAAACTTTCAAATGGGATGATTATAAGGGGCTACTTCATAAGCAGTTCTATTTAATTTGTTATGTAGAAGAAAGGGTAAGAGAATGGCATTATTTGAAGCATAGTTTGCAAACTCGGACTCGGCAGCCCAAAAATATGACTCGGACTCGGGACTCGGGAAAAGACTCGGTAAGGACTCGGCAAAAAAAAAAACCATAGTTTTACAAAAAAAAAACAAGAACAAATTAATGCATTTAGAGAATATAAGAGCTTAATTTGATTATCAAACACTCATAATTCAAAGATTACACATGTCATATGATCATCAAACACTCAATAATTGAAATTTCATCATTCATAGTCATCAAATACTCATAGTTTCACTTTCAATGTATAACAGCATCATAAGTTTATAAATGTTTACATATAATCATGTCAAAAAGAGGAAAACATTAACAACCACATATGATCTACATCTTCCTCTTTCCCCTCCCAATGGTACTCAATTTTGGAGGCCTAGAACTAGAAGGTGCCCGTGTTGTAGTATCCAAACGAGGACTAGGAGATCGAGCAGGGGAAAAATGATATTCAAATGTGTTTTCGTTGTCCTCCATGGCATCCAATCTTGCTACTTATTCTTCTGCTGCTGCTCTCTCTAATTCAGCAATATCCTCATCAGTAAGTAAGACATCAGCCTCATCATTTTGTTCATTAATAGTCCATTCACCATATGGATCAATGTCATCCAAGTCGATGGACTCGTGTGAAACACCCTCCACCTTCCTAGTTCGAAGGCGAAGGTTGTACCGAACAAAAACTAAATCATTTAGGCGCTGCTGAGTCAACCTGTTTCTTTTCTTTGTGTGAATGTTTTCAAATAAACTCCAATTGCGTTCACACCCACAAGCACTGCATGGCTGCGACAAGACACGTATGGCTAGCTTTTGAAGATTTGTTGTGTTAGCACCATAGTTCTCCCACCATAGATCTACAAAAACAAGTTTAAAAAATATAAGTATTAAAAAATAAGAATAAAGTAAAAAATCTATATGTAAGAATCAATTTTCTAATTTCAATTTTTACCTGGTTGTTGTTTTCCTCTCCTTTCAATTGCTTGTTGGGAGGAAAAGAGTCTCCCCTCTGCACCCTTGTAGACCTTGAATAGATAAAAGAAAAAGTAAATCAAATATAGAAAATTCATAGATAGTCAAGGCTCAACATTGCAAATTCATAAATAAGATGTAACAAATCTCACCTCCAACTCATCAAGCACCTTATCTCTCAGCTCACTATCAGGCACCATCCTATCAATGCAAGTGACAACACCGTCCATGACCTCCTCATCCACCTTAAATGAGTCCGAGAAGTAGAACTTCAGATTCGAGAAGTAGAACTTCGGGTTCAAGAAGTAGGCAAAGGCGTGAATCGGCTGGTGGAGTTGGTTTGTCCATCTCCGATCAATGATGCGCCATATGATTTCATATTTCCTTTTGTTGCCGCCATAGTAACGTGATATGGCCTCTTTGGCCCTATCCATGGCCTCATAGATGAAACCCATTGGCATGCCATCTCCATCCACCATACGAAGAACCCTCACCAAAGGCTCTGTCACCTAAAAAAATGAAAACAAATGTTAAATTATAACAAAATTAACCCCTCAAAAAATAAAAAACAGCAAATAGATTATCATGTATAATTTTTTTTGTGTGATTGCTACTTACCCCATCAGCTCCTCTCCATTTTTGATGAATGTCTCATCAAAAACTATGGTAACAATCCTCTCCCCTTCAGCTCTACTGGAAAATGAGGACTCCTTCCAAGCATCGACACAAACATTTGCTTGAGATGACCAATGGCACCAAGAATGCTTTGCAATGTGAGGAAGTGGCTAGCAAATCGTGTCACTCCAAGTCGCACAAGGTCCTTGCCCTTTGTGAATTTCCTCATCAAAGAAAGCACCCAAGTATGGTTGTAGATAAATTTTGTAACACTTTTTGCATCTTCAACCACTCTTTTGACCCATGAAATCTTCCCAATATCCTCTAACAATAGGTCCAAGCAATGTGCAACACATGGAGACCATGCAATTGTGGGATACCTCTCCATAAGTAGCCTACCTGCAGCTACATATGCAGTTGTGTTGTCCGTGATAATTTGGACAACATTATCAACTCCAACCTCCTGGACCACCCCATCCAATAGATTGCATAAAGTCTTAGCATTTTTAACTTCATGGGAGGCATCTATTGATTTTAGGAACACCAATCCACTATTTGACGCCCCTAAAAAATTTAGGAGAGTTCTATTTCGTCCATCTGTCCACCCATCAGATAAAATGCTGCAACCTTTTCTTCGCCAAAATTTTTTTTGCTTATCAACTACAAGCCGTGTATTCTTTACGGATTCCTCTAGCAATGGCCCACTCAAATCTCTAGTTGATGGAGTCTTAAACCCCTTTCCTGCAACTATAAGGGCGTTCACTAAACCTTCCCAATATGGGTTGTTTGCAACATTGAAAGGTAGATTATTGTAGTACCAAAAGTTTGCAGCAGCCATCCTAGCTTCATGATGCTTTTCCTTATTCCAACCGGTACCTTCAAGTGAAGGTTGTGCTCTTGGAACATTATGTGGAATAAAATAATTTGGTCCTAATGAAGGACCGTGGCCAGCACTAGCAGTAGAATAGGAACCCTCAGGAGTCTCACCAAAAGATGAATGTGGAGCACGAACACTTGGACTTGCAGCAATAGCACCATGAGGCATAGTTGGTGTAGAAAGGGATCCACTCATCACTAATGCTAGGGCATTCTTTGTTTTTTGTCTTTCATCTTTTTTTAGCTCATAGTCAGCAAGAAGGGCCTTTATCTCTCTAATAATCTTAGGAGTAGTTTTAGGGCATCCCTCCACATTTTGCCCAGGTATCCTTGCAAGGTGGTATTTTAACCTGTTTATTCTTCCTGTCATCCATTTCTGACATTCAGTACATGTCACTTCACCTTTTTTGGTTCCTGGTATTCCATACTTCCATGCAGGGTCTTTTCTCATTCCCTTTGGATTTGAAGACGACATTGTTGTTTCAAGTTCAACATGGAAAAAACAAAATCAGCAAGGGTTTGCAAAAAAATCAGCAAAAAAATGTGATTCAAAGTTTCATTTATTTGCAAAAAAAAAGGAATGCAAAACTAAGCTAGAAATAGTAGGAATTAGGCTATTAAGGAAAATAGAAAAAAAATTGGCAGCATTTCGCCTTATTTTTCTTTATTTTTTTAAATTTTGAATGCAAGAAAACAAAAAAAAAAAGAAAAATTTAGATCACTTACTTGGCTCTATTTTGCTCTTTTTAGCTTGTTCTCATGGTTTCTTTCAACCTAAAACCAATTTGCAGACCTAAAAAACACCAATGCTCAAGTTAAAATTAAAAAAAAGCATGGGTTTTAACCCATTTTGACGCCCCAGCCGCGGACGAGAGTCCTGGGTCGGGACTCCCGAGTCCGACCTTTGGACTCAAAAAAAGGATGGGTTTTAACCCATTTTGACGCCCTAGCCGCAGACGAGAGTCCTGGGTCAGGACTTCGAGTCCCGACCCAGGACTCTCTTGGACTCGACTCCCGAGTCCGTGGCGAGTCGACTCAGCTCAGCCACGGACTTTAGAGTCCGCCGAGTCCGCGGCGAGTCCAAAAGAGTCCGCGAACTATGATTTGAAGCAAATTAAGGACACAGTGTTCAATCTTATACTTGTGTACTTAGGAAGGAAGTTGTGTAGCTTGGGAAAGATGTTATAGAATGTGGGATCTTGATGAAGTACATAGGGGGTCTATTTGATCACCTCAAGTGGCCGATTCTTGTGGCCAAACCCAAGGATATTGATGAAGCATGCGCTCAATATCATTATCTTGATTTGGACAAAGAGTTCTTCCTATAAGCATTGAACAACATAATGAGGAGTAAGAACAAGGTGTAAAGAAGGATGGCGTCCATTATAAAGGCAAGAGCAAAGAGAACACTACCTCTACAAAGCACAAGGGTAAATTGAATTTTCATTGCACCCATTGCGATAAGGATGGGCATTTAGAGGATAGTTGTAATCTCCCCTTTTGAGTTGTAGTTGAACTTACATTATTTTAATAATGCTAATGTTATAAGTTAAATTAATATTTAGCGTAGCTTTAATTAAAATAATATTAAAAGGGGAGACATAAGGTGTTTTTTCAGAAAGGAGTAATTAAATGTTGGAATTCATCAATTTTTAAAAAAAAGAGAATTTCAAGAAAGGAGGTGGGAGTTACAAATGGAGAAAAAAAAGCAAATTGAGATCACTTTTCCAGCATATAGGAAATTGGGGAAAATAAGTGTTTTTGCTGTTGATTATAGAACTTCGTGAGGATGTAACCTTCTTGGAGAATATCACCTCCGATGAAAAATGTTTCTTGGGTGATTGTTGATAGTCTCACCTTAGGGATTGTGTTGGTGTTAAGTTGGGATTATCAAGGTTTTTTCTTAATATCAATCTTGTATTAGATTTAGAAATTTAGTAGTTCAATTTAATTTTATAGAAAGGGTCTAATGGACTTCAACATCATGTGCTACAAGTGCAATAATTTTGGTCATACATCACGTTCCTATAGAAGTGACTTTGTTGAGCTTTCAAAATAAAACAAGGATGCTCTTGATAAGCCAAAAGAGGAATCTACAAAAGTTTGGAAGAAAAAGGAACTTGAAATGGAGAAGAAATCCATGCTAGTACAAGAAACCTTCCATGTGCAAAACGAGGAAAAACAGCAGTTCATTGATAGTGGTTGCTCAAGACACATCACAAGGGATAAAAACAAATGAAATCAGAAAACAAGAACATGGAAACTTATTACAAATGCTAATAGAACTACAAACAATCTCTATATTCTTAGTGAAGTCAAAAGAGAAATGTGTTGCATGGCACAAGAAGATGAGAGCTGGTTGTGGAACAGAAGGATGGGACATTTGAACTTCAATAACATTGTGAAGATTAGTCATAAGCAAGCTATAAGGAGTATGCCAAAGATAGAAAAACTGTCTAATATGATTTACAAATAGTGCCAAGTTGGGAAACAAACAAGGACGAGTTTCAAATTAAAGGAGTATTCTACATCAAAGCGTTTGGAGCTAATACATACCGACTTATGTGGGCCAACAAGGACAAGAAGCTTGCAAGGTGAGAGCTATTTCATGTTATTAATAGATGATTGTTTGAGGATGACTTGGGTAACCTCCTAAGAGAAAAATTTGAATCTTTTGAGAGATTTAAGGCATTTAAAGCCTTGGTAGAGAATGAAACTAGATTAAGAATAAAATGCCTAAGATCTGATAGAGCAGGAGAGTTCACATCAAATGAATTTGAATTTTTTTGTGAAGATGGAATAAGAAGACAATATTTAGCGGAAAGAACTCCACAACAAAATGAAGTTGTTGAGAGGAACAATAGAATTGTTCAAGGAATGGCAAGAGCCATGTTAAATGAGTCTAAGCTTACTGACACCTTCTAGAGAGAAGCGGTACATATGACAGTCTACGGTTCTAAATCGAGCACAAATCAAGGTGAACAATAACAAAACACCATACAAACTTTGGAAGGGAAGGCCTATGTCGGTGAAGTATTTTAAAGTGTTTGGAAGCAAATGGTATATTAGGTGAGATGATGAAGACTTGGGAAAGTTTGATTCCAGGTGTGATGACGATATCTTCCTTGGATATTCTATGAGAAGAAAAGCTTATAGATGCTATAACAAAAGATTGCACAAAATTGTTGAAAGTGCAAATGTGGGAGTTGAAGAAGAAAGGCATCAAAAGGAAATAGTACAAGAAGTTGATCATCAAGAAGATAGTGTCAAAGAAGAAGTAGAGGAAGAAGCTGTAAATGGAAATGTTGAACAAAGAAATGCAAAAACTCCATCAAGAGCACCAGACAAGACTCCATCCAGTTTTTTACAAAGAATCATCTAGAAAGTCTAATCATGGGTGATAGAGATACAAAAATTCAAACAAGGAGAGTAGCCAGTACATCCGAACATGCAAACTTATGCTTGCTCTCTAAAGTGGAACCTAGGAGTTTTGAAGAAGCCAAAGAAGACAAGTACTGGGTAAAGGCTATGGAAGAAGATTTGAATCAAATAGAGAAAAATGAGACTTGGGAACTGGTCCCAAGACCTAAGGATAAAAATGTCATCGGTACTAAATGGGTATTTAGGAACAAGTTGAATGAGGATGGCCAAGTAGTCAGGAACAAAGCAAGACTTGTATGTAAGGGCTATGCTCAAGTTGAGGGGATTGATTTCGAAGACATTTGCCCTGGTTGCTCGTCTTGAGGCTATAAGGATGTTTTTAGCTATTGCAAGTTTCACGAATTTCAAAGTCTACCAGATGGATGTGAAGTCAACTTTTCTAAATGGAAACTTGGAGGAAGAGGTGAATATTGAACAACTTGATGGATTCATTCTATTAGAAAATCATGACTATGTTTGCAAGCTAAAGAAGGCTTCTAAATGGAAACTTGGAGGAAGAGGTGTATATTGAACAACTTGATTGATTCTTTCTATAATAAAATCATGACTATGTTTGCAAGCTAGAGAAGGCACTTTATGGGTTGAAACAAGCCCCCAAGGCTTGTTACTCAAGACTAGACAAGTATCTACAACAACAAGGTTTTAGAAGAGGTATTGTAGACAACAATTTGTATATCAAAAATGAAGGAGATGACTTGTTGATTGTTGTGGTCTATGTGGACGATATCATTTTTGGAGGTAACAGTGACAAGATGTGCCAAAATTTTCCATGGACATGCAGAAGGAGTTTGAAATGTTTATGCTTGGTGAGTTGTCTTTGTTTCTCGGGTTGCAAACTTCCCAATCAAATAAGGGGATATTTATTTCACAAACCAAGTATATTAAGGAAATGCTGAAGAAATTTAGGATGGAGGATTGCAATCCGGTTAAAACTCCCATGGTTACAAGATGCAAATTGAGTAAGGATGGTGAATCTCCTGAGGTGAACGAAACTCTATACAATCCCATGATTGGAAGCTTATTGTATGTGACAACTACAAACCTGATATTATGCAAGTAGTTGTTTTGGTGGCATTGTTTCAAGCAGCACCAAAGGAAACTCATGTGCAAGTAGTAAAGCAACTATTCAAATATTTAAAGGGAACTATGGACTTTGGATTGTGGTACCTATTGTGACCTTTTCACACATCGCCCCATTCAAATGGGGACCCCCAAATTTTGCTCCATTCTGGTCTTTTGGCTTTAGTTTTGCATCTCTCTCTCTCTCTCTTTGATCTTTTGTCCTTTCGGGGATGCCTCTGTATTTGACCTAATTTGGAATTTTGGTAGTCCGTGAAATTAGGGTTTTTCATTCTTCAGGGCAGTTTGAAGTTGAATTGAGTTGGCTAATTGACATTTGAGCTTAACATTGTTGTCAGAAGGCTTCCAGTAGGTTCCCATTGAATTTTCATCATGTTTTGACAACTTACTATTTTTAGAAAGTACCTAATATGAGGCCTTTTCCTCAAAATTTCGAGATTCTGACTGCTTCAGCACATCCAGGTAACTTCAGGGTGCCTACACGAGAAATTTGAACAAATTCAGACAACTTGCTATTTTTAGCAGTTCCGGCTTCAGGCACTGTTTTTAGGGCCCGCACATATGATTTTCAAATGCATGTTTGGGGAATGTTTCTGGGTTTTTCAAGACCTTCGCAGTGATGTAACATGCAAACCGAGATGACGACTTTTAACTGTTCAGTCTTCAGAGACTATTTTTAGTGTTTGCATGCGGAGTTTTTCAACGTATGTCTAGCTATTCCTTATGGGTTTTTTGAGAGCTTCGCGACGGTATGACATGCAAGCAAAATTGATCACTTTTCAGGGACTTACTATTTTTAGCCAGTACGCACATGCAGACCAGTTTTCTGGGTTTTTTGAGATCCCACGGGCAATATGACATACAAATCCATCCAGCGGTGAATCAACCACTTTTTCGGGCAGTTTCTATTTTTAGCAAGTTCACTCTGACAACCACCCGACACTTCAATTCAGCGAACAAAATGGCATGCAACAAAAATTAGGTCAAACGGAGATCATTCGGGACACAAGCAAGTCAGATTAGGGTTCCAGCTTTGATGCCTAAAAAGAGGGGTAAAAAGCCAGAATTTGGAAAAACGAAGGTATCCCACTGCGATCAACATCCTTCAAGCAGTCTACTGGTAAAATTTGGGCGCAATCCGAACACTTACTATTTATAGTAAGTCGCCTCCAGAACACGGCTATAAATAGCAGGTCAGCACGAGGGGCAAGTGTGAACAATTGCACCATGCGATGAGGACCACGTGGTGAAAAATTCAAGTCAAACAGGGCTGCAAAAGTCAAGCAATTTTAGGGTTTGCTAAAAATAGCAGGCAGGCTAAAAATAGCAGATGAGCTTGGGCAACAGGTATAAAGGGGTAGTTGAGACATTGAAAATTTCCAAGTTAAAAGCTAGGGCAGGCAGGTTGAAAATAAGCCAAGTGTTCGGATACGCCAAGAAGGGTGGCATAAAATTTGCCTGTCAAAATGAAAGTAGCACCCTCCAGATGCGCCCAAGCAAGGAGTGGAGGAGAAATATTTCTAAGTGTTTGAAATAGGAGCATGACCCCTAAAATGCGCCCTCCTTGAATGAGATGTTGGTTTGAAAATAGTCTAAGGCATCAAAACAAAAGCTCCCCTAGCTAAATGCGCCCTTGGCAAGAAAGAGGCATGAAAAAAATTCTAAGTGTTGCAAGATGGAAGTCCATGGGGTGAAATGCGCCCAAGGAAGAAAAAACGCCCAAGGCATTGGGAAATAAAAGCTAAGAAGGGAAAATGTGCCCTCACATGAGAGCTCACAGGATAAAATGCGCCCTCAGTGTCAATGATGGTGGAAGGCGCCTGAGACATTTAAAATGAAAGCTCAAGGGTGGAAATGCGCCCAAGGTGGCAGGGTGAGTTGGAGGATAAAGAAAAGTTTTAAGTATCACAAAATGGAGGCTTGCCCTCTCAAATGCGCCCTCAAGGACATAGGTGTTTGAAATTTTTTCTAAGGCATCAAATGGAAGCTTGCATGCGGAAATGCGCCCAAGTTGAGGTGAGAGCCACTCAAAATGTTTCTAAGGCAAAACAAAAGTAGACCCCTTCAAATGCACCAAGCCTAGAGGAGGAAGGGACTTAGAAATTATTTAAGTCGTGAAAATTGCGGCACACCCTTCTATATGCGCCCATGAAGGAAATGAGGGTTGAAAGTATTCTAAGACTCAAAGGGGTAAGTACGCCCAGCTCCAGCAAGGAATAAAGGCATGAGAAATTTGCCTAAGTCAAAATGAAAGTGGACCCTTCAAATTGCGCTCTAAGGAAGTTGGGAAAATTTCTAAGTATAAGACAAGGAAGGCTAGTCATGGAAAGGTAAAGTGAAAATAAATGCATGGGGTAAGTTGATTAAAATAAATTTTCTAAGGGATTTTCTAAGGTAAAATGAGAAGAGGTAACATTAAAATTTCCAAAGGCAAGGTGAAAGGCGCCCATGAACAGGAGGGAACTTCTTCAGGAAAATGAGGGAAATGCCAAGGCATGAAAAGTGAATGTTGCAGGTGTGGAATACGTCCAAAACAAAATAGCATAAACCTTAGCAATTTTTATTATTTTTTCAAAAATAGTAAAAAATTAAACTTACCCCTTGATGAGTTCCAAGGGGAAACTTCTTCTAGGTATTGGAAATTTCCCACTGGGAGATGATTTAAAACTCTTCCACACCTTGCTCGTGTTGTTTCGACGAAGATTTTAGCCTGGCACCCGTTTAACAAATTTCCTAAGGCTCAAATGGATAAATTTTCTAAGGCATGGAAAAAGAAAGCGAAGGGGGTCAAATGCACTCAAGCTCAAGGCGAGTGGAATTTTAACTAAGTCATCAAGCTCCTAAAGGCAGGTGAATGAAATTGCTAAGATGGGAGGATGAAAACATCAAGAGGGCATGCGCCCTAGCACGCAGATGTTGATAAGTTATGAGGATTTGCTAGAAAATGATGAATTTTATCAGAGGTCAAGCAAACCTTGGAAGTCAGAACATGGAAATTGGGTAAGTAAAGTGAATTTATATTATAAGCATTTTGATGCTCTTCTTTTTGTTTTGCAGGATGAACACCGGAGCCAAAGCGTGAGGATTTGAGGTGATGAAGCTGGACAATGTTACAACTTTGGAAAAGGGAAAAGACATTGAAGATATGTCTAAGGCATTAAAAACGTGATGCGAAAGGGGGCTAAATATGCCCAAGGCAGTGAGCTGAAGAAATGTAAGTTTCGAGGAAGAAATGCATCTAGGAATTGAAACGACAGGAGGGTTGAACGTCGGATCCTATTGAATTTTATTATCTACGGAGACGATCTTAGAGACTCTTTTACCCTCCTCCTAGTGCAACAGAATTGGCAGGCAGAGCAGTGGCAACGTGTTTCTGGACAAGAATCTTTTAGAAGAGGATAGTGGGCATTAATTGCTCATTATGGTTCTCGCAAGGGAGTGGAGAATCTTCGGTTCATTTATTCCCCCACTCCTCTCTGTGGCAGTTTTTAGGGCAGAAACCCTAATTAGGGCATATGTGGCTCGATCTAAGCCCTTCATTGTAATTGAATCTAAGTTGTCCGCTGGACTGGGCCAACTATAAAAGGGGCATCCCCCCTCATTTGTATTAGATTAGATTAGATCAAGAAATCAGAGAGTAGAGGAGATAGAAGTTAGAATAGATAGAGAGATAGCTTAGAAGTTAGCTTAATTTGAAAAGGAAAGAAAGCTTTCCCTTTGAAAGTTTTGTAAGAGGTTGTTGTGGAAAACTCTCATAATACAAAGGTTTATCATTGCATGGTGGTTCTATCTTTTATTGTGAATAGCTAGCAAGGCCTTTTCGTCTTTCCAATTCAAATTGATAGAGTAAAGTAGACTTTTATTTCATGCAAGTAGTTGTTAGCTGTGGAATGTGTCGTTTAGTTTGAGCAAGTTTCACTCATCCATACAACTAGCGGGCTCGCTGACGGTGAGTTCGCCCTGTGTGGTCAACTGGATTATTTTGCACTTAACTTCGATTGTGACTCATATGCTCATATGCATCTTTGTGATGGTATGCGCATGTCGCGTTACATTTTGAATATCCTTTCCATCCTTTGAAGATTGCACCAGTTTTGTAGAAGTTGTTCGAAGGGAGGCAAAGCAGAATCTGGTTTGAAGCTTGCTGAAATTGATTGTCGTGTCCCACCTTTAGGAGTAGATGGTAGCATCTCCATTCCTTACATCCTTTTTCATTCAGTATTATCCGGTTAGTTTAAGAACTTGAGCGTCATTGACAAATCTCCCGAAATTTGAGAATCCTTTCTTTTGAATGAGCTACTCACATAAGTCCCCTTGGAATACCCAGCATATTCACATCAACCAACTGAGTCTATTCGCAATAAAAGGAACTTTGGAGTTGAACGCATGAACTTTCACGCAATCTTAGCATGCGGAATACTTTGATCAAGAGAGAATAGAGTGACCGTTGGACATTTTATTCTGTATTGGTGTTGTCATAAAAAACACGTCAACAGAACCCAAGAGGTGAAGATTTCACCCTCACATCATACACGAATGCAGATTAGGCTGGCAGTATTGATGATAGAAAAATCACAAGTGGAGGTGCATTCTTTCTTGACAATAGTCTTGTATCATGGCTAAGCAAGAAACACGCATCAATTTCGTTGCCCACAACGGAAGTAGAATATATTGCAGCAGCTTCTTATTGCACTCAAGTCCTTTCGATGAAGCAAACTTTGAAGGATGTTAAGATTGAGTATGAGCATCCTATTTCCATCTTTTGTGATAGTACAAGTGCAATTAACATATCAAAGAACTCAATCATGCACTATAGAACAAAGCACATTCTAATCAAATATCATTTTCTAAAAGAGCAAGTGGTTGATCAATAGGTGAAGTTGGAGTATGCTGCTATAAAGGAACAAATTGCGGACATTTTTACGAAGCCACTACCAAAAGAGACTTTTGAGTACCTGAGGGAGAAATTGGGAGTGATATCACTCTCATCAAGTCACTAAGTTCTTCAAAAGATGCATGTGTTTAGGAGAGCTATTCATTGCATTATCTTTTAGCCCCGAGATACCTTTGCCATTGATGTCAAAGGGGGAGAAGTAGAGTCAGGGGGAGAAGTATGGTCCTATTGCATTTCAAGATTATATCTTTGCAAGGTTGCCATCAATGACAAAGGAGGAGATTGTTGGAAAAATGTTGTCATTGATGTCAAAGAGCTTGTCGATGATGAGGAGAAATAATGGTTTATATTCTACATGGGCCAACCCATGTCTAGCCCCTTTGGAGGATTTTTAAATTACAAAATAAAATTAGAAAATTGGGACGAATCCCCTCTTGGAGTGGCTCCATTTGGGGATATCTAAATTAAAAAATAAAATTAATTTTTTTATGGGGCCTCCCAAAGTGGACAACCCCCTAGAGTGGTGTGCCCACCTTGGGCATGGAAAAAGAAAACAAAATAAAAATTATTTAATGATGTAAGGCTGATCTCCTTGGAGAGTCACCTCCCTTGGGTGAAGGGACATCTTAGTGAGTATAAATAGAAGTTTGAAGGCAAGGCAAATGCATTCAATTTAAGGGAAAATCATTCATATGAAAAGAAAAAATAAAAGGATATTTGAGCAGATATACAAGAGATATTTGAGCAGATTTATGAGAGAATTTTAGCAGCAATTTAGTGAGAAGAAAAGAAAAATAAAGGCAAGATTATGGTGGTTCTTTAAGCAGAAATATTGAAGACTGTATTGCAGATTCATGAGTGGATGTATGGCAAATTTGTGAGTAGTTGATAGGGCAGATCTAATAAGTTGCAAATAAAATTATTATATTGTTCTCGTGGAGGTTGGAGCCTCCTATTTAAGGAGATTGAGAGGTTGGAGCCTCTTATTAGAAGAGATTAGCGTCTTTTGCCTGGTTGGTGCTTAGTGACGGGGATTGGAGTCTCTAGTGGGTTACTGCCTACAAAATTTGTAAGAAGATTAATAAAATCAATATTTTACCGTGGTTTTCTCCCATAAGGGTTTCCATGTAAAATCGTGTGTCTCTTATGTGCGTTCTTAATTGCTAGATCTTGCATGTATGGTGTTGCTATGGATGATTAAGTTTTGAAGTAATACAACTGTGATTAATTAACTTGTGAAAAGTAAAGTTTTGATCTATACTGATTCACCCCCCATCCCACCTCTCCCCGCCCCCCTCTCAGTATAAGTGTGTTTTTTATCAGTCAGAAAATATTTAAATATTCAGACATGCAGCTTTATATTTGATGGTTTGAAATCTCTATAATTTAATTTCTGCATAAACTTGCTCATTGTGGTCAAGGAAGTTATTATTAAACTGAGTATTGGAAAATTAAGTTTATGGTACTTTATGAGTTTACTTACTCATATCTGGAAACAAACATTATGTTCAAACTTACATTTGCAATTATGCAACAAATAACCATAAATGTGTAATTTGTGGAAATGCCAATACTCCGTGAAAAAAATGGAGTTGGATAAAGAGTTCTTCCTATAAGCATCAAACAACATAATGAGGAGCAGGAACAAGGTGTAAAGAAGGATGGTGTCCATTATAAAGGTAAGAACAAAGTGAACACTACTTCTACTAAGGGCAAGGGTAAAGTGAATCTTCATTTCACCCATTGTGATAAGGGGATTGTGGTAAAGTGAATCTTCATTTAGAGGATAGTTGATGGAAATTGCACCCAAAGTTAGTTTCTTCTTGGGCTAAGAGGGGAAGAGACAAGAACACTGCATATGGAGGCAAAATCAGAGAGATTGAGGGCAGCTCTATAGTGGATGATATGTTGGCCTGTGCTTATCTTCATAGGGGTTTTCCCAAGTTTGATGTTCACTCGAGCTTACACAACTTCTTTGCATCAAAGTTGAAGGAAGGTGTAAGAAGGTTGATGACATGTTTGATACATGTTTGCAAGGAAACCTTGTATCTCAAAATTGGTTAGTGAATATAGTTTGAATATGGTGGACCATCCACATCCATATGCTTTAGGGTGGTTTCAAGGAGTTGAAATGGCTGTAACAAAATAATGTCACTTATCTTTTGGGCTTACTACTGAATTTAGGGATGTAGTGTTAGTAGATGCAATTCCATTAGCTCTGTTGTGATATCATCTTTGGTACCCCATATCTCTTTGAGAGAGATGCTGTTTACAATCGGAAGAAAGATAAGTATATGCTCAACTTGAATGGGAAGAAGTTTAGGTTGCATCGATATGTTGAGAAGGTTGAGGATGCATTGCCAAGTACTCCAAAATTTGGGAAGTTGATTAGTAGCATTGTGCATAAGAAGGAAGCTAAGGTTGGGAGTGATAAGGGATAATTCTCAGAAGCATGTAGGACAGCAAGTGCAACTTATCAGCTGGAAATAGAGAGGTGCGAAGTTGTAATGTCCCTCACCCAACCTTGTCCTAGGACTCGCTTGTTTTCCCTAGAATTCATTTGTTGATTAGGATTAGGGTTTCTTCCTTCCAAATGAGTATTCTCATAATTCCATAACTCTAGATTGGGATCCTATATTCATCCATATTGACACATATCCATTAGCATTAATAACTAGATATCAAAAATAAGACAATCATAATGCAATTATGCAGACATAATCATACTTGCAAATTGAAAACATAAGAAGAGTCACTCAACCCATCAGGAGAGGAGAATCCCTAAGGGCCTATGGTCTACCACCTTCCAACGCCCAACCCGTATCTCGGGCCTATGGGGCAGAATGCCTAGGTGGAACCCTCACCCCTCCATGACCCAACCCTTGCAATGGGCCTGTGGGGCAGACTGCCCAACCCTTGTTATGGGCCTGTGGGGCAAACTGCCCAACCCATGGGCCTATGGGGCAGACTACCCAACCCTTGTTTTGGGCCTGTGGGGCGGAATCTGGGTGAGGTTTTTAGACAAACCACTTAAGTTATGACTCAGCTCTCCTGGCGGGGTTACAAACACAATTCAGACAATCGATATGCAGTCATTAGTATTTCATTTGTATTTACACATTTTAATAAGAGTATTTAATATGATCAAACAATTCCTTGAGTCCTAATATAAAGGTATATCAGAATACAAAACTAAATTGAGAAATATTCATGTCTACATGTTCATTATGTTCTTTTGCAATTCAATACATCCTGCAAGTCCAATATTTGCAAAAATCAAATATAAATGTAGATTAATCATTATTAAAGCCATATCTATAGAAGATAAACCATTTGGCCTCTGATTAGTCAAAGACTACATAGTCCGCCTAAGTTCAATGCCAATTTCCAGTATAATGAGTCTATTTCCAAATTCGATATCAAGAAGGCATGGTTCTGACACATCAGAGGGGACTATGCGCATTCCAATGAATAAAGCATATCAATTATTTTTAATAATACATAGAATGGTTGGGCATACAAGGTTCATGCAACATTGTTATTTCAAATTGAGGACAACTAAATATTAAAGCTAAGTGAGTAGTCTCACCTGATTGGCTATGTCTTCCCATGACTCATTATTCCTTAATTGTCTTCCTTCAACCTTATACTGGATTGATCATAGGATGAGGACAAAATATGCATAATCTACTTATGTTTATATTAAAGAGCCATCATTATTTATAAGGCTTAATAATTGTTGCAAGTATCATTATTGTATATTCACCAATGATTCCCCTATCTACTTACCTACATATATATATATAATTATTCTTTCCTTATTCATATATATTCTTTATTCAATATAAGATTTATCTATATCTATGCATATATACTTGTATATTAAATTATATATATGTTGTACCCCAAATTAAAATTTTCGCTACACAAGCATTTTGAAGAATTGAGTCAAGATACTGTTAAATCTGTCAGAAAAGGTCAAAATGGGGGTTTGCATGTCTTGCATGGGGGTAATAAGCTTAAAATTTTTAAAATCTGACAATCTGGGTCGGTCTAAAAAGATCAAACCTACAATACCCAGACTTCAATTTTTCATCCCTAAATTTTAGGAAAATTTCTATTTTTAGCAGTTTTCTAAAAATAGAAACCTTTTATGGGTTTTTCTGGGTTTCTTACGAAATGGATACTTGTAAAATTTTCTAAAAATAGAAAGTTTGGCCGTTAGGGTTAAGACTAATTTTGATTGGCTTAAAATACTTCCTCATCAGACTGGTGCAGTCAGAATCACAAAAAGGTCAGTTTTACTCTACTGGCTCTATTCTGCTTTTTCAGAAGCCGCTTCGGAGATCCAAGGTCATTCATGGAAGTCAGCCAGCTGCCAGGTGTCAGAATCAGGAGCTCAAGCATCAAACAGAGACTGTCGATGAACAATGTGCACGAGAAACGAGGAACAAACTAAGGAAGTTGAAAAAATGAAAAATATCAAATTTTATTTAAGTCTAGAGATTTCAGGCGCCCCTGTCAAGAAAAGGCGCCCATGTTTCCATGCCTTAGAAAATTTTCAATCTTGACAGCCAAAGGTAATGGAAACACGTGTTACAAGGTATGAATTGAAAAACTGATAAAATTTTCTAACACTGCCAGCAATGGGCGCCCCTAAAGGAGAAAGGCGCCCAGCTTTTCAAGAGGCCAAAAGCCAAAATTAGGGTTTTCATCTCTAGGTCAATGTTGCTCAGAATCATCCCAGCTCCGCAACGAATCAGTCGGCATGCTCGTCGGATCATCTAGTCACTGGCAAATTCAAGATGAATAGGAGTCACGGAGAGAGATTTTGAAGACTGAAGACAAAGAACACAGAAGAAAATCTAACTCTGGAGAAGCTAGGCGCCATACTTCAAGAAGGGCGCCCAAACTCTTGAGATAGCAGATGGTCAAATTTGCTGAAGACTTCTCCAGCATAACTTCCTCAGACTGGATCCAGCTCTCCAACGAATCCGTCAGCTTGTTCGTCAGAGTCAGCAGTCATCAGATATCGCTAGGCAAACAGAGGAGAAAAAGTGTGAGAAATTGCAGAAAGTGGAAAGCAACAGTGAAAATTCAAAATAAAAACTAACACTAGAAGCTATGGGCGCCCCTGAAGGAGAAGGGCGCCTAGGGTTTAAGGCCACCAGAAGTCAGTTTTCGGAAACGAGTAATCTAGAAGACCCCTTCCAGATTCATCTCAGCCATCCAGTGAACTCAATAGCCAGTCGATTTGACAAGTACAAACACCCGGAATAGTAAAATCATCTGAAGGTCAGAAGATAAGCATAAAAATTGAAGATCATAAAAATGGCTAACACTGGAAGAAATAGGCGCCCTTATCAAGGATAGGCACCTGACATTTCGAAGGGGTAAATGAAGCTTTTAGCAGATGACGTCTCCAGAACAAAGTTGTTAGATATGATCAGGCTCCGCGATGAAAGAATCAGTTCGTTCATTGGATAAATCCAGAGGTCGGGAGACAAAGCTGAAGCAGGGTCAGAAAGTGAACAAAAGTTGAAAACGACAGAAATTTGGTTAAGTCTGGAGAGACTGGGCGCCATACCTCAAGAAGGGCGCCCATTCCTTCATGCCTTAGTTTATTTTTCGAAAGTTTCAAAATTTTCAAGTGAAGAGAAATACACCTTTCCTCAAGGCATGCATTAGGTTTAGGGTTTCTACAAAATTAGGGTTTGAGAAGTTTTCAAAGCAAAAAACTTATTTAAAGACACCTCTATGTATTATTTTTTATATTTTCTTGCAGGTGCCTTCAAAGAGAAACAGAGCAGCAGCTTCAAACCTATGTTTTTCAAGATTCAAGAACCCTAACTTGCTGGTTTCTCATATATTTTCAGGTCAGCAATCAAAGAAGACCACCTCTTTCATATTTTCTTATCAAGAACATCAAATTTAAGAAGGAGAAGGCCTATATTATCGAATTTCAGCAAGCTGATCCATTTTTGTTCTATTTTCTAGACAAATTGTTGAAGATTTCTCTCTAAGTTGCAGCAATTGCTTCTATTTTGCATGTTAGGGAAAACTTCATATTCATCCATTTCTAGTCTTCTGGGTCTATGCTAAACCTTCTTCTGGACAAAACCCATACCTTAACTTTTTCAGAGAAATTAAAAGTTGTTGCTTTTTCAGTCAGAAGCCAGGGTTTTCAAAATCTAATCTACTGGGTCCATTCAGATTATGCTCAAGAACAATACCCAGATGTCAGCTTTTTCTGCTTTTTTTGGGGAAAATTAAGGTTTGTTGCTTTTTCAGTCTCCACTCCATATTTTCAAATACGGGCGATCTGGGTTGGCTTGTAACGAAATTCTAGTCAAAACCCATATCTCAGAATAAAACTCAAAAATTCGTCCATTGGAGGAAGAAAAATCAGCAAGCTAAATTTAGAGAGTTTGCCAAAATTTGTCTGAACCTAGGCGTGTTTACTGTCAATCTTCAAGTCTTTTAGAATGGAATACACTCCTGCAGAGTTCAAGACCAAATCAATTCTTTACCACGATTTCATCGAAACAGCTGAAACAGACTTGCATCACATCAAGCCAGTGTTCAATATACGTTCTTTAGAAGATGCAGGCAATACCACCATCAGGCATCTCGCCCATTCAGGCCTTCTTGCAGCCGCATCCATACCTTTCTCAGTACAGAGCTTAGAGTTCATAATTGCTTGCATCAAGCATTACAATCCAGCTACAAGGGAGATACAGTCAGTTGATGGGAGAATCATTTGCAGCCTAAAACTAGATATGATTGAGAAATGCTTCTCCATTCCACCATGGCCTAGAAGCGTCACTATCAACGTGGAAGAATGCGAAAGGATATGGGAAGAACATCAAGATAAATACAGCAAGAAGATTGCACATAGGTGGCTGAAAGAGAAACATTCTACATTGCCAAAGGATGTCGGAAGAGGACAGTTCAAAGAAGAATTCGCCATCATAATAACCCTACTCAATCGAGTTACAGGTCAAGCAGATGCAACAAGGTTTCAGCCTTGGATGTTCTATGTGATACCTCATATAATGAAAAAGACAGAGTTCTATGACTGGCCTACATTGATCAGTGACTGCTTACATCATCAGATAACTGAGTATTTTCATAGACATGCATTTCACATGGTCTCCTACCTAGTCAATTTGGTTGTCTATCAAGGTAAATTCAGAGGGTTAAACACGGAGGGTTCTTTGAACGTTCAACATGTCTACAACTACTATACTCAGCTGGAATTCACTGTTGCATCACTTCATTACAAAAGGGTGAATAAAACATTCTTGATTTATACAGTGCGAGACCTGGACAACGAGCTACATGTTCGCATCTCATCCATTGCCAGGGCTGCAATATCAGAATGGGCAGATTGGTTTATTCAGTTCGCCACTTTCACTTATCCAAGGGTGTACGGTTATTCAGGAGCTCTACTTATGTTACCGAGGTATCCATCAGATGAGGTAGTATGCATGGAATTCTTCAGGCAGATTTCAAATGTTCACACTCGTTTGCGTAACAAAAAGAAACCAGCCTTCAGCTTTCCTTTCGCTTTAGGCATTTACACATGTAGATCATCCGCAGAAGCTAAACTAATGGGTAACGAGTTAGACAAGTTTGGTCTCAAGCCTTTTAGCGATAGACGATTATATGATCCCCATGGCTTCTATGCATCTAGACTTGGTCAGAACCTTGCTCATACACCCGCACTTGAAGACTTTTGGGCTAATTGCAGGGATGAGTATGAGGTGCGAAGGCGAAGTCATAGTAGGTTAACCCTTCATCAAATGAAAGATTGCTTATCAAAAGATATTGAAGGGCTGTCAGAGGATGATGGGGATGTAATTCTTCCAGCTTATATAAGAAATAAGGTTGAGCAGCAACCTCTTCCACAGGTCAACTGGGCTCATAAAGAATGCATCACAGTGGAAGAAAGGACAAGACAAGTGGTGGAGTACAGTAAGACTTTCTTGATTCTAAAGAAAAGGGAGTCAATTCCAGTAGCAAAGCCGCCAAAGAAACATTCATCTCTTCCCTCTTCTTCAAGAGTGCAACCAAAGAACAAAGAAAAAGTTTAGTCTCAAGAGGTCACAAAGGGCAGTAGATCAGCAAAGAGTGCTAAAAGGAGGTTGGATTATATAGGGATTGTTATACACGAGCAGCCTACAGCTGAAATAGAAGTTCCTCAACCAGAGCCCATACTTCAGGAAGAACTGCAACATGATGAACCTTTGATACAAGAAACACTACCATCTCCTAGGTCTTTGCCAATTCACATTGATTTGGAAGACGAGGAGATAGAGGTCAATGTTACAATCACTCCTCCCTTGGATGTTAATAGAAATACTACATCTTGGCTTGAGAGCTCCTTGGGAAGGACAAGAAGAAGACCTTCGTATCAGGTGAATGTTGATGACCTTAGCATATACCAGGAAGCACCCAAGAAGAAGGCCAAGAAACAAATGCATTTTGAGAGGAATCTCGAGGGTGAAATGGTTATGGAGACAGCTACGCCTCTTGAAGATAAAATAAGAGATGAGGTGGATGTTGACGATTTTATCATGGTCAAAGCAAACCTTGGTAAAAGTACTCGACATGCTGATATAAATTTGTTTAAGATGGTAACAGAAAACATTCAAGAAAGAGTGCAAAAGGATGGAGAAGACAAGGCAGCCTTCAAGGCTGAAAATCGTCAACTCCGATTATGTATATCAAATCTTATCCAAGGCACCTCACAAACAACTCAGTTGCTGCCTCAAGTCTTAGAAACACCAGCTGATCAGCAGCAATTAAGGCAATTAGTTATTTGTGGTAAACAAACTAATGAGTGGGTTGAAGAGATCATCAACAAAGGAAAAGAGGTCCTGACACAAGTCTTTCAGTTGAGATACAAGGCTCATGATTTACGTCAAGGTATCCAGGATTTTGAACAGCTGATAGCCAAGTTCAAGCCTATGCACGAAATCATAATTGCAGATTTAGAGATGGCTTGTGGCTCTACAATGGCTAGAGAACATAAAAGACAAATCCTGGAGTGGAAAGAAAGTCATCTTTTCAAGGTGAACACATATATCAGAATATCTGAGGAGTTTGCAGCGTATAAACAAAGAGTTGTTGATACTCTTAGGTTCGTCAGAGAAGTAGTTGCAGCAATTCCTTGTCAGTATTGCCTTGAGGATGGTTCCTACATTGGGCTTGACGTAGTCCAAGCTGAGTTTTAGAGCATATTGCATGGCAGCGAGGGCAGTGTTGGGAGAATGATGATGATTTCCATGATGTCAACAAGGTTCGAGAAAGCGGCCAATGAGAGTGAAGATTCCTTGAAATCAATTACAGATGGCGAAGAAATCTTGAAAAAGCGACATTTTGCTATTAATAGCATCAACACTCCTACTTCAGATGAAGTTGCTCGCTTTTTAGCAGATGTGATCGAGCTTTAAATCTGCTTTCTTCTAGAAGCATCTTACATGTTTTCTTTCTATTCTTGTCTCAAATCTTTTTCATTCTTCGAGGATAGAAAGAAAATATTATAACAAGTTGTCACGAGTTGTCACTTTCCTTTTTAATAAGCTTTCTAGGGTTTAGATGTTCTAATCTCTTCTAGATTTAGAAATAAAGCTTGCATGTTGGCAAGCAGTAGTTGTAAAAGCAAGGAGATTTTAGAGTTTCCTGCTCCTCTGCTTAGTTATAAATAAGAGCAGTGTTTGCTCATTTTAGTTTAACTGTGCTTGTGATAACAAGACATAAGTGTCATAGTACCTTCTCTTTGTTATCGTCTAGTGTTGTTCACTTTGTGTAAGGAGCAATTTCGCATGCCTCTTTAGCTGCAAATACTTGTTTAGTTCATGTGTAGTGTTGATTATAGTTAGGTTGATCGCATGTTGCAAGCGTGTTGCTACAACTTGCTGTCCCGAAATTGTAATCCTTATTCCAGAAACTTGAGTAAATAAAATCTTGAGCATGCTTTGTCTACCTTGATATAAACATCTCAAGTTTCCGTCTATTTGTTTTGTGCTAGAAATATGAGTAGATAAAATCTTGAGCGTGCGTTGTCTGCCTTGAAATAAAAGTCTCTTATTTCCGTAATACTTTTATGATCTCTTTTTCAGCTTGCCATAAAACGTGTGTTGAAGAATAGTTTATTTAAGTATATTTGTCAGAAATCATACTTGTCCATTTCCAAACTCTCTTGCTCTGCATTTACTTGAGAGGGTGGAAATGTTTTAAGCGTAGGTTAAGTTGTAGCTGTCTAGTTTCATTAAAGGGAAAACCTCAGCCGCAACAGCTAGTGTTCTATAACTTTGTGTTCTCGCAGCTGAACCAAAAAGATAAACGTAATTAAGTTTAGATTACTTTTCTTTATGCAATTCAGCAAAAGAGGGAGCTTCCCCTCCTAATTCGAAGAGCAATTTACTGCACATAGCTGTCCGTTTCCAGAACGCATTCCAGAGGTGCGATTTGAAACGCCAACAATATATATATATATATATATATATATATATATATATATATATATATTAAATGACTCTATATTCCAATGCATAACAATCATTGTTGCTGCTGTTTTGTTTCTCCATGTTTTTTTACCTCTTCCTTATTTTCCTTCCTTATATTTATACCATTCAAGGCAGGTGACTCATGGGGGAATGTATTGTTTGGTGAAAGAGGTGACTTTTCATAAAATATATCCCTTTGTTAGATTTAATTGCTGCCCCTAAAGACTTATTATCACAATAATATCTATTTTTGAAAATAATATATTATTACTATAATTATGACATTTCAGATTATATACTTATTTTATTATTTTATTTTGATGTTTTATTGAACATATTTTAATATTAAAGTGTAATAATAAAACCAATTTGCTAATAGTTTATTATTATTTTATTCTAATGTATTACAATCTTTGATGTGTAATGATTATAATATTTATTTATTATTATTATTTTTGATATTAAGTTATTTAATACTAGAATGTAATAACAATAATTTGCCTATATATTATTATTATATTTGTTATTTATATATGTTTATATTGATATGGTACACATTTATTTTATATTTAATCTTAATATTTCTATTTATTTTATTTATTAGTATTTTAACACTTGGTCTTTATGGTATTTGCTATTTTGGGGACATGACAGAAGTTTTGGTTGATGGTTCATCTTATTGTGCAAGGCAAGATGGCATTTATTTTGGATGAAGAGTTCATCAACACTCTTCCATTGAATCTCCATAGATTTTGGGAACCAAAAGCCTCTCAAAGGGGGAGGTGTGATCTGAACAGTCAGATCAAGTTGAAAGATTATTGAGATCGTGGTTGCTGTTTTCAGTCTTTGAGTTATCCTTATGCATTAACTTCTTGGAATTCATCATTGAACCAGTATATAGGAGATGTAAAAAGAATCGGTGCAGGTCAAGGATGGTATAGGACTCCTTTGAAATGCATCCATTCAAAGTTGCAGACCTGAAAAATACTTGGAAAGAAAATGATGTTCATATGTGGTGAATGCTCTTTTTCGCTCTGGTGAACTCCTGTTTTCCTACTGGTGAACACTTCAGGAAGTGACAAATGAATTTATTGGCAAAACAATGAATACGTGAATGTGCTGGCAATACATGGAATTTGAAGGGTTAAGTGTTTCAAATTCTTTTGGGATGGTCAACTTACATTCTTGACATCTTTGGGAGTTTATTGGGAAGCCATAAGCTTCAGAAAAAAGGGAGAGGATGACTCAATTGTAATGCTCTTTAGTTCATATTTTCAGATTGCATTGTACAAGGAGAGGTTTTTGGAGTTGCAGAGGATGATAGAAAGTGTTAGGAGCTTGTAGAGACTACATTGGAGCTCCGTATCCACCTTTAGTGGCATTGTATTTCTTGTGACTGAACAGTAGTGGCATGAGGAGTTATACTCACTCTTCTTCGATTTTTATTCCCATTTAAGGCTTTCTGCAGCGGTAACTTCTTGTTTCAGTTGTGTGATGTTTCTTTTTATCTCCTTTATCTTTTTTATTGCTCTTCATTGCATGCTTAATGTCTGAATTGAACTAGAATCATTGCTTGTTTTCCATTGTTGGTGGAATAGTCTGTGTTTGAAGGTTGTTTTAAGATTTCTGCAAGAGGATCCACTGTTGGTGGACCTGTGTAAGGAATATCCTCCTAGTTTATGGATCAACAACTGTGAACAACTAAGCCTCAAGTTATTACAACAATACCTAATGCCGACAAGGATTAACATACAACGTCAGCAATCAAAAACAATACATTTATTTATTTCCATGGTCTCAAACATCGCATTTGTATTAACTAGCTGCTATCTCTCGTTAAAATACTTGCCCTGCTGAAAACCTTTTCTTATTATGTGCACCTTTTTGTAAAACCCATAAGGATGGCAATAACTGTGTCTCCTTTGCTATATATATATATATATATTCCTTTGTCAAAAAAATTTCAAAAGGCATGAAATTCAGACATTTTTTTACTGATAAAAGCCTATTTATTAATGAAAAGGAAGCTTTTGACAAAAGATATAAATCCTTACAAAAAGTTGTAGAGGGCAGGATGAACTCAAAGCTTTGATTTGCATAAGCTTTTTAGCAAGAAAGCAAACTTTACTTTTACGCCTAATTCAAAATAAACCATGTAATGTGGCAATCGTGGGGGGTATTCCAAGGGTGACTTTTCTATTAGGAAGGCAGGACCAACAGTAGCATTTAGCTGTTTCACTGTTAGAAATTATTCCATAGATAATTGATTTTCAAATGTTATAGAACAAATATGAGTCTAACAACAATGACAATTGATGAATAAAGATCAAATGCATCTTTAACATCCATTTTTATTCTAAACAGTATCATACCTTACAGAGGATTGTGTAAGCACATGCTCACACACATGTTTATAATATTTGCTAGGACACTGTTGTGTAGTTATTAATTTGATCATCACATAAATGATGATTGGAGTTCAATCCCACATGCAACTATGTGAGCTGGCCTATATGCGGGGATGAATGTGAATAACCCCATAGCACTTTCTGTGTTTACATTTTCCCTTGTTTTATTTTATGCAATTCTCCAAAATGTTATTGAAGCACATATGCATATTTTTTCATTTTTTGTTTCACTGAATATCTGTACACTACATTATTCTCTACCTTGTGTAGGTATTCGATTCTATGCAGTGAAAGTAAAGGAAACAAAGATTTTTCATGTATATTTCTACATAAATATTCAGGTCATCCTGAAGATTCAGAGCATGAAAAGTCTTCTGAAAAGAATGGAAATAACAATGTTTAAATTGATACTCTCATTAGAGGGAGAATGTGTAAGCAAAATAAAATAGATAGTCAAGATTTTTGTAGATATGGTTACTAAGTCACATTATTTTTCAAGTCCTTTTGTTGTCATGCGTGCTTTCTATCAGTGCTAAGAGAGCACCAGTTTTCTTGCATGAAGTTGTATTTAAGGAGTGGACTTATATGTGGGAAGTCATGTAATGAAACTGAATTTGTTTTTAGATATGGCTTCATAGATGTTCAATTTGATCAAGAAGATCAACAAGGCAGATATTCAAAGGTAGAAAAGGTAAACAATGATGAAATTCCTTTGCTTCTGCTGGCACTTTGTATGATGCAATAGCCACAGTGGGTTAAGCCAAGAATAGCCATCAGTAAAATAATGGCATTGTCTTGAAAGTGCACATATACATAGAAAAAGGTTTGTAGACAATAATGCCTTAATAAATCAAATAGATTCAACTGTATGTTGATTAAAATGATCTGAATGTAATAAAGCAAGAAAACCTGCATTATTTGTATGTAGTGGGAGTGGGATGAAACAAGTGTGAGTGAGCGACCATCTTGAGGTATTTTCTTGCCAAGATAGCTATTGTTGCTGTTTCTTTCAACCTCTATGTCATTAAACATTTTGCAGATGCTGTTACAGTGGATTTTGCTCATTTCAACGGGGTTGCTAAATGTATATTTATCATAAAACATTTTTAGACACAGATGTATAATAAGGATGGCCTTTGTGAAATCCAAAATTTAAAGCAGAACTGTAGGAACTTTTTAAAGTTAATGTAGAGAATACATTTTAGCATTAGTCGTTATTTCCCATTAGTAAGCAAAATACGTAGGATGGTGAATATATCTTGGATATTATTATCTATGGATAGAACATATGCATACAGAATTTTGACAAACATGCGGACAAAATCTATTATCTCACACAAAGTCAGGCTTATTCCAGCAAATATCTCATCTCAAATCTCATGCATTTGAAATTTTGAAAGAAAAACTATCTACCAGTAAAAAAAATAGATTTGAGTAAATTCCATTTCAGGGCGATCTTTTAGAGATGCCATTTACAGTAGAATGATGTTAACAAATATTTATATTCTCTGAACAGATAGAAAACCCAGGAGATTCTTGCAAATTAGTAGATTATATGATTTATATATTATGGACATTAAAGTGTAATGATAAAGATCAAGTAAAGTGCAGAGATAACCGCAGGATTAAATTATAACCAGTGATCTCACAAGTGGCCAGTACACCAAATAGACCTTAAATGTAACAGTCTTAAAAAGAAGGGAGCATATAATTTAAATATAGACTGCATTTATCTCAGTAAATGTATACTTGTACATGAGTAGTTTATGACATTAAGGGCTTAATGCTGCCGCAGATGAGAATCAGAAAAGAATAAATGCATTGTAGAGTTTTGCAAGTGCCAAGGGATGTTTATATTGTTCACTATACCATGACACTGAAGAAGGTCTCAGCTTGTATGGTTGTCCTTGTTGTGGGATGTGTGTAGAGCGTATGCAAGAGTATGCCACATATCTGTAATGTAGTGTTGAGCTGCGTACTGGGATGCACGTTTGTTAGGTATAAGCCTATTGACTTATCTCCTAGCTCAATATTATTCCGTTTTGTTGTAGGAGAGGACGTAGAATTTAGAGGAAGACCAATTTTATGATTTGTATGAGGAAAACCAACATTCTCAAGAATCTGAAGTGCATCAAAGAATTGTTGCATTTGAAGGTGACAAGTATATGCAATGATGTGACATGTAGCAAAAGATTGATTATATATATACAAATTGACTTTCATAATCTAAACTTCAATGGCTTTTGGTTAACTAGGGGAAACAAAGGAATGGATAGTTTCCAAATTATGCTCAAGGATGTTGGTTGTTAACCAAGTGTGTGCGTAATTTGGAAACTATCCATTCCTTTGTTTCCCCTAGTTAACCAAAAGTCATTGAAGTTCAGATTATGAATGTCAATTTGTAAGCCCTTTCGTTGCTCCTAATGCAATAATGAGATAACTCCCAATTTTGACTTATCAAAGTTACCCAACTCTAGTGGATCTTTTTGCCCAGCACTAATCTTATCTTTATTCTTCTAAATGCCCAATTAGGGCAATGAAGTCTATTTTTAGATTCAGCCCAAGTTAAATAACCATAGGTTGATTGCATTATCGAGCTTTATATATATAGCACTAATACTTTAGGCCTGGTAACTTGGTCATATGTAAATCCAATTTGATTTAAGGAACAAAAGTTTGGTAATCCCAACATTGGACTTACCAAAACGACAACTTTGATTAATTGCAACGTAAGCCCAATTTGAATGTGACAAATTACTTGTATGCAATCAAGTATCATACTTAGTTTAATAACTTGGATATGAGAAATTTTGTCAATCTAGTTTTTTTCAAGTAGTGAATTTGGTTACATTTCTCCTTTCAAAATTTGCTAGATGCAACCATTTTATCCATTCCAATTTTATTGCATGGTTTGGATTATCAAGAGCATGAGCAATAAAAAAGGTTTTAAGATGCGAGAAATAAAGTGGACTTGAAGACATTTTTCAATCTGACTTTTGATGCTATACATGATTTCCTTATTATTTTTTGTTATACTAGAGGTATAGACCTTAAAGACATTATAATTCTTGTAAACCCTAGGTTTCTTTTAATTCTAGATTGCATAAGTTTGGTTACTTGTGCCATCACTCTCATTACCCAATTTCACAATGATATATCTTTGATAGCCTAATAAGGTGTTAAACTACAATTAATATTTTAATTTCTCTTCCTAAACCTAGTTTATTAGCTATTGACACTAAAAGTATGATCATAGAAGTTGACTATGAGAATGAACCAAACTCTATAGAAGTATACACCAAATTGAAATTCTCCTTGACTCCACAAACCTTATCAAGGAAAAAAGATGTTCTAGAGACCCAAGTTTATGTGATGGAAATTTATAAGTGAATATGATAAAGTTTGAAATCAACTAAATATAATAAGGATCTTGGGACCCACTATATTGCATCTTGAGTCCATAAATAACTAAATGGGAAAAAGTATGAAAAAGGTAGTGAGAGATTTAAGACATGAGGAAGGTTAAAATAGCCACAACTTGAGAATTTTATAGAATTTATTAGGGGCTAGAGGGATCTTTGTTCAATGATATTTTTTAATTTAAAGTTGCTTGTTATTTAATCAATAATTGGTATCATTTGACAAATTTCTTTATGAAACATGTTTAACAACATAGTCATGGTGGGGTTATGTTGCTTTCTCTAAATCTAGCCCCTAATGTTGGTGGTTGTGTAAGGCCTTTCCATTCATACAATAGCTACAAATTTTTGTGTACCATTGATGGACTTCATTTTCGATAGTTAAGTGAAAATGATGGAACATGCATTCTTGATCTAATTTGAATTATGTGATGTATGTTGTCTCACTACTTCATTAATGTATTAGTAGAAGGGAAACATCTTAAGGTGTTGCAACGAGTGTATTATCATAAGCTTATTTCTTGTGACCTTATCATGTATGGTGACAAATATTTGTAGGTTTTGTCAACAAGCCTTGTATTCTTGTATCATAGTTTGGATTCTTATGATGTCATTGTATCATAGAAAATATTGTCAGTAGTGGTTTTGTGAGTGTCGAGGAGAAACATTAATTTCAGATAAATATAATTTCCTTTATGATTTCCTACTCTTGTAATTGGGCAGGTAAATATAATTTCCCTTATGATTTTCTATTCTTGTAACTAGGATTAAAATGAAAAGTTGGCCTTGCTCTATCATTAATATTTTTAAGTTGGCACCATGAAGCTACTCTCGCTTTCATGATGAAAGGTTTGACCTTGATTAAATATTTGGTAATTTTATTATAGTAAACATTTCTTGAAAATCATGTTAAGGTCAAATCTAAGTGATGGTGAGAACGGTGGGCAGGAAGAGCAGTTTCAATTTTTTTGTAGGCGATGATGAAGGTGAGAGCAATGGAGAGGATGGGGATGGGGATGAAGGGGTGTCGTTGTTTTCTTGTTCTAGGTTGGCGTATTCTGTGTTGGGTGGTTGTGTGCCTAGTGGAATTGTTCTAATTGAGGTAGTGGGCGGCTTTGTGATTGTTGTCTCTCTACAGTTTCTCAGTTGGAAGGATTTTTTGGAACTGGTCGAGCATGTGCTCGTGCGTGTTTCTGAGGAGACCATTTTGTTGGTTTCTGTCATGGTGTGGGAGCTCACTGAGAAGCCTTTTGTGGTTGTCGTGGTTGTCTTGATCGCTGGCCAACTTGGTTCACTAGAGTGTGTGCAGGGAAGATTCTCTTGGCCTTCTCCTTGATCTACTCCCCTGTCTTTTGTTCTGCTTGTGTAGTGTGCCTCTTGGTTGGGGCCTCTCACTAAGTGTGACTTTGGCTATCCTTGGGTCACTCGCTCTGCTGGTGATTAGGTGTGGTTTGGTTTGGTGGACTACTTGTTGCTCTCGACTCCCCTGTTCCTTCCCTTGTGGTGTGGCTAGAGGTAGTTTCGTCCTTTCTCATGCTTTTGTGGGTTGGTGGCATTGTTGGGTTGGTCTTTTGTTTTTACTTTTGTTGTACTAGGGTGGTATGGGCTGCTCTTCTTTGCAAAAGATGTTTTCTTGTGGTCT
This sequence comes from Sequoiadendron giganteum, assembly GCA_007115665.2. Taxonomy (NCBI): domain Eukaryota; kingdom Viridiplantae; phylum Streptophyta; class Pinopsida; order Cupressales; family Cupressaceae; genus Sequoiadendron; species Sequoiadendron giganteum. The sequence continues at coordinate 38,984,226 of CM021103.1, read as the reverse complement.
CTGGATTCAGTGTAATGTTTGCTTTGTGTAAGCTCCTCTGTTGCTCGTGGATGAGAAGTAGATCTTTGTGTAAGCTGCTCTGTTCTTACTCACTCTCTGGTGGCTCTTAAGTTTGACAATCTAGGCTTGGGTGGTTTGGAGTTGGTTGTTCTTTTGGGCTACTTTGCCTATTGTGAGGGTTGTGTTGATTCCTATCGAAACTGTTGTTGAAGCTCCTTTGGAGAGTTGGTCCCCTAATTATGTGAAGCTGCAAATGGTTGACCTCCCTCTACAGAGGTGTTTGGTGGGAAATATCTTGTTAGCTCCTTGGTTTCTTGGGTGGTTTAGAAGACCCTTCCCTATTTCATTGGGTTGGGTTTTGTGCTTCAAGAAGATTTTCTGGTTGATGGAAGTTGTTGTCTTGGTGACTGTGTGTGGTGGGCGAAGGGGGGCTTTGCCCGATTTTAGTGTTGCCTTCTCTCTCTAGTACTTGCTACCTTGATATGGTTGGGTTTGGCCACGTTCCTTTGTGGTTGGCAGTGGGTTTCTTATTGGTGGGGATTCCCTTGGGTTGTTGGTTACCCCTTGTGGTGGATAGAGCTCTGTCTGAGGAAGAAGTTGATGGTTATTTGGTGTTGATTGGGAGGTTGTTGTCATCCTTCCTATTATTTCTTTCATTTGGATACCTTGGGAGGAGGTGTTTGCTTGTTCTATTGGAGTTCTTGTTTGCTACCTTTTTCTACATTTGTTGTATTATATTGAGGTGAGTATTGCTCCTATTAAGGTGGAGCCCTCTCCATTGAGGTGGAGCTGGTGGATATAGGATTGGTGGGAAGCGCTTCTCTCCTATGCTGGTTCCTTTTAAGGTGGAGCGTGCTTGCTCTAGAGGGAGGTTTCTTTGGCAGTTCTGGTCCCCACTACTTCCTCTCCTATAGAGGGGAGCCCCATCCTTTTGAGGTGGTTTTGGGGTTGGTGTCTGGCTGGTTGGCTCAATTTGAAGAACATTTCTCTATTGCATGTTGTATTATAGGTTGGTGCATTTTGATGAGTAGGAGGTACATTGCAGTCTAGTTGTTGTAGGGGTTTGTGTCCTGGTTGGTTCAGACAGTCTTAAGGGCTTGTTGTGTTATGGGTTGTTTCTTGGCTCAAGGCCTTTGTTGTTTCTCGATCCTTGACCTAGGACTATTTTTTGTCCTAAGTGTTTTGTTGCTCCTGGTTATGGTATAGGAATGGGTGGTTAGTATTCTTTGTCTCAGGATTGTTGTTGTTTTGAGTGTTTTGTCCCTCCTCGTTATATGTTGACTAGGTGTTGTTTGTTGTTTTGTTATGGTTTTGCATTGTTTCCATTGTTTTCTTAGCTCTGTAAAGGTTCTTGTTCCTTTCAAAACCTTGCTTTCCTGATCTATTTTGGCCCTTGAGGCTCGTTGTGTAAAGGGTGCAACATCCTATAAATGTTGCTTATATTATCAAAAACATTTCTTGAAACTTACTAAAATTTTCACCTTGAGGATAACTCTCTATGCACTTTTGTTATTTCCCCTAGAATTAGAATTTCATGTGTAAATTGAGTTACTAGTTGTTAGTATTTAACCCTATGTAAAAGGAAGATATTTTTGAATTAGTGTTCATAGTTACAATGTTCTAAAACAATAGATTATTAGAAATTGTCATTATTATGTTATCTAAATAATTTTGATTATATTCTAAAATGATACTACTTGGTCAAATTCTAAGAAATAAAAGTGCAATTACCAAGGGAAATTATTAAATTGAATACTTGGGTTACTCATGAACACTATTACTAGGTCATACAAATATGCCAAATTTAAATAGTCATGGCTACAAAATATTAAGAAATGGGTATTGCAATAATATTAGCATTGAATGGCAAAGGTTGGTATATTCAAAAAATAATTTTGGATTAGGTTATGGTCAATCTAATGTTGTATTCCAAAGCACATTCAAGGTATGTAAATTTAAGTATTATAAAGTTGATAGAAGAACAAGTAAAACTATGTTTATTTTCCAAAGTTAAACCTAAAACAGCGATCGCAGCATGCAAAGATGAATATTGGATCAAGGCTATGGAAGAATAATTTATGTAGATTGAGAAGAATCAAACTTGGGAACTTGTCCCAAGACCTAGAAACAAGAATGTGATTGGAACTAAGTGGGTATTCCGAAACAAACTGAATGAGAGTGGAGAAGTGGTAAGAAACAAGGAAAGACTTGTGTATAAAAGCTACTCACAAGTAGAAGGAATAGATTTTGAAGAGATATTTGCTCTGGTGGAAAGGATGGAAGCTATTAGGATGTTTTTGGCTTTGCAACAGATAAGGATTTCAAAGTCTATTAGATGGATGTGAAGTCTGCATTCTTGAATGGTGAATTGGAAGAAGAGGTTTAAATTGAACAACCAGAAGTCTTTTAGTTATCAAATGATCCTAATATGGTCTGCAAATTGAAGAAGGCATTATATGGACTCAAGCAATCTCCTAGAGCTTGGTATGCAAGATTGGATAAGCACTTTTTGTAGCAAGGATTCAATAAAGGTACCGCAAATCTTTACTTTTAAGGTTAAAAAAGATCAAATCTTGGTTGTGGTTGTGTATGTTGGTGACATAATCTTTGAAGGTAATGAAAGTATGTGCAAAAGTTTTTAAGAAGAGATACAAAAAGAGTTTGAGATATTTATGTTTGGGGAGATGAATTTCTTCTTTGGACTTCAAATCAATCAAACAAAGAAGGGGATATTTATTTCACAATCTAAGTATTTCAAGGAAATGTTAAAGAAGTTTGGGATGGAAGACTCTAAATCGGTATGTTCTCCTATGGTTATTGGTTGCAAACTGAGAAAGAATGATGAATCTTCTCTAATGTTGATAAGAGCAAGTATAGATCAATGATTGGAGGACTGTTATGTCTAACTACTAGACCAGATATCATTCATGCAATTTTTCTTGTGGCTAGATTTCAAGAAGATCCTAAAGAGTTACATGTGGCAGTAGTAAAGAGAATATTCAAATACCTAAAGAGCACTCAGGAACATGGCTTGTGGTATCCAAAGGAATTGATTTATCTTTGAGTGCTTATACAAATGCATATTGGGAAGGTTGTGTGGATGACTAAAAGAGTACAAGTAGTGGTGCATTATTTCTTCAAAATAGGTTGGTGTCTTGGCTAAATAAGAAGTAGGATTCAATGTCATTATCTATTGCAGAGGCATAATACATTGTTCACATAGGTGTTATGGATGAAGCAAAACTTGAAGGATATCAATGTGGTATATGATGAGACCATTTCTATCTTATATAATAATATAAGTGATATTAATATTTCAAAGAATTTGGTAATGCATTCAAGGACAAAACATGTTTCAATCCGGTATCACTTTTTGAAAAATAAGGTTACAGAGAATGAGGTGAAGTTGGAGTATGTGCCTACTAAGGATCAAGTTGCAGATATCTTCACAAAGGTTCTTCCTAAGGATAATTTTGAGTATCTTTGAGAGAAGTTGGAGGTTATTGCCCCTCCTTATTTCAACTAGATGCATAAGGATATGCATCAGTCCAGTGGATCTCAAGATTCATTCCTTGTTTTGCACTGATGTTGGTGGCTACCTCTCAGGGTGAGTAGGTAGTAGCATTGTTGGTTGTTGCAATTAAGGGGAGTAAGTGTTGTCATTGTGTGGATATGTATAGTGGTTTCTAGTTGGTGAAGTATGTTGTTTAGTGTGTAGAAAAGGTGTGAAGAAAACAGAGTGCAGTAGAAGAAAAGGAAGTTGCAGAACTGTAGGAAGTGAAAATAGTGTATGATTTATGTCAAAGGGAGAGATACAAATGTGTCGCCATTTTCCATTGATGTCAAAGGGGGAGAGAGAGTTAACTGAAAAAAACTTATGAAGGAGGAGAGAATTCATGAGAAAGAGAAAGTGTTAGAAAGGGAATAGATGCTCGTGTAAGGGGGGGGCAGTGTGCACTTTGGTGCAATATATGAGTGGTAGAGTTGTTTTTTTTGTTGATGGTTTTTCCATGTGTTTCCATCCATGAAAAAGGGGGATATTGTTGGAATTTTGTGTTGTCATCGATGCCAATAGATCTATTTTGTTGTACTGATGTCAACAGGTCTATGGAGAGGTTGTTGGAAGTATGTGATGATGCTTTGATGAGCATGTATTGGTGATATTCAACCTCTTGTGTGGTTGAGATGTTGTAGAAGTGTTCCAAGTGATAATTTTTAGTTAGTGGTGCTTGGTTTCAAAGTGTTTTTGAGAAAATTTAAATAAAAGAGGAAACAGTGTAGTGAAGAGTGTTCAATGTTTTGCTCCACATTTCTTCATGGTTGAATATTTTCTTGTGTGGTTCGGATATGTTGATCAGAGGTTTTTAGAGGTGTTATATCTAGAGTTTCAGGTTTTGGATCATTGTGCAGAGAAATTTGTGTTCACCAGTATGTGAACTTTGAAAGTAGTGTTGTTTGGGAAAAATGGTTTTGCTTCGCAATTTGGTTTTTGGTCTTGCGGATCTGAGGGTGTGCTTATATTTCCCATATCTATCTTCAATCTGAGTTTTTGTGTTTTGGTGCTCCCCAAGGTAAGATTCAGGTGTTGCAGTGTGTGGAAGGTTAACTCGTTGTGTAAAAGGAATATGTTCTTCTAGTGTATGATGTTGTGAAGGAGTTGTTAGATTTTAGGGTGTTGATGGAATATTCCAAATCGTGTTAAAGTTTTGTGTGTGGTCCACAAGTTATCTTTGGATCAAAGGAAGCATTTACTTAATTTTTTAATTGTGTTTGCATAGGTTTGACTGACCTTGGATGTTTACACTTATGGTGGATATGCTTTGTTGTTTGTGAAAGCATGGTGTAACGTATTTATATGTATTTGGGTCCAAGTTAAGATGTGGTGTGGTCCACTTTCATTCCTTTCCACTGTAGGAATGCTTAGTGCCAACCTACTTTGAATTTACATGGTTGAGGTGCTTAGTTGACCTTGTCAATTGTTTTCAAGTTTGCGGATGGTATAAATAAGTGTTGAGTTGATGGAGAATCATGTAATATATTGTATAATGCGAAGTGTTGAGATGTGAAGTGTGAAAGTGTGAAATGCGGTATGAGATTTAATACTTAAGACTATTGGAAGAAGTGAGTATAAGGTGTTTACATTCTACAGAGAGAGTGTGAATGTTCTAGTGAAGTAGTGGTGGATCTTTTTGTTGCTTTGAGATGGATTTCTCATTGTAACAATCTTCTTTCTTCTTATTTCTAATTTGGCAATGAGAATTGGCAATGATCCCTTCTTTTTATTTTGGGTAGTGATCCCTCCGATAGTGAGCCTATTGTATTCGGTGTTGCAATTACTTTATATTGTGATCTAATCCTCACCGTGGTTTTTCCCTTCATGGGTTTTCCATGTGAATCTGGTGATCTCATGTGCTTGGATGTGTTTGCATTACTATTTCTCATGTTTACATTCTACTAATGCATGATAAGGGTTTAATGGTTGTTAAGGGTTTAAGTACTGATACATATCTAAATGTCAATGAGGGTGTTGAATAAGACAACTAAGAGGGGGGTGAATCAGTTGTGAAAAACTTTAACCTTTAAAAATTTCACTAGAAATTAGATCAATCACAAATCCTTTACTTTGCTAATATGATTAATCATTAAGTGCAAAGGTAGAAACTGAAAAACATCCCACATACACAATAACACCAAATTTATGTGGAAAATCTAATAAGGTAAAAACCATGGTGATGATTAGCTCACAATATAGAAAATATCAAAACCAACTACAAAGGCTCACTACTAGAGAAGGCTCACTGCCAAAACAAGACTTACTGTCCAGATTAGGATTCACTGTCCAACAAGGGTTAACCACCCGGAGGGCTCACTGCCATAGAGTTACAAAGAAGATAGAAGAGATTTGTTACAAAGAGAAGACAATATCAATGCAATAGATATTTCCACCACAATTCGTTCATACACTTGCAGACATGCATGAATAATAGAGTATACCTTAAACTCACTGCTTCCAAAAACTCAACAACTAGATTTCACACTGATCTGCCCAAACCTGCATCACATACACACTGTTTCACATATGTCTCGCATCTATCTTGCTTGCATTTTCTTGCATATTCACAAACATTTCAACCTGTATTTATAGGATCTTCAACTTTGAAACTCATCCAAATTCAGCCACACACCATTTGCATTTACAAATTCAAATTAGGTCAGCGCCAAAATATTCTACTATGGAATTAGAATGAGGGCAACCCAACCACATGCTTCAACATGCTTCCATAAGCTTTGGAAGTAGTGTTAAACACAAGGTCGGCCAAACCAGTGTAAAACACATAAATTAATTAAGCACACACAACCTTAACACGATCCAATCTTTCCAGATAACAAAATTAACTTGAAAACATTCCCAACAACTTATCCTAAAAACCGCAAGTCATAAGACTCGAACAAGAAGAAATCTGGAGCAACTACATTTCTCCTAGACCTCAACCAGATACACATAAAAGCATAGTTCACAACAGGTGAACATAACTTGCACTGTACAATGATCTAGAATCCCAAAATTTGGATCTAGCAGCTTCCAACAACCATGAACAATACCTCAGATCTTCATCAACATATCAACACATTCTAAAGCAAAACCCAAAGCAAACATTGAACACCTGCAACCTTTCTTCATTACAATTTTCTCAATATCCTCGGCATATACAACTAATAACCATTATACATGGCATCAATGACAACACCTTCATACTTGCTTCATACTTGCAACAAAGGGTTTTGATGTTTTAATATACAACTGATTCACCCCCCGCCCCCTCTCATTTGTCTTGTGCATTTAATAGATGGTTTCACATCCTACTTAAGGCCATCCCCAAAAATAATTTTTTGACTCTCACATTGGTCTTAAAAAATGTTGAGTGACCTACAATAAGGGTGGAATGAAATTACATTTGTAACTAAGGCTTGGGTTGAGAGTTGAGAATTAAATAAACCCTACCCTAATATGTGAAGTCTTGTTCAATCCTTTAGTAATCTAGCATATATTGAGGGCCATGCTCCAATTGACTAATGATATCTTGAACTATTGGTTAGAAACCCACCTTGTTGAGTCACATCCATACAAGTGGGTACTAATATTGAAGAGAAATTGATATTTTTTTCTCTTCATATTAATGTTAGAACATCCATGAAAGCGTTTTTCTTTTCCTTCTAATAGAAGATCTCATAAAAAAATTGTCCCCATATTTGGTGTTAAAGAGAGGACATCCTTTGTTGAAAAATATATTTCAAGCTGAGATTTTCCATTCTAATTTAGAAATTTTGGTTCAAGAAATGACACCATTTTCAATAGCATGGAGGGTAGCCAAAATTTATTTTTCATATGTAGATTTAGCCAAATTCTACCATGTGATTTTCTTGCTAGTGAAGGTGAGGGGCCTACCTTTTGCATTAACAATGCACCCATGTTAGTGTTAGAAACATCACATTCAAGAATGAAATGTATGTGAAAATATAACATGACCAAAAGAGGAATGGAATAAATTCTAGTTCTTTTTTAGCAAGTCAGTCAATGGGCCAATAATTTTCCTTTAGTTATGAACAAACTTGATGTAATAACATATCAATCCTAAAAAAAATTAATCTTTTGATGGACTTGGGTTTTGGCCACTATTGCAATACTATAATCTTCCTGAGGTAAACCTATACTTCATGGGAAATAATGTGTCCCATATACTCCATTTATTAGATTCCAAAGACATACTTAGAGTGTTGAGAAAAAGGGAATACTCATTTAAAATATTGAGGGCTATCTCCACATGGTGAAGATGATTTTCATAGTTATAACTATAGATAAGAATGTGATCAAAGAGGACCAAGATGAATTTTTTGAAGTAACCTTGAAACATTGTATTCATTACCTGCTTTGAAAAGTAAAAGCATTGATTAAGCCAAAGCACATCACCAAGACTTCATAATGACCTTCATGAGTTCAAAATACTATTTTTGGAATATCTTCCTCTTTAACATGAATTTGTTGATAACTCGAGTGAGTATCCAATTTTGTATAAAAATTACCCCCAAAAAATTATTCAAAAAATCATCAATAACTAGGATAGGGAACTTATCCTTGATGGTTAAATTATTGAGTTTGTGGAAATTAGAGCACATCCTCCAACCACCATCTTTCTTGGGAACCATAATTATAGGAGGTGAATAAGAATGAACACTAGTATGAATGACACTCACCTCTTGTAACTCTTTAACCACCTTCGCACATTCTTTTGGTCAAAGGGATATCTATAGTGCTAGATATTGAGAGAATAGTTGCTAGAAATGAGGGGAAGGACATGGTCATGGGACCATGCGGAGACAACTATATGGGTCCTTAAATACCTGGTGATATTGGTCTATGAGGCCTTGTAAGTTTGATAGAAGAGAAGGATTGGAAGGAAGTTGAGCTTCCATAGAGTGGAATTAGGTAATAATGTCATAAGACCCCTTCTTCATTATTTTTTTCATATGATGAAAATTGACCATTCAAAATTTTCCTACCTTCAGGCCTTGTAAGGTGTTGGAAAATGTGTCTCAACCTTTCTCCTAATGTTAGGATTACAAAAAAGTGTAATTTTTGGATATAAAATAGAAAAACTCAATTTTTAGGCTATAGAGTTAGTTTTTGGCCAATTGTTTTTCCAGTTTGAATCAAAATTACATGTTGGGTTGTTTTTTTGTGTAGATCTCTACAAGCTCTTTAATTTAAATAAAATAGGCCCAACCAACCTACTAAATCAAAATTTATGCCACCACAAGTTTTCATAGCAAATGTAAAAGTTTGTTGGACACATAATAGAGTTGTAAATGGAAGCAACATTTTTTGACCAACTTATGATACATGTTCTTACACATAATAAAAATTCTTTGATTTGGGATAATTTGCGCACCACTTTCTAAATGGTTTTAGCTCATGGGTTTCTAATTATCATTTAATGATTTTGGATTTTGGATTTCCTATATATTAAGTGCTTAAAGTGGAGGTGGTGGGAAAATTATGTAGATATTGTTAAGTTGTGAAAATTATTCTAGATCTTTGGTTGGGGATACTCCTATAAAGTTTTTCTTTGCAAATTTATTGTAATTGGGACTTACTAAATAATACAATAAATTTATTTGGAGTGATCATACATTGTTTTCTCTATACATATGTGTGATTATACATTGTTTATTTTATGTTTAAATATGTTTCTACTTTCTATGATTATTAATACATTGAAATTTACACTACACCCTTTTCTAAATATTACTGTAGGAAGTGTTTCCAAATACCTTGCTTCCTTTCATTTGGTATTAGAGCTTGATCACTTCATATTCTAGGTGTTCGGTAGAGGGTTTTTTACTAATCTTCATTTGAGTGGGAGATTGCACATATATATTTTTAATCTTATTGTAGGAAGAGATGGAAAGCACATCAAGAATAGATATGGAGAAGTTCTCAATCACAAAATTTGAGTTGTCGAATATCAAGATGGAGGATGTGCTTGTAGGTTGAGATCCATTGGTTATAGTATCTAGATACAAACCTACAACTATATCACAAGAAGAATGGGACAAGATGAATAGAAAGGAAAATTATCTTATCATAATCATTTTGATAGATTCAACTTTGTTGAAAGTGCTTGAAGATATTGCCACAACAAATATTTGGAAGAAGCTTGAATAAATTTATCAAGCTAAATCCATGGAGAATGATATTTTCCTAATAAATAATTTGTATACCCTTAATATGGAGTATGGTGGCTTTGTGGCCAAACATCTAAATTCCTTCAATATGGTAGTTACCCAATTTCACTTCATGGGAATGAAAATGGAGGAGGAGGATCAATATATGACTTTGTTGTACTCTTTTATAGATTCATGAGACCACCTTGTTATGGCCATTGGGAGCACTACTACCAAGTTTAGGATAGAAAAAGTTGTTGCATCTTTCTTTTGAAGAAATGAGAAAGAAGATTTCTAAGTCATCTAAGGAGGCCTTAGTAGTTTGTGGAAGATCTAAAGAAAAAGACAATAAGAAGAAAATGAGGAAAAATAATTTTAGTTCCAAATCTCATGGGAGGTCTAAATATCCAAGTAATTTCAAGATGAAATGTTAGAAGTAAAAAAAATGAACATCTAATAATATACTGTAAGGAGGAGAAGAAGAAAAAGAAAATTGTAGATTATGATGATGATTTTGAGAGTTCCTCTTAGGATGAAGGTGATGTTTTTGTCATTTCCTTGGCTATTCATGCATCGAAAGGTGTGTGGTTGATTAATTTTGGTGCCTCTTTCCACATGACCTCACATTGAGGTTGGTTTAAAAAATATGAGGAATATGATGGTGAAATGGTGTAATTTGGAGATGCTTCTCATCTAAATTTTTTGACGATGGTAGATTCCTAATTTGATTCCCTAATGGATGAGACCAATGGTGTATTGCATATTCTTGGTTTTCCATAAAACGTACTTTCTATAAGTGAATTGAATTATGTGAGTGTGTACGTTTTATTTTCTCAAGTGGAGGGTGCAATATAGTCAGAGGATCCATGGTTATTTCTAAGGGTGTTCAAATTGGATTTTTTTAACTAGATGCACAAACATTTTAGTGTAATAATTCATCAATTCCTACAATGAGGATATCCGCAAAATCTTCACCTTCACCATTGAAACTAACAATGAAGAGGTGTTTTGTTTATTTGTGATGGTTATACTTTCTAGGCACCTAAGGGTTCTCATGCCTTGGAGAATAAGTTACCAATAGATAAAATGATATTATGACACCAAAGAATTGGTCACATAGGTGAGAAGTGTTTAAGGAACCTGAAAAATAAAAACCTTGTTGAGGGGTTAAATTATTGCAATCTTGAGTTTGATTTATGTGAATATTGCATATGTGAAAATTAAAATCACATTTAATTTTATTCTAGTACCTATAAATATTTTGAAGTGTTGGATTTAATATATTCTAATGCATTTGTTCTTTTTAATGTCCCTTTAATTTATAAATGTATATTTTTTCTTTCATTGATGATTATAGTAGGACAAGGGTATAATTATTTAGAAGTAAATTATAGGTCTTTAGTAATTTTAAAGAGTTTAAGGCTCTTATAGAGATTAGAGTAGGAAGATTAAGATTTGAGGATTTGTGATAAGTTTTGTTCAGAAAAATTTGATAGATTTTGTAAGGATCATATGGTAGAAATACATAAGAGAAATCCACACACCCCTCAAAAAAATGAGTTACAAAAAGAATGAATAATACATTGATGGAGAGAGCTAGAATTATGCTTAGTGGGGTTGGCTTGAATTTTTTTTTTTTAGAAGCAATTTTCATATATTGTTACCTTATTAATGAGTCTCCTACATCAATTCTAGTTGACAAGACACCTATGGAGTTTTGGTTTGAAAAAAATCCACTCTAAGAAATATTTAAGTATTTGGTTGTGAGGCATATTCAAATGTGCCTAAAGAGTAGTCAAAGCTGGAGAAGAAGGTTGTAAAGTGTATATTCATTGGCTATAGTGTTAGTGTGAAATGATACAATCTTTGGAACATTCTGTCTATGAGATTTTTGTATAAAATAAGTTTTATCTTTAGAGAAGTCAAGTCTTCTTCTATATTACTACAACTAGAGAAGGATGGAAAGAAGCATGTAGTTAAAATAACCCTAAAGACTGAGAAGGTTGAATTAGAAGCCCATGAAGGACCTGAAGACATAGAACCTCCACTTCAATCATTAAGGAGGTCCACTTTAGTTAAGATAGAAACCGGAAAGGTATAATCTCTCTAATTGGAGTTATATGTTTACTTTGATTAATGACACTAATTAGCCTAAGATTGAAAAGGAGGCTATGGGCATAAATGATACAAAGTCCTAGAAGCCAAAGACATACATGAGAATATACTTACTTTGAAGAAAATAACACATGGGACCTAGTACCTTTTCTTGATGGAAAAAATATTGTTGGATGCAAATAGGAATTCAAAAGAAAAATAGGTATTGATGGCAATGTTGAGAAGTACAAGGCGATATTAGTTGCAAAGGGTTATTCCCAAGTTGAGTGAATATATTATGGTGAAATTTTCTCCCTAGTAGCAAAGCTAGCATCCATTCGATTTCTATTTTCTTTTGCTACAACATACTATCTTGAGGTTGAGAAAACAAATGTGAAAACAATATTCCTTCATAGTGATTTAAAAGAAGAGATTTATATTTAACATAATCTAAGCACTACATTAAGAAAGGTAAATATAATTTAGTTTGTAAGTTGAAGAAATGTTTGTATGGTCTTAAAAAATCTCGTAGGATGTGGCACCAAAAAAATTATTCTTTTGTGTTAAGTTTGAGATTTTTGAGATCCAAATCAGATCATTGCATCTACTAAAATATGGTCAGTGATCATATTCTCATTATTAAATTATATGTTGATAGGTTTTTTAGTAATAGGAAAGGTTTCATTTGTGATTTGAAGTCTCAACTTATAACACAATTTTAGATGGTGGAATTAGGGACGACAAAGTACATTTTGGGGATGGATATCAAAAGATATAAAGTGAATAAAAATTTGGCTAGGCTAAAGTAAGTATGTGAAATCACTATTGAACATGTTTAATATAAAATATTGTAGGCCATTGTGTTTTCAGACTATGATGGGGACAAATTTATCTATTGAAAAATGTATAGTTTCTCCTAGTGAGATGAAGGATATGATAAAAGTACCTTACACTAGTATAGTTGGGAGTATGATAAATGTTATGGTGTGTATAAAACCAAACATTACCCAGGCAGTGGAAATCCTTAGTTGATTTATGGATAATTAACATGAGTATATTAGGATGCAGTAAAGAGTCTTTAATTATTTGTGGGTTACCTCTAATTATTCCTTATGCTATCATGGTTATCCTATAGATAAAATACATTTAGTTTTTACTTTTTAATTCAGATTGGAATACATATGTCAATAACACAAAAGATCCACTAGTGGATACATTTTCACTATATTTGGTTGTGCAATTAGTTGGATGAGTAAGTAGTATTTCATGGTCACTTTGTTCACTATAGAAACAAATTACATGGAAAAACTCATGATTGTAGGGAATCCATTTTGCTTAAGTAATTATGTTCAAATATTTCTAGTGCAATCAGGAATGGAGGGTCAAGAAAGGGACTATCCAACCATGCAACTTAGAGTTCACACAATAGAAAAAAAAAAAAAAAAACTCAGCAAACATGGATCTTTATTGAATTAGCAATTAGAAATCTTGCATGCATCATATGCCTTATATGTGGAATTTCTAAGGGCTCAAAGGCCTTTTGCAAGGCATAGCAACATTTGAATTGGCACAAAGGCCTTATTACAATCCCACAATTGGGCAACTTGAAATATCTAAACTCTAATCATGAAATCCTAAGTAACTACTCCCCTATGAATTATAATTGATCTTAAATGTGAATCTCCAACTCCAAATATGATCAGTGTTGGCCTCAAGGGTTTACAAACCCCAATGAATGATCAAGCATGAAGGTCGGCCTCAAACATAAACAGATAAACTATTGGCAAATGAGATGAATTGTGGATCTCCAAGAATGTTCCCCTTTGACCCAAAATGATTGTATAATGCTCCATTAAGCTTTGCATGCTTTGGAATAGTTCTGCACAATGATTTGGACTAGGTCATCCCCAAATGCTCTAATTAAGAGATGATAGTGAAATTCTAAGAGTGATAACTTCCTGTAAATGAATGAAAATCTCTTGAAATCTGGGTATGTTGTAGATGACCTCGTGTAGAACCAATATCCTACTCCATGAGCTAAGAAATGATACAGTGGTAAAATTCAAAAGAAACTACTGAGACAACTATAAATTGAAATGAAAGTAAAGAAATGTTTTTGGTTGATACATGATTTCTTTACAACTAGGGATGCTCTTACATCAATTTTTCTAGAGACAATAGCCATTACAATTCATTGTGATAGTTAGAGTGTCACATATCTATAAAATAACTCAATCTTTTATGTGAGGATGACACATATTGATGTCTAGTACCATTTTTTTGAGATATCAAAGAGGATGGGAGGGTGATGCTAGAAAAAAATGACACTTTAAAGAATGTTGTGGATACACTAATGAAGTTAGTGAACAAAAAAAAATTAGGTGGTGCTACGAGTCTATGGGCCTCTTAGCCTCTAGAAATTAGATAATAGTGTTTGATACTCACTTTTGATATTTCAAGGTGTTTGACAAGTTGGAGAAAGTTGGGAAAGGTGTCTCAACCTTGCTCCTAATGTTAGGACTACAAAAAAGTTTGTTTTTTGGATAGAAAATGGAAAAATAAATTAAAAAAATTGTGTTATAGAGTTGGATTTTGGCCAAAATAAATATTCATAATTATTCAACACTATCTATAGGGGTTCTTTTGTAGATGTATTCAATCTCTTCAATTTAAAAAATGTCCAATTGGCTCATCAGATAAAAATCATGACCTTTGAAATTTTTCATAGGAAATGTAAGAAGTTGGACACATAAAAGAGTTGTAAAGGGGAGTTACACTTGTTGAACAAATTATGATACGTGCTATGACACATCATAAGACATATTTGATTGGAGATAATTTTGGAACCAATTTTTGGGTGGTTTTAACTCTTGGGTTTCTAATTACCATTTGATGGTTTTGGGTTTTGTATCTCCTGTATATTAAGTGCTTGAGATGGAGGTGGTGTGTGAGTTTTGTAAATATTGTTCAGTTTTCTAAATTCCTCTATATTTTTGGTTGATAATACTCTTGTAAAGGCTTATATGAAAATGTATTGTAATTGTGGTTTACTGAATAATATATTGAGCTTCTTTGGAGTGTGTGGTTTTTCTCTCGAAATGATTTTCCCTATGTACACCAATATTATGGTACATTGTTTATCTTATGTATAAATATGTTTCTAATTTTTTAATTTTTTAAATATTGAAATTTTATCAACACTCTCCTTAAAATACTATTGAACGAAGTGTTTCTATTTACCTTGCTTCCTTTCATAAGGTATACTCTCTTCCATATTGGTTTAATTTATTCCATCTAGATGAGATTATTCATAGGTGTGTGGCCCTAGCTTTTGTATCCATTGGACATCCAATACCATATTTTTTCCTCCCAAGGAAAGATAAAAGATATTAGCGGTCAATTAGTAGTCCCCTAGTTACTTTTTTACATTACAAATCTTTCCTCCAAATGACATTGTATTACCATTGGTCACCATAATCTTTTTTTTTTTATGGAATGGACATAGGAGTGGAGCTAATTGATAATTTTTGTGCTAATGAAATTATATATGTTTATTTATTCAATTAGGATCACTAGCTTTTGGCATTTGGTGTAGCCAATGAATTTGAGTGGTTTGGGAGGTAGACTAAAGGGGAAGAGAAGATATCAAGAGCATGAATATAAATATGTGTTACATAGGGATTCATTTCTACTCAAGGAAATTCTACTTATATAAATACTCCTCTAAATCACTAAGTTCCCCAATAGAATCAATGAGACATATCCAAAATTTGTGACCTTTTCTCACTTTTCATCATAATTGAGACATGTCTTATTGTCCTTTTTCTCAATCAACTCTTCTCTAGATAATCTATGAATAGTGGTGGGTTTATTACCTTGATCTATCACATCTTTTTTGGGTCTAAGTACAAGGAGGATGATTGTATAATTTTGTATGGGTTACAAATTTATTCTTGACAAGGTAAGTCAAAGAAAAATCATCATGAAGTGTAATAAATTTTAACATTAGAACATCTACCTTGATATCTTATCTTAAATCACATATAAAATAACTTTAACAAAAATCAAGGCCACGAGTTTTATTTATTGATTTCTTAATTTTTTTTATATTTTTTGCATTAAATATGTTTGGCATAATTTAGTACTAGATTTTTTAAATCCTTTATAGGTACTAGGGCTTAAGCAACTGATGGTTTCCTTAGAAAATTTAGGCATGTCAAAAATACTTAAGTTTTTTCCAACCATTGAAACCACTTAATAACATCCTTTTCTAGGTTGAAAGAAACTATAGAGCTATCTTGATCATTTATCATTTGATGGAATGTAAAATATTACTTTTCTATGTATAACCAATTAGTAGGATCATCCATCAAATTTATGAAGGTAAATTTTATGGGACATTAAGTCGACCTTGACTTATAGAAGTGAACACATCTATAATATAAGAGGATTGGACTTTTTCACCCTCAAAATAGTCAAGCACATCAAGATTGTTGTTTACTAAAGTATACATGACCCACATAGACCCTAACTATGCTATTATCTAGTCAAGTTGATATAGTTTGTATATGCATTCTTGGAATTGAATAACTCTATTATTGATGGATTCCAAAGAGAGCTTTGGTTAGTCTAAAAAAATGATAATTTATAGTAGTGACAATGTTGAGGTAGAAAAAGAGATTAGTGAATTACACGGTAAAATTATTGATGCTTAAACATTCACAACAACACAATTTCTTGAATAATGGTAATAGGGGTTTGAAGTGAAAAAAATTATATAGAGTTATATATTAAATTAACTAGCTTGAAAATATGATCACAATAGGACAATCATCAAAAGGGATAAATTTTTATTTATTCATTCATTGTTTGTATATATTATGGGTTGATTTTCCATCAAATCTAACAAATTATGGTAAAATTGAGAAAATTTTATTTGAAAGTATGGACACTTGAAATTGACACATTGTCATTTCAACTAATTACCCAACCATTTTTTTATATTGTATTGAATAAACCACTATTTATCTATATTTCATCCTCTTATTAATTAAATAATATTCTATTATTAATTAATAAAATTGTTAATCATCCAACCCATTTCCTATAATTTAACCATTAAATCATACTTCTTTTATATTCCACCTTCAGTAAATAAATCTAAATATTTATTCAACTAATCTCCCATCCTCATCCAAAAAATTAAATAAATATCCATATTTACTTATTCCCATTTTCCATCCACTATTTGTTAAGTGAGATAAAACTAATTAGTCCAATAATCCTCCACTTGTACATTCCTAACCCTTATTAATCCCTTCAAATCATGCATATCCTCCAAAAATTATACATAGGAATGGGTCATTGTACACAAGGTATGGGTCTATGTACATGTTGATGAGAAATAAATAGGCTCTTATAACAATTGTTGGAAAATTCAATCTCTATCCGAAAATGACTTCAATGGATTAGATTCAAGGATTGGAACAAATTAACATTAAAATATAAAACTTATATGCAAATTTGAAGATCAAGTTTCCTTAATATTGGATTACCTTGATTAACTCCATTTTTTATGATGCCAAAAATCAACCAGCGTAACATGTGTATAAACTACCTTATGTGAACTTATAACAACAATATATAAATAATAGCACCACCATAAGACAACAATAATGAGGCACAAATTAGCAACACAAGAGCATCACATAACATAGGATTTATGTGGAGAAACCCTTGTGGGGAAAAACTCCACCAAGAAAAGAGGCCAAGTATGCATTATCTTCAAAGAAATGAGATTACAATACATTCACTTCTAGTATCCTCTTTGCCTCCATCATGGAAGCACTTATGCACCTGTGAATAACCTTTCTATGCCTCAACATGTCCTTGTTCCTGCAATGAAACTCTACATTCAATTGTTGCTCATTATTTCTACATCAAAAGAGCTAAAAAATATCAACTATCACTAAAATTTGCATCAATCTTTATATAAACACAAGCATCAAATTCAAATGATAACAAATAATTTTAGTAACTTACTCATACCCATTGGAATAACAACCACAAAAAATGCAACTCATCCAAGCTAACCAAACCTCAAAACAAGGTATGCAAAACATTTATAAAACTTCATGCCATAAACATAACAACCCAACATGTATAATCAAGCCTTTGTATATCCATCCTCCTATCTCAATGCAAAATACCAATTAACAAATGACCAAAAATAAGGCCAACTAACAAGTCAGCATTAACACTAAAAAATATCATGGATATAGATAGTCCACATCTGAGTCATCCCATTGCAATCAAATTGTTGATCATCCCACACAACTACATAACTCATATCCAAATCCAATAAAATATACAAACTCATCATCATGTTAGCAACTAGAAAAATAATATATCAAAGAGGATAACTGAACATATATCAAAAATCTTTCACTGCATGAGTAATGCCAAATTTGAAAATAGGTCAAGGCATACCAAGTCTACCTATAGTACTTCACATGGAGGATGTGGCTAATTCCTCTATTACATAATAATGTTAATAAAACATACAATAATATGAATACCATGCAAAAAAATATGTTACAATACCTCTCTCACCACTAGTCTTCATATCTCTCCCAAGTTCTTCACACTCAACCATGTGAATACACACATCCAAGAATAATACCATGGCCAGAGATAGAACCTACAAATCAAACGATATCCTTGTTCCACACTAACATGTACCATGTTGTGTAATGTAAGATCTCCTTCACCCCTCCCAAACTGAAAGGATATCATCTAACATTCAAATCAAATGAAAACATGGCAACAATAGATGTAAACCTCTTATACCAAAGATAGATCAAACCAGCCAATAATTATCACAATAAAGGGAATATACACAAAGCCACAAACCATTTCTTGTACCTCCTCAAATAAGTCCTTAGAAATAGATCCATAGCTCAAGACCAAAACAAGGAGAGCAACATAAATGCATAAAATTAATCTTCTTCTCAACATCCTCAAAATTTCTAGATTTAAGACTAACTCATATGAGAAGATAAGATACAAAATAAAGAATGCATCTGATATTCAGATGGGCAATACCTCTCAAATCATTCACCTATCGAGTATACCAAGAGTGAGATACAATATTTTCTTGTGCACAACACTAAGAAATGACAATATTCTCTTCAAGTCCATAATGGATTCACATCCATAACTAGGTGTAGGCACCTTGGTATTTCTACTAAAATACTCATAAAGAGTAATCATATCAACATACGATCCCATAAATAAGAGATCGCTTATCCTCACTCAAGTCTCTCTAGTCTCCATGAGCATCCACCAATGAATCCATGCCAACTTCAAATGAAACCTTGCAAAATCATGAAGCTCCAAGAAAATTATCAATACTCAAAACTAAAGAGAACAAACAAGACCATTGTCAAAATTTCAACTATAGAATCAAGAACATATCATGAAATCATGATCTAAAATCCCTCCTAGATCACATAAAAATAGCCATCCATCATCAAAGATGATCGATGTCACTGTAAAAGCTCCCATTGAACTATGTAACCAAGATCTCCAAGCATTGTAATAGTCATCTCCTAAATGAATATCCTCCTAGCCCCAACACAATCAAATAACTCGACACCATTATCTCCCAAAAGGTAAAGTACACCACAATCTCCAAACCAATCAGATACAATTTCCACACATCCATTGTCAATAGAACCAAATATGCCATTAAACTGTCATTGCTACGTAAAGGCAGAATCCAAGAACTCCTTATAACACTGTAACAACTTAGAACCAAAATATTGAAATAAAGAAGATAAAATGCATTATGTAATTTCATAAAGCTCCCATTGAAATTAATATCAAGGTTATACATGGCATCATGACCAATATCATTGTCAACACTCTACTGAAAGTGAATAGAGCTTCTCATGCACCATAAACTATTGCTAATGATTCAAATGAACAACTATATTAGGTACTCTCAATAACCAGTTCTTTTTGCAATAAGCATACCAATATAATAAAGGGGACCAAGAATATATCCTAACAAACATAATCCACATCAGATAATTTTACAAGATCTAAAAATATGCAACATCTTAGATAAGAAATACATTATTAATGTTAAAGTCTCTAATAATTGAAAAATGGATTCAACCTCGCATCGGTATCACACTAAATAGAGATATTCAAGTATAACATGTGGATTTCTCAAACACTAGGATCAATGTCAAATCTATTTTAAACAAACAAACCCACATAAGAGCAACCATAGATCAATAAGAATCCTCCAAGAGTCCATGCAAACATGTAATTGTCTTCATCTAGAACACCCTAAATACAATCTTCTCATAAATCTACATATCGCATATTTTAGTTAACATGTAAAAAATAAAAAACCATCTCTATAAATATGAAATCCATTTAAACATTTAGACATTCACATAAAACATTTCATCTGAATAATGAAAAAAGTACAAATCTAAAAACCCACAATTGAAAACAAGAGAAAATTGTAATCCGATAGGAAAATAAAGTTGTTCAGGAGCTTATAGCATATGAAACATATTAGCTCTACAACTCACAAAGAGGTTAGTGGCTTATTTTCTAGTTCTTTCATGTAACCAAGGGCTAAAACCATGAAGCCAACATAAGCACTCCATTTTGTAGTCCAAATCGAGGGTATTTCTCCATGTGACCAAGATATCTCTACCCATCCAACATAAACACCTTCTCATGCACATGACCACAAGGTAAAGGAAAAAAAACCACCAAACAAGAGGATACACACATATTATCAAAAAAGAGCTCTAAGTTACCAAAATATAATTAACTCCATAAATATCCATGATTATGAACTTCCATTGTCCAACATAGATCACATTAACAATATTTGTGTCTTCCAATCCCACAAATCTAAAAATAAAATTTAACTCATAGAACAATCGTTGCAACCCCACAATCCTTCCAACAACCTCAAGTTCCTTCTAACAAATTCCCACAAGCTTTCCAGACTAAGAAATAAAAAATAATGAATACCTAGAACTAAATTAACCATCAACTCTTATACCAAATGATGAGAAATAGATAATATTATAACAATTATTGGGAAATTCAATCTCTATCTAAAAATGAATTCAATGGATGAGATTCAAGGCTTGGACTACATTAACATGACAATCTGAAACTTATGCAAATCTAAAAATTAAGTTTCCTTAATATGAAATTACCATGATTAGATCCATCATCTTTATGATGCCAAAATCCAGCCAACATAACATGCTTATAAACACTATCTTATGTGAATTTATAGCAACAATATATAAAGAATAACATCACCAGAAGATAGCAGTAACGAAACACAAATCAACAACACAAGAGCATCACATAACATAGGATTTATGTGGAGAAACCATTGCAAGAAAAAAATCCACCAAGAAAAGAGGCCAAGTATGAATTATCTTCAAATAAATGAGTTAAAATACATTCAATTCCATTCTACTCTTTGCCTCCACCATTTCAACACCTGTACACCTGTGAATAACCTATTTATGCCTCAACTTGTCCTTGTTCTTGCAATGAAACTACATTCAATTGGTGCTCATTATTTCTACATCCAAAGAGCTAATTTTCTAGACTTGTGAAGACATTTTAAGCCCCGGACAAGGCTCCCAAAGATGACCATTCATTCCAAACATCCCCAACCCTTGGATTACCTCCTTGAAATGAAAAATGACATTGGTTTTGGCTCCAATAATTTCCCTCCAACTTGGGCACCCAAACATGGAATATAAACATTACATTAATATAATAAATGATGGAAAACCAAGACACATGTTGCCTCTTTCCAAGCACCCACTTAGAGGATATTGATATTCACTCATCTATCATTTCATTATATTTTATTATCCCATTCTAGGTATCCACATGTGGGGAAAATAATATTAAATATTATGTCCACAAGTCACCTTTACCACTTCTAGTGGAACCCATCACCCCTTATGAATATATTACTAACAATGGTGAGAATTAATATTATAAAATATTTCCCACTTCATCCTAAGTGCCTAGGGACACTTTCGAAGGATGTTAGAACCATGCAATATAATATAGGATTTAGAAGGTAGATGACACCTTAATCCTAACACATGGCGACATGGGCCTTGGTGAATGTCAAGTGGGTCAAGGAATTAGCCATACTCCCAAGGTACTCCAAAGTACCCTCTTGGTCTCATCCATCCACTTTCTCCAAGGAAATCCTCAACCATTAATTATGTTGGGACTCAGTATTTTACTATCAAAATTTCACATTGAGTCCCAATTTATTTGTACACTTAGACCTTATTTTTCCTATTAGTTATACTTGATATGAGAGATTATCAATGAACCACTTTGATACATTACTGGCTTGAAAGAAAGGAATGAGAGTAGTTGGAAGATTATTGCAAAGCCTTACCTTAGAATTTTGGATGCCCTAGCACATTGTGTAAACATTCTAAACATTGGGATGAAAGTTTGCAATATTTTGGTGTGCAACCAAAATATTTAGGAGTTAGCCACTTAATCAAATTTGCAAAGAAAATCACCCCAACTAAACCTATGGATAAATCTAATTGACCCTACTAATTCTCAATGTTTCCTTGTCCAATTCAAATGAATATTTTTGATGATGACATTAGTAAAATGATAAGATGATGTTATCATGATGTGAGCATGACATTATCATAGATCTAGAATGCTTGAGACGAGATGAGGTCGTGATGATATTAGAATGGTGGGATGACATTAGCAAAATCACATGATGATGTCAATAGTATGGCTTGCACAATAAAATGTAACTAGATTAGTTTTGTGGGGAATTTCAACTAAACTAGATAAGAATTCAACTTAAAAGGTTATGTTCAATTGGTTAAGGAATCTCTGCAAGAGGTGTAATGATTTAGTGGTGATAGAATGGTTATGTCATGATGATATGACTTGAAAAACTTTCAAAGTGAACTGGATTTAAGTTCAATGTTAAGGATCAAGTTCAAACAAGCATCAAACTTCTATAATTACTCAATTTTATCTTATAGATGGTTGGGTGTGAGGAAAGTCAAGTGAACTAAATTCTTCACTTTTTTCAATGTAGTTGAGATGGAGGCTAGATTCCTACTAAATATCTTATCCAAAAAAGTGAAGTGAATCAAAATTTTACTTTTAAATAGGAATTTTGGATGGGCATCGAGATCCCACAAAAGATTAAATATGCAAAAAAGTGACCCGGTCTTTGGATTGATCTGAATTCAAGTTCCTACAAAAATACTTACAACTTATTTCTTCATTTTTTATTTTGTAGGGACTTACAACTAGTCAATACCTTTTGGGATAACCTAAGGGAACCAAAACTAGTTATGTTGGGCAAGTAAAACCCACAAGCCAAAATATAACTAGTTTTAACTCATTTTAATATTTTTTTACTTCAATATGCGAACCAAACTTATAATATTTCTCAAATTGGTTATCAACAATGGGTAGGATAAGGTCAAATACACACTTATAGAGAGAAAAAGAGAAAATGAGGCACATCTAAATGGAATGCACACACTCATCAAAGTGACATTAATTAATAATTAAATCACCATTTTTTTCCTAAGGACTATAATATTTCATTATTGTTATTTAGTTAGAATAAATTTTGTATTTCTTTTTGTAGTGTAGGAAAATGCATACCCTTGTATTTTCAAACTTGTTTGGGTCTACCTTGCTTTGTTTATCCTTCTTTATGTATTAATTGGTCTTATTTTGCATCCAGAAGCCTAATAAACCATATCTTTTTTTGGTTAATCTCGACAATCATCAAAGGGAAAATGATCATTTAATGATTATGTTTGTGTCCCTGATTTTTGGGTCGAGGCTAAAATACCACCTAGGGCATCTTAGTCCCCTAAGGGTCTTGGGACCCTAATTTTGAATACACCTGAAAAGGTCCCTTTTTGGAGTTTGTGCCCCGAGATTTGAGCCTCAGCACTAAGACGCCACCTAGAGCGTCTTAGTCCTCGTTAGCTTATTTTTGGGAATTAATTTCAAATTCTGGCGAGATTTAGCCTCCTTTAGTTCACGTTTTCCTATGTTGTCTTGGTGTGATGTAATTTCAGGATATTAATCATAGATAAGTATAAATACAAGGTTCATTCACTCATTTCATAATAAGCAAGATATCCAAGAGCATAATAAGCATCCAAGCATTCAAGTATTTACTCAAGAGCATTCAAGAGCAGTTCAATCAAGTATTTTGGAGCCATCATAAAGATTCAAGCATCGTATCAAAGGCTATTCTTGCATCATATGTGTTTTTATGCTAACATTTGTGATGTAGGATTTTGATTCAAACAAGCAATTTAAGAAAGATCTATCAAAGCATTCCATTGATTCAAGATCTACATTCAAGCTAGCCACTTCACACAAGTTTGCAAACTTTACAAGAGTTTGGTGAGTTGTAACATTGCATGTTGTTCATTCATCATTTCCCTCCATTATTTCACTTCATTTCAAGGTTTAATTACCAACAAGGGGTTTGACCAAGGTAAACCCCCATTTACTAAAAATCAACAAGTTTTTCCTCTCTTGCATGCTTGTGATTGTAGATTTAGGTTGAAGACTTGAAGATTATTTGGAGTGCAAGATTGAAAAGTTTCAAAGTTGCATTACAAAGTTGTCATCTTCACAGAAACTCACCTATAGGTCGAATTTAGAAGTTTCATAACCTAATATTGGAGAAGAAGGAAGTGCAGACCTTAGACCTCAGGACCACATTTAGAGATTTCAAAAATTCAGAACGAAACTAAGTCACCACCTAGGGCGTCTTAGTCCTCCTGAGGTTATTTTTCATAAATTCTTTTAGATTTTCTTCTGACATCCAAAGATTTTGTATTTGTGCTGAAAAGCAACAGCGAGACTAAGACAACAATAAGGGCATCTTTGTCCTCCTTGGCATATTTGGACAGCTTCTTTGCATTTCCAGAATCCTCATCACATCTCCAAACTTCCTAGGTACACACATCGTATCTTGTTGCATAATTTCATCATTTGCATCCTTCATTTAGCTTGCATAACTAGGTTTTGTAGGTTGAATGCTTATTTTCTTTTCCAAGCACTTTCTTGGCGGTGAACCCCTAAAAGTTGAACAAACCCCCTTCCTAGGTCCTCCTACTTGAGAATTGACTCACCTTGTGAGTTTGATAGTTAATCCAATTATGATTCTTAGGAAATTATTGAATGACCTAGAGAAATGTGTGGGCATTCCCTCGCCTCATTTTTCTACGATTCACTTTTTTGGCTAAATTTAGAAAAAAAAATCATAGATTATAACAAATTAGAAAAAAAATCACTTTACTTATGTCAAAAATTCACTACCACTTAGAAAATCAAAACAAAACTTGCATTCTTCATTTAAATTAAATTTAAAATTGAAAACACAAAAATATAGTGTAAATTACATTTGAGGCATATGGAATTAATTATTTGTAACTAGTTAATTAGTTCACAATTTATGTTTGGGAAACAAAAAAAGAAATAGAATGTGTGCATTTATACATACATTTAGATAATTCATCATTATCTTGAAAACAAAAAAAGCAAGAAAAACCCCTCAATCAAAACATGAGGTCTACAATAATTTAATATTTAGTGATTCAACATTCAACAAATGTAATAATAAAAATCTAACATTCAAAATAAAACAAGCTCAAACAATGGACTCAGACTTTCCTTTCAAAATACTCACTCTTCCATCACTAGGGCATCTCACGACCAATGTGTCCTAGAAACGAGTAGAACTTGATTTAGTAAATCTTAAGTAAAATATGAGAAAACCAACCCATACAAGAAATTTCCAACCAAGAGCAAGACCAAGAATAAATAGAGATTCCTAGTATGATCTAACTAGACAAGAAAAACACACAAGAGAAGAGTTTCATATAATAGAAATCCCTCTTATTAAAACTCGTCAAACTTATTGATTTTAGGTTCACAACAATAAAAAATTAAATATTTGTGAGAGAACACTCAAACAAACACCATAGTACATGATGTAGGATCATACAAGTCCATGAGCACTCTTCTATACACCAAAACATTTCCTTTCTTTCTTGTTTTCTTATTTTTCTTCTAGGATTTCATGATCTATTTCTAGAGAATTTTAGTTGGTTCATGTCCAAGTGCTAACTTCATCTTGAAGAAGTTTC
Organism: Sequoiadendron giganteum; assembly: GCA_007115665.2. Taxonomy (NCBI): domain Eukaryota; kingdom Viridiplantae; phylum Streptophyta; class Pinopsida; order Cupressales; family Cupressaceae; genus Sequoiadendron; species Sequoiadendron giganteum. Next base: position 38,958,160 of record CM021103.1, on the reverse strand, counting down.
AAATGGGTAACCATAGTTCAAATTTGAGCAAGTGCTTATCAAAATTAAGTTATGGGGTTGTAGAAGTTTTACCTATGTTTGGATATGCAAAACTTTCTTGATGTCCTAGATGCCTTCATGTCCCCACTAAGTCCTAATGGTATTAATTTTCTTACCAATCACTAAGTCTTTATGCACTTACAAAACTTTTTGTGCAAACAGGATAGATCTCAATACCCTTCGTATTCCTACATATCCCCTTAGAGTTTATTCTTATGTTTTCCCTTTGAAGGTAAATTCTTGTGGAACTTTTATGTGGTACCAGATATTATCAAAATCCCCCTTGAAATTTCACCAACTTGGAATGATGAAAGGTGACAACAATGACAAAAGATAGTTATAACGAAATACAAAGAAAATCTTATGAGCCAGTAGGTGCTTGACACGTGTCATTGCTAGGGATACGGATTCGGTTAGTCATCAAGATATGCATCTAAAACAAAAGTGCCTTAGTGATTTCAATCCAAAATCACAACAAAGACACAACCAACCATGCCATAAAGTGGAAACAGGCACACTTGATCCCCCATTGACCCTCTGAGAGAAGTGGATGCAAACAAATAACAGATTCAACACAAACAAATAACCATGGAAGACAAAACTATGAACACACAGATATATGTGGGGAAAACCTTTTTAGGTAAAAAACCCTACCTCCAAAACATTCAACTCACTTGTATTATTCAGTAACAAAAAAGGTTACAATACAAACACAGAGCTATGCTCTTCAGGATATTACATCTTGTTCATTTGGAGAAAGAATACTGGCAACACAAAAATGGAATCATCACACAATTACAATGTCCTCATGACATACCATGTAGATTCCCTTCAGCTCGTCTCAAATGACTATCACAACCAGCCTCATGGCCAGCTCAGCTCCTTGGCCTCACAAGTTCACATCTTACCAAATTTGAGAGTCTAAGTGTTCAAAGATGAACCATTCGAACACTCTCAGCCTCTCTCTGATATCGCTCATTATTTGTCTCGAACTGCACACAATATTATTTATAAATCTTACACCGTGTGCATACCTGTTCAGCCCATCCTTACTTGCAACAGTCAACAGGATAATAAATATCCACCTACAAGCACCGACCATTGTTTGATAACATGCATCGCTTATATAGCGGCATCGAGCCACAAAATCATTAACTCGATCTAGACGCGTCCATCAACCTTCCATCAATAATACAGCTCTATCGCAATCAAAAAATAACTCTCTGGCCAATGGGATCTCAAAGAACTTTCCACGTGTCACCATTTCATTCGCCTATCACTACTGATTGTTAGTCAAATCAGTCCAACTCAATCAACCAAGTCCTGAGCACATTCTTCCTCCACCGCGCTACCGTTGAGCTCAAACAACCCTGTCGCGGTATGGCGATGAGCTCACCAGAGATCACACCGCCATCTACCGAACTACCGCTACCTAGAATGACATGCCTCGCAGTACGGTGGTAATCCATCCGAGCTCCTTTGAGCTCTGGCCCAAGCCACTACCGAGCTCAGTCCTTTCATTGTCTTCGGCCAACCAGATGCAGTCAACCTGCCACGTGCCAAACGGTCATTCACCTGTCGCATTGACATCGAGTCCAACTCAGTCAAACTCTGCCCCGAGCTCATCCAAGCTCCTACCGCGTTATCGCAGCCTAGTTGGACCCACCTCACGGTATGGCGGTAAACCTGTTTGAGCTCGCCTTCGAACTCCATTGCGCTACCGCTGGGCTTGGCTTTGCCCATCGCGGTATGGCGGTAACCGCCAAGGCAACCGCAGAGACCGAAGCCGGAGCCAGAATGGGAACAAGGAACTAGCCAAGAAAGCGGAGACCAGAGCTGAAGCCGAAGTCGGAGCCAAAGTGGGAAAAAAAAATAGGAATACACCCAAAGTTTAGAGCCAAGTTCCAACCCGGTTTCGCCTCCACTAGAACAAAGGAAAGCGAAGCAAAGAGAACCAAAATCAGGAAGCGGAGCCGGAACGGGAACGTGAATAAAACCTAAAAATTAGCAAAATTTCAATGCCAGGTTCCATCCCGGTTCCGCCTCCGACAGAACCAAGGAACAACATAGAAAGCGACCAACTCTTCAAGGGAAATCAGAATTCCCAACAATCTCCCACTTGACGAAGGCATTCAGGCTTCCTCCAAACATCCAAACAAGGACCAAAACCATGCTTCCACACTCCAACCAAGACCTCTGCAATGACATCAAAAAATGTCCACCATCTCAAGCTACAGCTCCAAACATCCAACACAAGAAAATGAGCAAGCCAAGGCATATATGCACCAGTCTCCAAAATACAAACATCTGATCCTCCAGGTGGCAAAGGCACCAAAACAACAGTAGCAAAACACAATGTGAACACCGAAACCATTCTCCAAAACAAGAAACCAACCAGTTAGAACAACCATAAAACTGACTTCCCTCCATCCAACTGATCAAACCACGCGATTTAAAACCAACACCCACAGCTCGTGTTGAAACATCCAACCACCCATACCTCAAGGGAATCAAAATCAGAAGTAGACTCATGCCATCATAAAACCACCCATCTCAACAGCAACCAAGCACCCTATGTCAACCAATCATAGACCAAACACGTCCAGGTATTCCCACTGCAAGGGCACTATCCAGATGAATGCAACCAAAGCACCATCACACATGATCCAGACATACCAAGTCCACCAAACCCTACACAAAGAAATGTAACCATGTAGTTCCAAGGAACATCCACACTGATCTGCAACACCTGCAACCACCTGCTGCAAGAAACGTTTCTCTCAACTGTCATCCACAGTTCTTCCAAACTCCTCCAAACCTAACAGAAGAAAGAAGCATAGGCACCTTCATGTCATCAACCGAGTGACAACACATGACCAAAAATAGTGACCAACTCGGCACCATAAAGGAAACTCACATCTAAAGTCAAAGGAACAATCAAGAAGAACAAAACCAAAATAGAGAGAAACAACAAAGCAAAAAAGATGCCCTTCTACAAACACTTCTAAATGCCAGTTGTGTCAAGAATGATCTTCCTCACATCCCAAAGGGAAAACATTAACAACATCCAATAGAATGTAAGCAACTCAAAGAAGATCAGACCAACCCATACACCATCTTTTGTCATTCCTCAAAAGCACAAGGAGATAAACAATGCTATCCATCTTCCATTATGAATCCTCCAAAATCTCAAAACAACTCAAGATTCATATCATGAAAGACAAAACACAACTGAAAGATATAATGGGAAAATACCTTTCAAAGTGACACCACTGCCGAGCAGACCGAGAAAAAAAGAGAATCATGCTCATCCAAGATACACAAGCCAAATAGACTTACCCAAGAGCATTCTCCTTCAAGGTCTCTATTGAATTCACATTCAACCAAAGTGCAAGCTTCTCGGACTTTCAGCTATAACAACAAAATTCTCATAAGAATCCCAGCCTCACCTTATTCTCCATGCATCCATGAGTATCAACAACCTATCATCTCATGCTAACTCCAAACTGCATTGCTGTAATAAACATGAAGTCCTCCAGCATATGACCAATGCACTCAAAACATAGAGAAACCCCAGACCACTATCAAATCTTCAAAAAACTTATCATGACACCATGATCTACACATCCCCTTAGGAGATACCATTCTTCAAGTGAACTATCCATGGTCTCAAGACCAAAACAACATGCCAAAACTATAATGCACAAGTAAGAGCATACCATGGCATAAAGAAAACAAACTCTAAACCAACATCACCTGTCAAGCACCACTAGCATCTCAGCCAAAGACTATCAGGGTCCTTCATGGCTCCAAGATGTTGCACACCTTCAAATAGTGAACATGTAGATGCAAATTTTGCAACACCAAAGAAAACCATTCATCACCAAGTGATGAATCCACAGTCACTGCTAAATCTCCCACAAAACTGTAACTAAGCTCTCCAAGCACCATGACTGACCACCCCATCACTGTCAAAATCTTACACTATGCTAGTGCATCCAACTCTCCATGAAATTGTGATTCACATGCTTTAGGTCCCCATTACTGAATATTCAGGTACTCAAACATCATTCCTCCTCTCATCTCAAAACAGCCATGCCAATGCACAAGTGACCACAAACAAGGTCAGCTAATAGATCTACACCACACAGTCACAACCTCGTGGATATTGACAGTCCACTTTCGAGTTGTCTCACAACAAACATGTAGGTAAGGACTAACCACAACATTTCATAACTCGTGGATGCAACCAAATGAAACCTACAAATCTATTATTGCACTGGAAACTACAAAACTGAGATAATCAAAGAGAACAACCAAAGCAGACAAGAATGACTCAAACACCATATCAGCATCAAATCCGATTTTCTAGTCACGTCCACAACTCAAGCACCATAGTCTAGGTAACCAACAAGCAACACCACAAGAATGTTGAATGAAAAACACATACCAACACTCCCATGCAAAGAAGACATCACACCTCCTCAAAACATGTCAAATTGCAAACTATCTCATCCAATCACACCCAGAAGCCAAGGTCTCGAAAATAGCGAATAATGGCTCCACACAAAGCAAGTTTTCCTTGACCATGTAAAACCTGCAAAACCACAGTGTTTATAAAACACCCACGCATCTCCATATTCATTGCTCATCTGGACGACTCAGGAGTTTGCACACAACCATCACAGCTAACCAAAACAATGAAAAGAAACATGAACATGCGTCATAGAATTTTTAGGAAAATCTACAAAAAACCTCCAGAGCCAATGACATGAATCTGAACCATGCAAGTGCAAAAAACAGGCACACAGGAACAATAAGTCCATTTCATACTAGTTCCAACACCACAGTCATGCACAATCAAATGAGAGAGCCACATTATCTAGAAGTTGCAGACCACTAAGGTCACTTCATAGCCTCCATGTAATCAAAGCAACAGAGCAAATGCCTTCAGTGCTAAGTCAGAACACCCAACACAAGCACACCATTTCCATGGCTGAAACAACAACACAAGAAAGCCCATACTGCTAGGGAGCCTCTCACACAAACACCTAGTATGAACACCACACTTCGCTGCAACTCAGCCATGAAAACACCTCACGCCCTTTGCATTAGGAAATTTTTTGCAAGCCAGGAGCGTTAGACCATGTTGCCACAACATGACCAACTCCAGTCATCTCCAATGTCTTTCAAAAATGTGTTGAATCAATGAAGCACACACTTCCACTCATCGAAGGATCAATCACCAACCGATTTCTCCAGACTTCCTCAACTTGCCAGGCTAAGAAATCTTCATAGGAGAAAACCCAGAACTTTAGCAAAACATGCTCTGATACCACTTGTTGGTATCATGAGCAACAAGCTACCAGCTTTGATACCACTTGTTGGGGATACGGATTCGATCAGTCATCAAGATATGCATCTAAGATAGCAATGCCTTAGTGATTTCAATCCAAAATTACAACAAATACACAACCAACCATGCCATAAAGCGGAAACAGGCACACTTGATCCCCCATTGATCCTTTGAGAGAAGTGGATGCAAATAAATAACAGATTCAACACAAACAGATAACCATGGAAGACAAAACTATGAACACACAGATATATGTGGGGAAAACCTTTTCAGGTAAAAAAACCTACCTCCAAAACATTTAGCTCACTTGTATTATTTAGTAACAAAAAATGTTACAATACAAACACAGAGCTATGCTCTTCAGGATATTACATCTTGCTCATCTGTAGAAAGAATATTGGTAACACAGAAATGGAATCATCACATAGTTATAATGTCCTCATGACATACCGTGTAGATTCCCTTTAGATCCTCTCAAATGACTGTTATAGCTAGCCTCATGGCAAGCCCAGCCCCTTGGCCTCACAGGTTCACATCTTACCAGATCTGAGAGTCTAAGTGTTCACAGATTAACTGTTCGAACACTCTTAGCCTCTCTCTGATATCGCTCATTATTTGTCTCGAACTACACACAAGATTATTTATAGTCTTACACCGTTTGCATGCCTGTTCAGCCCATCCCTACCTACAACGGTCAACAGGATAATAAATATTCACCTGCAAGCACCAACCATTCCCTGATAACGTGCATCGCTTATACAGCTACATCGAGCCACACAATCATTAACTTGGTCTATACGCGTCTGTCAACCTTCCATCAATAATATAGCTCTATTGCCATCAGGAAATAACTCTCTAGCCAATGGGATCTCAAAGAAATTTCCACGTGTTGCCATTTCATTCGCCTATCGCTATTGATTGTTGATCAAATCGGTCCAACTCGGTCAACCAAGTCCCGAGCACATTCTGTCTCCAGCGCGCTATCGTCGAGCTCAAACAACCCCGTCGTGGTATGGCGGTGAGCTCGCCCAAGCTCACCTCGTCATCCACCACACTACCACTGCCCAGACCGACACACCTCGCGGTATGGCTGTAAGCCATCCGAACTTCTTTGAGATCTGTCCCAAGCCACCACCGAGCTCAGTCCTTTCATTGTCTTCTGCCAACTAGATACAGTCAACCTGCCACGTGCCAAACGGTCATTCACCTGTCGCACTGACACTAAGTCCAACTCAGTCAAACTCTGCCTTGAGCTCATCCGAGCTCCTACCGCAGCCCAGTTGGACCCACCTCACGGTATGGCGATAAACCTATTCAAGCTCGCATTCGGACTCCACCGCGCTACTATTGGGCTTGCCTTTGCCCATCACGGTATGGCGATAACCGCCAACTAGACCATCAGCGGTCTCACCGTGCTACCACATAGACCGTCAGGTCTCACCACGGTAGAGCGATAACTGCCAAGGCAACCACAGAGACCGGAGCCGGAGTTGGAGTCAGAGCCAGAACAGGAACAAGGAACTAGCCAAGAAAGTAGAGAACAGAGCCAGAGTTGAAGCCGGAACAAAAATGGGAATACATCGAAAGTTCAGAGCTAAATTCCAACCCGGTTCCACCTCCACCAAAACAAAGGAAAGCAAAGTGAAGAGAACCAAAAGAAGGAAGCGGAGCCGGAATGGGAACGGGAACAAAACCCGAAACTTAGCAAAATTTCAATGCCAAGTTCCATCTCGGTTCCGCCTCCGACAGAACCAAGGAACAACATAGAAAGCGACCAAGTCTTCAAGGGAAACCAGAATGTTGAGGCAACAATTTCCTAACAGTCATTTCATGTCAGAACTTGGGGTGGTTGTGCCAACTCCATCATGCATGCTTATAAAGAGGATTTATAGTTGTTTTAGAGGGAGTTGAATTAGAGGCATTCTTTTCAATGTTAAAGGTTTTAGGAAAAGACTAAAAGACATTCAATGATAAGAAGCTAGAGGAATATTTCCAGTTTGATGCATGCAATAAAGGAATATTTAAGTATTGTATTATTTGTAAGTTTAAAATTTTGCTTGGTTCAATAGTTTTTCAAAAGCCTTTGAACCTTGGCCTACACCAATTGGTTTCAAAGCAAGGACTTCTTGATAGGAGGTGGTGATAAGTTACAAAAATTGGATGTGGTAGGTGTTCCTAAGGCTCTAGATATTATTTCAGGTTGTGAAGAGCCTTGTGGTTGCAAATAGCAGAGGGGGATGTTGGAAATTTCTATGGAAATGAATAGAGGTAAGGTAAAATATTTTTATGAGAAATACTAAAGGAAAGATCCAACAAGAAGACAAAACCCTAGGATGGAAGAGATGTTTGAGAATTTTTGCATTGAAATGAGGAATGAGTTAAGAAATTTAGTTGTATATTTGAGGAGAAATCTAGACAATGCAGAGAGATAAAATGAACCACCAATAGATGAAGGAGAAGAACAATTCCTAAGATTCATTGCCAAGATTAGTAAAGGTAATTGAATAGAGGTCCCAATTTTCTCTTGATCATCAAACCCTAAAGATTTGATAGACTAGATAGGTGAACTAGAATAGTATTTTGACTTGGAAGATATCCATGACCCATAGATGGTAAAGATGGCACAAACAAAACTAAAATGGCATGTTGCTCTTTGGTGGAGAGAGTTACAAAGAGAAAAATTTACAAATGGAGATATGAGGATAAGCCAATGGAATCAAATGGTGGCTAGGTTGAAGGAAAATTTTATCCTCGGAGATTATGAGATGGTGTTATTCAAAAGGTTTCAAAACTTGAAACAAATGGACATGAGTGTAAAGGACTACACAAAAGAGTTTTATAAATTAGGTGTTAGATATGGATGCCATAAAATGGATAGAGAAAAGATGGCCAAGTATGTAAATGGATTGATATTTAATATTCAAGATGAATTGAGTATATTTAGGGTTACTATAGTTGAAGAGGCATACCAGTAGACCCTAAAATATGAAGAGAAGATATCCAAACGGTAACAAACTAATTCTAGAGTTAGAGGAATATTTTCTATAAGAAGAGGACCAATGAGTAAAAAAAAAGGAAATGGGTTTGTGAAGAAGTACTAAATACGAAGATTAATGAAGCTGAGAAACAAGAGGAAGAGAAAATTCAATGATAAGATGAGGTAACAATAGAAAAGGATTATTTGGGAAATTTTTTTAGAGTGAAGAAGGTGGGCATAGAGCCTATGAATGTCCATGGTTACATCAAGAAATCATTAAGAGGATAATGACTAGAAATAATCTAGCCCAAGAAGAGGAATAAAATGTGGTATCACCAAAACAAGTAGAAGAACCAGAGGAATGAGAATCTCTAGATGGAGAGGAGATCGGATCACATCAAAGAAGGGGATTTTGTTCAAATTGTATGCAAATATAAAGGTAAGTGTTGTAAGGTTATTATTCATATTGGTAGTATTGATAACTTTGTTTTTGAAGAGATGATAGAGAAACTAGGATTGAAGAAGGGTAAGCATCCACATCCATATAAATTTTCTTGGTTGTAAAAAGAGCATGAATTGGTGGTGAATGTGCAATGTATGGGTAGTTTCCAGATTGGGGCCTAGAAGGATGAAGTTTGTTGGAGTAATCAAAATAATCACTTGATAATTAATTAATCATTAATTAATTATTAAGTCCCTTATTACTTTATTCACTTAATCTTAACTTAGAAGTGATTTTTTATTATTAGATTGGGCTAATGATAGGTCTAATTATCTCATTGCATGAGATTAAGACACTTGTCACAATCTAATGCAATCTTCATCTAGGGTTTGATTTTTCATGCTTTTATAAGTATGCACATTCATTGTAATCATTTATTCACATTTATTCATTCAACACAAAAGGCATATCAGATGCTTTTGTGGATCAATATTTTCTCTCTTGGTTGCATAACAAATCAGTTGTTTTTGATCTCTTGTTTGTGATAGGCATTTTGATTGCAAAGGATCACTGGGAATTGTTGGGTTCACTATCAACTCCAACATGGTATCAGAGCACTAGTTTTATGACTTCCTATCCAAATTCTAAAAGACTTGGACTTGAGGAAAATTTAGGCTCATGCTAGGATGAAATGAGCATCACTGTTGGATCTAGAATGACCAAAAACCCTAAGATCGCTTGTCATTTTGTCAAAATAAAAATAGTAAAAAAAAAGAAAAAAATTAGCAGCAGGGCCCTTCAGATGACCCTACTACATAAAATTTTGTGTCACAGTCTACACAAGTGAGAAAAAAAATTAGATTCTAGATTAATTTTTGGGGGTTTGCAAAAAATAAATTTTTTGCATGAAATCAAACCCAATTTTTTTTTAAAAAAAAGCCAAAAACATTTTCTCAAAATTCAAAAATAAAACAAATAAAAGGGGGGTTGTACCCCTGCAGGCATGCAGGGTACACTGCCCCTACCCAGTCACAAGCCGAAATCTTGATGGGGTTGTTAATTCGCTAGCCAATGGTAGTAAAATCCACCCGATGACTCATCAAAAGTGTCACTAAATATTCCAGTGACCTTTTTTAGCAGCTAACATAATATTTAAAATATTCTCATGCAATCTCCATCAACTCATGCAACTGAACCCTACACAATATTCCACTTATCAAGAATATTTCGAGCATCTCAATCTTTCCGATGATTGGGAAAAAAAATTAGTTGATAGAGCATTTTTTCCCAAAAAAGAGCATATTCTAAGAATATTTTTTCATTGATGTCAGCATGATGTCATCTATACGAATGATTGTATGACCACTCTAAGCCCCCCTCCTAGCCCTTTTTTCTCTAAAGGAGCTATTTTTTTATTTTAGGGCATAACTTGGACATACGACATCAAAATTGGGCAAACAAGATATCATCATAAAGTTGGTTTTGTCTACTTTCTAGTGGTGTAGGTCTCATTATTAGATTTTTCTGTTAGTTCTTGTTATTCTCGTTTAAAGTTAGATCTTCATTTTGCGCTTTTGAGATCATAACTTTTTGCATGTATGTTTGATTTTCGCAATTCAAGTGGCATTTGAAAGGTATTTTAGAGCTCTCTAAATCTTTCATGCAATTTTTCCAAAATTTTCTCTAGGTACATTTTGTTCATTTTTTGTAATTTCACATTTTGCTTAATTACTTGGACATATTGACATCTGGAAAGGATTTATTTGCATTGGATGACTTCATTTGATCTACTTTATATATACAGAGGTTATTAGTATCTAATTTTATCATTTGAGAGAGTGTCATGGGTTTTTTTGTTCATCCTTTTGTGATCAACTTGGAAAAGGATAATTATTCAAGTCTTGGTGAAATGACATCCTAACCCATCTTAGGTGGATTGATATTTTTCCTTATCTATATGGACTCATACCTACACTAGACAAACTAGGGAGTTTATCAGCATGGGGTATCATCTGAGATCATATTGTAGGGTTATATATTCTAGTGTTGATATTGACAGTATGTGTGTTGTATCGAACATTGAATGTACCCACACACTTTGGACTTGACTTTGGGAGATCCATGGAGACCCTCATATCTCTTCATAGTCAAAGGATCTTGCTACAAATTGTTTCATCCCTCTTGTAGATGTAGATTCCATATCCTTTAATGGTGATACTTTAGAGGAGCTTGAGTCTATCACGGGTCTTGCATGTTCCAATGGTTCAAAGACTTGTCAAGTCATGTTCCCAATCTTCAGATTGAGACCTACATCATCATCCTTTATTGTTCATGATTAGTTTTCCATTGCCACATATTTGGACCTTATTGATTTAGTGTAGCAGGACATACATCTTCCAGACATAGCTACTTGGGATTCATATCTTGCAGACATATCATCCTTGCTTGTGGAGTCCTATATTGCAGATTTGGAGAATTCCTTTGAGGACATTCATCTCCTCATTCTTGACGGCCACATCACCATTGTTAGCCCACCATTAGATTCATTGTATTTGGAGCTTGTTCTACATTATTTGGATTTGGATTTTTTTATTTACCTATTCTTTTGAATTGGCTTCTCCAATCACCAATGGATTTGTTTGTTCCTAAGGGGAGAAACGTTATTTGTAGGCCGTGGATCATATTCTATCTTTAGGTGTTCATCATTGGCACGAGAGCTCTTTCTTCATGGGGGGATTCATATCCCTATTTCTCTCTCCTATCGGGGACATCTATTGTACTTGTGTGACAAAAGAAATCCTTGGGGGGACACATTGAGTCTGTCTATCCTTCTTTTACTAGTGCAGTTTTTTCTTTTCTCTCTTTTGGAGAGGAGTTTTTCCCATGTGATTTTCTTCTTTTCTCTATTTATGAGACATTCATTTATTTACACATGGGTACCTCATCAGGAATTGTATCTAAGAGCCATACATGCAACCATCATTGCATTCTACATCAAGTTTTAATAGCTTCTCCCTAAGTTGATCTCAAGGGGAGTGTTGGAGTAATCAAGATAATCACTCGATAATTAATTAATCATTAATTAATTATTAAAAGTCCCTTATTACTTTATTCACTTAAGCTAAACTTAGGAGTGATTTTTTATTATTAGATTGGGCTAATTATATGTCTAGCTATCTCATTGCATGAGATTAAGGAACTTGTCACAAGATAATACACTCCGCATCTGGGTTTTGTTTTTTCATGCTTTTATAAGCATGCACATTCATTGTAATCATTCATTCACATGTATTCATTCAATATGAAAGACATATCAAATGCTTTTTTGGATCAATATTTTCTCTCTTGGTTGCATAGAAAATCAATTTCTTTTGATCTCTTGTTTGTGATAGGAATTTTGGTTGCAGAGGATCACTAGGAGCTATGGAGTTCACTATCAACTCCAACAATCTTGTGTGATGTATTTTCAATGAGTCCATGTCATGTGTTGTTGGGAAGACCTTGACAATTTCATATGGAGGATATCTATGATGGTAGGATAAATTTGTGCACCATTATGAAGGGGGGACAAAAACATGTTTTGAGTTTATTAAAGGAGAAAGAGAAGGAGGTGAAAGACATCAGTCCCAAAAATTTAACAGTTTGGAAAAACAAGTTATGAAGGTTACAAGAGAGGTTGAGAACAACCTGATGAAGGTTCCCATGAAGAAGGCTATAGTTGTAAATAGAGGAAGTGGTATTGATTAGTGCAATCGCTAATGAAGTATAAAATTTAGAAAGGAAGCCTCATAAATCATAGTTGGGGTATTTAATATTTTCTCATGAAACACATGGATCAAATTTAGAAAGTGATAAGTGGTGGTAGCTTTCCCATTAAAGATGGAGGGCAAGAGAGAAAAAAGGAAAGGGAAGAAATAAAACAAGTGTGGATAAAGAACAAGCATGGGATCACCATCCCAAGTACCTACAAATGTTCATGATTTTCTAAATCATGGAACATTTCACTTACCTTGTGTATTTGATGCAAGAGCATCCTAGTCCACGAGCAATCCTACATCCACCAATAGTATTTGTTTGCTTTCTTGTTTGATTATTTTTGTTGGAGTATTTAATGATCTATTTTTGGATAATTTTAGTTGGTTTATGGACAAGTGATGAATTCATCTTGAAGAAGTATCAAATGGGTACTCATGGTTCAAATTTGAGCAAGTTATGATCAAAATTGAGTAAGTTATGGGGGTCATCGAATTTTTAACTATATCTCGCTATGAAAAAATTTCTTGATGTACTGGATGCCTCTATTTTCCCACTAAGTCCTAATGATCTTAAATTTCCCACTAGTTTCTAAGTCTTTATGCACTTGCAAAACTTTCTATGTGAACAAGATAAATCCCAATACCCTTTGTATTCTCGCATTATCCCTTTGGACCTTATTCCTCTGCTCTCCCTTTGAAGATGATTTCTTATGGAAATTTTATGTGATACTGGATGTTATCTCAAGCCCCCTAAAAAAATTTTGAGGTCCTAATGATGTGTATCTTCCCACATGCTTGATGAATGGTGGAACTTCTTACACCAAAGGGATATATCCCAATACCCCTTGAGATTCCACAACTTTCTTTTGGGCCTAATGTATCCACATGAACATATAAAGGACTCTTTATTCTCTATGGACACATTCCTAAAATTCATAAATCCCCACAACATCATGTTAACTCTTGTTTATGCACTGTAATGATGAAAGGTGAAAAAAATGATAAAATGTGATTGTAACAACTTGTAGAGTAGATCCCAAGATCCAATAGGTTCTTGACATGTGTCCTTTCATGTTAGAAAATGGGGTGGTCATGCCAACTCCATCATGCATGATTATAAAGAGAATTTCTATTCATTTTTTAGGGAGTTTAATTAGAGGGGGTCTTTGCAAAGTTAGAGTTTTTGGGTAGAGATTAAAGATTTTCAACAAGAAGTTGGAGGAATCTTTCCAATTTGATGTGTGTGAGATTGTAAGGCTTGTAGGTATGGCATGTAAGAATATTGGACTGTAAACTCATTGTAATTTCCTATAATCATGTTTTAATTATTGTTTACATGTAATAAAGGAATATTTGAGTACTATATTGTTTGTAAGTTTAAAATGTTACTTGATTCAAGAGTTCTTCAGAAAACCTTGAACCTTGGACTGCACTAGTCCACCACTTGGCACTCCTTCCTCGAGAGGTGAGTGAATTGGTCAACATGCCCTCCACTTCATATGATCATATCTTTATTATCCACAAGACTCTCTTTACATAAGAAGAGATTAATCCATCAAATTCTTCACTACATAACTACACTTTTTAGAAGAGTAACAGTAATTCAATCTGTATAATTTGAGTCCACCTCATTCCCATTTTTGGAGAGTATATTTATAATATTATAGAGATAACATTTCAAAGTAGATAGCTCGTGTGTTTAATTAGCCTAGTTAGGAATAACAATACCATAATTTTATAATAATTTGAGGGAAATCAAGAGGCCCAATGACCTAGTCATGCCTAACAAATTAGACATTCTCAAGGATCTAAATAATTAACTGTTAGTGTAATAATTTTAACTTAGGTTAATCTCTCGAGTAGTTTTGTTTCTCGTATCGAGAATTTTTATACCCGCTACTTTTTTCTTGCCTTTAAAAAGGTTGTACAATATGTAATTTATGCATCTCAATTCATTCACTCCTTTCTGGTGAAATAAAAATAGTGCTTCTCTCTATTTCATGAAGGTTTTTTTGTTGCAGATGGTGCTTCTGGGAGGTGGATGACACCAACATTAACAAAATCTAATTCGACAAGGTAATCTCTTATAGTATCCCATTAAATGAAGAGAAGGATACCCCACTCTCAAAAACTAGTCAGGAGTCCAACATATTGTGCGCCTAGAATGGGTGACCAAACTAATTGATTTTACCCATGAGGATAATATAACTTCATTATTACTTTTGTAATTATTAATGATCATAAGATACATATGTAGTACCCTAAGACTCTTCTATATATTATCCTTCCACAACTTCTCTTCCCTTTTCTAACCAAACCATGACTTAGAACTTACTCTTTATTGTGGCTTTGGAAGCTAATTAGTTACTATTGGCTAAAAAGAATCCTTATAATTGTGCCATAAATTGGAGCTTACTCTTTATTATGGATTAAGAAACTAATTGGTTGTTATTGTCTAAATGGAATCCTTGGTAATCTTAAGTAAGAGGACTCATAACTTCCTAAGTATTCAATGCATGTGTAGCTAGTCCTATTATGATGCATCTTTAATAGGTTACTAGAGATTCTTCTCCAATGGATCTCTCTAGATTAATGTGCTCTTCTAGTTTAATCCTCCTTACTACTATTTAAGGTTACCAAACAATAAATTTTAAGGTTCTAACTAGTTTTTCTTAGCCAAATATTGTTTAGGTAAGATATTGTTGCCCCTAAGGTTAAGTGTGATCTTGAAAACATAATTTACAATTTCCTATCTATAAACATAAATTAAAACTTAGGATCACCTATGCAAAGGTAGAGGCTACTATATTAAATACATTATTGACCTATAGTCCATGCTCTTTACCCAAATAACATGGTGTTGATCCACCTATCACAAACCTTCCTACATGGGAAACCTAAAAGTTATCTTGCAAACCCAACTAAAGGACTAGGTTTCAATCTTAAAGATCGTAGGATTAACCCTACCAAAAAGAATCATAAGTGTATTGGTTTGATTATTAATCTTAAATATAAAATTAAAAATACTATATAAAACTCATAATAAAATTCATAATAGATATATATATTATAACTAAGATTATTTCCAATAATAGATTAGAATGTGTTTAAGATAACCAATGATGCAGGAGCATCCAGGTGCACGGACAATCCTACACACCAAAAATATTTATTTATTTTTGTTTTGTTTTGGCTTGTCGATTGTCTTGTAGTCGTGGATTTCATTTTATTTAAGACTCCTCAAATTTGAAGTCATCCGAGTTAAATTTGAATTTAATTCAAATTCAAATTGGAAGTGTTGGAAAGTGGTGATTCATGGAATCTTGAGAGTTACAAAAGTCCCACACCTAGGCAAGAGGAGGCCATTCTTGGGTGGTGTAACTCCTCAGTACATTTAAAATTTAGCATTAAATTGATAGTGGAGGGATTCAAGTGCCCTGGAAAAGGAGGTAGTGGAGTAGGATTGTGGAGAGGCAAATTAGGAAATTGATTTTTTTTTTCCCAAGAGAAATGGAGGGAGTGGTTTTTGACAATTCCCAAGAGGGAAAAGAGGTGGTATTGCAACCAGGAGGTCAGAAAAAAGGCCATGCCCAGTAGAGGAGTGGAGTCCAGTAAAAGAAAATGGAAAAAAACATAAGTTTTTGAAAAAGATTTGTCATTGAATTCAAGAAATGGGGACGCCCAAGAGTGAAGCAAGAGGATTTGGGAGTGATTTTGTAGTTGTTGTAGTTGATTAGATGTGTCATGTTGCATATTTTTGGATGTTGATAGCAAAAAACTTTCCTATGGATGATTCTTGTTTAATGTTTTGTTCTATAAATTGTTGTTGCAAGCTCTTGGTGAATTTAATCAATAAAATCAATGTGTTATCTCTGATTTTTCTTCTCATTTCCTATATTGGAAGACTTGGATCGAGCTCTCAATAGTTAATTTTATTTTTACCAACTTGTTTTCTTGTTAATTGACTGAGGAAGCTACAATAACCAACACTCCAATAGGATTTGTGGTTATTATTATGCATCAATTGGTATCAAAGCTAGTTGATTGAAGAGAGCATGGCATATAGGGGACGAGATAGAGGAAGATCCCCACGAGGAGAAGAAAAATCAATAGTTGTGGATATTCTAAGAGGAATCACTACGAGGTTAGAAGCCATAGAAATATCCCAACAAAAAGGAATTCATGTTGGGAATGTTAGTGAAGAAGAAGATGAAGCACTAGAAGTTGCAGAGGTAGGAGGAGGATATGAACAAGAGGATAGGTTCCTGAAACTTTTGTCTTAGCTTGGAAGTAAGCTAAGGATGGATCCGTCAAGCTATAGTGGGAGTTTGAATCCAGAAGAGATCATTGACTCGATTGTAGAAATGGATAAGCATTTTGATTTAGAATCCATTAATGATAAAAGGAAGGTGAATTATTCTTGCACAAGGTTGAAGGGACATGCAACCATGTGGTGGGATCAGACACAGATTGAAAGACAAAGAAAGGGAAAGAGAAGATAAAATCATGGTACAAGATGGTCTCGAAGTTGAAGGCTAGATTTTTATCTATGGATTTGTAGAGAAGGGGGATTCGGTGCCCCCGATATTCTCAAGTCATGGAAGAGCCTAAGGGAGTGAAACTACCTCAGACTACCTAATAAGTTTAGAAGGAAGAGGTAGGCTAAAAAGGACAAACAAGACTTTGTTTCCCTTCTACTTATGATAGATATTTTTTGAAATTGGGTGAGTCGACCACATAGGTCTCGGACAGCAAACCATATGGCTCTCTACCAGAGGACGACAGCACGAGGGTCGAACTTCAACCCACCACGTTGGAGTCTCAAAGATGCATTGGCATCCTATATGAACAGAGGGTCAAGTAGCAGCCAAAAACACAGAGAGTCTACTAACAACCCGAATGTTTTGGTTTTACAATTTGACAAAAATGTATGGAAATGAAAAGTGCAATAGGAATAATACTATGAAAGCTACTCTAATAGTGAAATGATAAAGAAAGAAGAATAATGCCAACTCACTCAAGGTCCAGTTCTCCAGCGAGATCTAAGCAATCAAATAGCACCTACACACAGAGTAACAATAAAAATGTTGGGATTGTGTTTTGAGGTTTGCCTCAATCAAACCCCCATTTCAATGTTCCCACCTCCATGTACAACCAATAAACAACAAGATATTGAGAAATGATAAAGAAGCAGATAGAATAGACACAATGAAGTAGAGAGAAATGACAATCTAAATGCTACTCTACTAAGATAATTCAAATAATCAAATAGACACAATATCACCTCCCTTTCTATGAGCACTCAAGGCTAATAGAGAAAGGAGAAGAGCAAGATGACTACGCCAATGAAGTGGAGCCTCAAGAACCTACAATAACAATGGTGTTGGAGCAAGAAGATGGTGTAGAAACAAAGAGCAAGAGTAAGAGAGTGAAGTATGAAGTGTTAGAGAGTGAGAATGAGTGATAGAGTGAATATAGAGATTGAGAATGAGATAGAATTGAGTTAAAATGGATAAATTAGAGGCAAATAGTCGTTCCCAGTGGTCACGATTCAGTAGGGGATGTTATGCTCATAGGTGACAAAGAATCATAATATCTTTACCATTTCATGATGCAAGAATTTTGTCAAGATGGAAGCACAACGTGCAAATGTCCACACAGTGTGCACTCATCCTGATTAGAAATTCCCTTCACCAATGCTAAACGACAAGGACACATGGAAAAAGTACAAAAAACACAATGGGTTTTTCATTATCAGACTTGTAAGGCTAAAATGAAGGTAAATTAATGGAAAATTATATGAGGTGAAAATTTACACCATTACATTTTTCCCCCACTTTAGCGAGCATACATGTCAATGCGTATGTGAGCTAAAGTAGAAAGAGGTTGAAGATAATATACTGAAATAATTGAGGAATCATACATTCGATTTGGTGTACCTTGACGTGAAAGAGGGAGCTCCAGTACGATGCAAAGATGACACAGGTCTTCAATCATGCAAATCTAACTGCGATCTCACCACAAACATGTTAGGCTGCAGACAAACATGTTAGGCAAAAAAGCTAATCATAATAGACACAATTTCATAAGACTCAAGAAGACACAATTTTGACACAAGTTAGCACAATAGGACACATTTTGATTCGATAAGACACATGACATGCACTGATCAAATAGATAAGCGTGTGGTTGCTACAAACTGCACTGTAAAACAATCACAGAAAAGACGGATCTAGTTAGGTTACCCCTAAGCTAGATGCCAAGATATAAGGCATTAGACACAAAGACACATGGTGTTGACTATCAAATAAAATACACAAAGGAATCATCCTCAAGACATCAAGACACCAAGGAATACTTTTTAGAAAGCAATTTTCACAAAGGGGTTCTTTCATAAGGGAACCCTTCAAGACATCAAGACACCAAGGGGCCCTTTTGAACTAACACACCAGTTTAAAGACAAGCAATTTTCCACAAGTTATTATGTCATCAAGGAATCCTTTTGAAACATCTTCCATCAAGGAATCCATTGGAAATAATTCTCCTTTTTCAAAGGAAAGTTTTCAGGCACTTTCATTAGAAAAAATACTTCTTTTTTGAAAAGAAAATTTTCACTCTTTCTCTTACGGGATCTTTTTCGAAAGAAAATTTTGTCAAGGAGTCCTTTTTTAGAGAATGTGTTCTTTTGGAAAATGAGAGTTTTCAACAAGGTATTCTTTTGTGAAGGAATTCATTGTAAATAAATTTGACACCAAGGAATTCTTTTGAAATAATTCACCTTATTGAAAATTAGAAAAGCATTGTAGCCCCCCCTCCCTTAGGATGATGTGTGCTACATAGAGGAGCACATAGCATCCAAAAGAGAGAAATGAGAGGCGGAGATGTTTTGGCATGAAACACATGACAAGATGTATCCATGGTATGTTGTCACACATGTGAGGGACAACACATTGAAACCACAACATCACAAATCAGACAAGCAGAGATGAAGAAATCAAGAGACAAGGGGATCTAAGAATTTGGGGTCAAAATCATTCGTAGATATAAATAGATAGATATAATATAGTATATGTATGAACTATCATAAATCCCCAAATTTCTCAAAACATGAAGAAGAGCACATGAAGACAAAGTAAAATAAAAATTGAGTCAACATGGAAGAAGGCCTAAATGCCCCCAACGCTTTGCATCATTCCCAATATCAAAAAGAAATATTATGACACATAGAAGAATGATGACACAAATACAAGAAATATATGATAGATTTATGTGCCTATATTCAAGCACTTACAAGGGTAACATGGGTCCTTCAAGTGGGATCAAAAACATAAAAAGACAAGCATGGGAGAACACAAACACACAAACAAGTCTAATCTATAGATGTAGAAGAGGCACCACCCTAGTCCTCAACAACCAACAGGACATCTTTCTCCCAATATAGATCATTAGAAGGGAAGGGAGGGTGAGCCTACAAGAGCGAGATAGCAAGGGTAGTACCCTTTGACTTTCCTACAATAAGAACCCAGGAAGAAGGCCCCTCGAGGTCTTCTTCACCAAGTTCTTGTGAAGAAAATTTCATTAATTTAGTAAAAATTGAGGATAGAGTCGGGATGTCATCCACTGAGTTGAACATGCACTTCTTAGGAGTACCTTGTGTCAACTTAGCAGGAGAAAGGCAAGACACTCGAGAGTCACTACTGACCTCAATAAAAGGGGCAGTGAAAAAATCTAAGGAAGTGAGGGTTGCCTCTATCATAAGGATGGTGCAAGCCAAGACAAAATTAGCCTCTAAAGGAGGGGAACCCTTCTCATGACCATCACATGTGGTGAGGTCATCCTCCAACTTATGCTTTGGTAGAGGATGCGAGATTTTCATGGAAGAAGCAAAAGTGGAGGAAGAAGAAGATAGAGCAACAGAGGACACCACCATTGTATTGGGCATGTCAACTGGCTACGATAAAGGCGGGATGTCCGAGAGGGACATCAAAATTGGAGGCTCCACTAAGGGAGCAATGAAGACCTTCACCCTTTTTGGGTGAGCATCATCAAGACCCGTTGGAGGAGTTGAAAGTAAAATAGAAGTGGGGAACTAAAGTAGGAACAATAGAAGGAAGCGGAGAAAAAAAGATGTAGAAATAGATACAATTGGCTCCCCCTCCATCTTATGCAAGGCGGTGTACTTCGTGGCTAGAGAATTTATCCTATTCTTTCACTCACACAAGCTTATTATGTCAACCGTGAGCAATGGAGGACGCGGTTTGACAAGAGGCTAAAGGCTATTGCTCAACTACATGAGTATCCTTCACAGAATTTTTGGTGGAAGGTTTGTCTCTTGATCAAGAGGAGGAGGCATAGAAATTGAAATGGCAATAGAAAAAGGAACAGACACAAGAGCCTCAGCAGTGGGCCTCTTCCCATTTGTTGCCTAGGGGACAAGTGGAAGAACATTTGAAGGTTGCAAAGGATGAGACGTAGGAACAACCCCACGGGAATGCTTCCCCTTGCCATAGACAATGGGTCAAGGAACCATGGGCAGAACGGAAAACTAAAAATCTTGACGCTTCGCCTTCCACCGCGCGGGCACCATCGTACTCCCCATGCGACGCATAGGAGAGGGAGTCGAGGATGCCACTACGGGTTGGGAAGTAGAAGCAAGCAAAGAAAAATATGTAGAAGGAGAAGGCTCTAGAGCACAAGAAATATTATCTTTCCCCTTTGATGGGGTAGAAGAAAGAGCTCGTTGATGCACTATCATAGAGGCCTTCACTAAAACAACATAGGGAGACATAGGAAAACAAACCTTTGACACTGAGACCCAAGTCTTATATTTAACATAAGCTCGGTACAACAAATCTCCCCTTGGAGGGATAGGTCTAACAAGGGTGGTCCAGAAGTGATCCAAAGAGAATCCCCCACGTGACACGAGTGGTTTGTAGCCAGAATCATGAACCACATGCGCAACGCCTTCTTGGGGGAACTTTAAGCATTTATGTATTATAGAGGAAACACCATTCATAGAGGCCAGTCATCGAATGCCTAGCCTGAATCTAAACAAGTTAGACTCTGGGATCACAATAAATGACACATCAATAGCCTTAGGCCTTAGATCCCACCAAGACTAACAAATAAATGGTGCCCATAGGGGCAATAGAAAGTTTGTCATGAGTACGAAGAGTGGCCTACGACTCTTTGTATTTATCCTTATGTAAACTATTTATGAACAAGGTTTCCTCTATTATCATGTTCACCTGACTCGTCGAATCGAACATGACACCAGTCACGATGTTCCCATTAATTCGGGCAGGGATGTACAATGGGGAAAGCTCCTTGTTTAATGGAAAATCATGCAAGGTAAAAGTTAGGTCAAGAATAGCACTTGCATTCTCAATAGGAAGTATACGTGTGAATGAGACCATGTTCACATACTCAAACGGGACCAGCTTAGAAGATGTAGATGATTGTGTGACTAGATTTGTAGAGCGAGAAAGAAACGAATCAATATAAATCTATAATTCACTATTAGCCTTGGCTACAGATTTATTGGAGTTTTCTTTCCTTCCATCGAGATAGATAGTCCCATCGTCAATGTGATCTTGAATCTCATGACACAAGCATACACATCGCTTAGTGTCATGTTCGTGCACTCGATGGAACTAAAAAATTGTTGTGTGTTGTACTACTCAAGATACGGCTTGAGGTCAAACTTCTAGCAATGTTAAAAAAAATTCTTTTAACTTTTTCAAGACAACAATATAGGATTCAAATAGTTTTGTAAAATGCCTATTGCACCCTATACCTTTGTCTTTAGGTGCAGATACCATGTTTGCAACAGCCCTATTCCTTCTGGTATCACCAAAAACTGACACTACTAACCGACTATCGAGATGGGAGCACAAGGATGAACCCCAAACTGAGCAACTGTCTATTGGTACTTACATAACACTACACATAGATGTGCAAAGGAAGGATACTTCATCAAGGAAAACTTTTCTTGCCATGATTTTTGCAAGTTCTTGATGAAGACCATCTGAATGTTAGAGTCAGGTAGCGGATAAGAGATATGAGAAAACAATGCTTGATAACGAGTGATGAAGTCGGTAAATTTTTCATGGTCTCCCTTCTTGCATCAGACGAGATTAGAGAAAGCCATCTTTGGTTTGATGTTAGCTTGGAATTGTCTCAAGAACTGATTCACCAATTGATCAAATGAGAAGACAAAATTGTTCGGCAAGGAACAATACCAATCAAGAGAAGCGTCCTTGAGGGAACACAAAAAAATCTTTGCCATGAAAGCATCATGGTGGAAGAATTCAGTGCATAGGGCATTGAATTCTAACATGTGTGTTTGAAGGTCTCCACGACCACTATACTTTTTAAACTTTGGAATATCCATCCACTGAGGGATAGGAGTGTTCAAGATATTGATGGACAAAGGACTACAATGAAAGAAGGGTTGAAACATAGGTTGAGAAGAAGAGGCGGATAGGTTCACCAACCGGTTCTGCATTTATCCCATATTTTGCAATAAAGCATTCAAGACATAATTAGAGGACAAAATAGGACCAATGGAACCACCACCAATCCCCATATCGACAAAGACCCCACCACAAGGACTAGTAGGAATTATAGTGTTGCCACCAACAATGGAAGCATTAGGTGTGGTAGAAATAAAACCTAAAGGTACCTTATTCACCTTAAAAGTGGGGGTATGCTTAGGCCTAGAGGTGGTATTAACAGAAGGACTAGTCTCAACCATACATACTAACACTCTAGGAATTGAGACTTCCAACTGTGGTGCAGCGGTCTTAGAGCCTAGATCTCAGGTGGTGCCCAATTTAGAATTGTATGTTGGGACATGAGTATCTAAAATATCCGCAAGACCTCAGAGGAGTTCTACACCTCTCTAATCCTTATCCAACATGGTTCTTAATCTATTAACAACAATAGTTGCTTGAGCGAGAGTTTTGTCTTTTTCCAAATACTGCTCAAATTATCCAAGCCTTCTATTTAGGGAAAGAAGTTGATCCACAAGGACATCAAGAGCATCCTCTTCCTCCACAAAAGATGTGGACGAAGAAGCAGTAGGTGTAGGAATATGAGGGCTAGCTTCCCCAAATGGACTGGAAAATCTAGTAGACATTCCTAAAACTATTTCCTCAAGAGAAGGACCACTCTAACTAGAGGTGACCTTCCTATATTCCATTTTTATATGTTCTAGACTTCTAACAATGTGTTTGAAGGTCGTAGATTGGGTCATAAATCTCATAAAGTTTCACAACACACAAATCTATAACACACCAAAGACGTAAGAGGAAGACTTCTGACACAAAAAGATGAAAAGGATTTTCACGTTAGGTTCACCAAAATATAGAGAAGGGGGATTCACTACCCCTAAGACTCTCATGTCATAGAAGAGCCTAAGGGAGCGAACTACCCTAAACTACCTTAGACTACCTAATAAGTTTAGAAGGAAGAGACGTTTTGAAAAGGAAGGGAAAACAAGACTATGTTTCACTTCTGCTTATGACAGATATTTTCTCGAACCGGGTGAGCCAACCACAAAGGTCTTGGACTACAAACTAGACAACTCTCTGCTAGAGGACGATAGTGTGGGGCTCAGAATTCAGCGTGTCGTGCTGGAGTCTCAGAGACATGTTGGGGTCCTATACAAACAGAGGATCAAGTAGCATCCAAAAACACACAAGGTCTACTGACAACCCAAATTTTTTGGTTTTATAGTTTGACAAAAATGTATAGAAATACAAATTACAACAAAAAGAATACTATGAAAGCTACTCTAATAGTGAAATGACAAAGAAAGAAGAAGAATACCCATTTAATCAAGGTCCAATTCTCCAGCTAGCTCCAAGCAATCAAATAGCACCTACACACAGTAACAAGAAAAATGTTGAGGTTGTGTTTTGAGGTTTACCTCAGTCAAACCCTTGTTTCGGTGTTCCCACCTCCACGGACAGCCAATAGACAACAAGATATCAAGAAGCGATAACAAAGTAGATAGAATAGACACAATGAAGTAGAGGGCAATGGCAATCTAAATGCTACTCTACAAGTAAGATTATGTAAATAAGAAAATAGACACAATATCACCTCCCTTTCTACAAGCGCTCAAGGCTGATAGAGAAAGGGGAAGAGCAAGATCACCACACCAATGAAGTGGAGCCTCAAGAACTTGCAATAACAATAACATTGGAGCAAGAAGATGGTATAGAAACAAAGAGCAAGAGAAAGAGAGTGAATTATGAAGTGTTAGAGAGTGAGAATGAGTGATAGAGTGAATACAAAGATTGAGAATGAGATGGAATTGAGTTAAAATGACTAAATTGGAGAAAACTAGTTGTTCCCGATAGTCAAGATTTGAAAAGGGGATTTTATGCTTGCAAGTGACAAAGAATCATAACATCTTTATCATTTCTTGATGCGATAATTTTTTTAGGATAGAAGCGTGGCACGTAAACGTCTGCATTGCGTATATGCGCCCTCGACAAAAACTCCCTCCACGATGCTAAATGACAAGGACAAGAGGAAAAAGCGGAGCAAAAGTAGCGGGTTTTTGCATTATTGGACTTGTAAGGCTAAAATGAAAGTAAATTAATGGGAAATTGCACACGGTGCAAATTTACACCATTACAGGATTACCACATCAATTTGTTTAAGAGGCTGCAAAATCTGAAACAAAAGAATTTGAGTGTTATGATCATACAAAGGAATTCTACAAACTAGGCATTCGTGTTGGGCATGTTGAAGATGATGAAGAACGGGTTGCAAGATATGTGAATGAGTTTCAGATTGCTATTCAAGATGAACTTAGCATGGTCATGATAAGGATGGTAGAAGAAGCCTACCAATATGCACTTAAGGCTGAAAGAAAAGTTATCAAGAAGATCACAAGGAAATTTCAAAGGAAAGGGAAAGCCTTCATGAGGTAGAGGATAAGTAAATAGTGGAAGAGGACAACCACTTAAATAAGAAGAAACAAGTTGGACCCAAACGAATTATGGCCCAAGTGCAAGGGGAAGAGGGGATTCTAGTAGAGGAAAAGGTGAAACTTCAAGGGGTAAGAGGAGAATATGGAAGAGGAAGGGGGTTTTTTGGAGCTTGTTTTAATTATGGATAAGTAGGTCATTGATCCTTTGAATGCCCTCAAATACAACAAGAGAGTGGAAGGACCAATATTAGGAAGACCTTTATCATAGAAGTTGAGGATGAAACAGAGCCAATAGACCTAGAAGATGGAGAAATTCTCAAGTTGAAGAAAGGGATTTTAAAACCAAAGGAGCAATAGGAATTGACACAAAGGAGTATTCAAAACCATTTGCAAGTCTAGAGGAAAGGGTTGAACCATAATTATGGACAATAGTAGTACAGATAGCTTGGTGTCACAAGAGATGGTGCAAAAGCTATAGTTGGAGAAAACAAAGCACCCAAATCCATATTGGGTTACTTGGTTGCAAAAGGGGAATCAACTCTTGGTAGTTGAATAATGCTTGGTGAGTTTTTAGATTGGTAATTACTAGGATGAAGTTATGTGTGATATGATGTCGATGGATTATTTCCATCTCTTTTTAGGTAGGCCATGGCAATATGACCAAAAAACCATACATAATGGTGAAACAAATACTTATACCATTATCAAGGACAAGAAAAAGTATGTCTTGAACCCACTAAAAGAGAAGCAAAATGAAGTGGGTGGCAATTTCAAGGTGTTTATGATTGTTGAAAAACAATCTTTGAAGGAACTAAAGGAAGAAGAAGTGTGTTATGCCTTAGTTTCCAAGCCACAAGAAGTTGGGACATTGAATGAAGAACACCCAAGGAAATCAAGGAGATGTTGCAAGAATATGAAGATATTTTGATGAGGGATCTTTCAAATGGATTACCACCAATGAGAAGTGTGAGCCATTGTATGGACTTTGATACCAAGAGCAATTCTACCGAACAAGGCAGCATATAGAATCAGCCCCAAAGAGAATGAAGAGGTAAATAAACAAGTGTAAGAGCTATTGGATAAAGGCTTGATAAGGGAAAGCTTAAGCCCATGTGTTGTACCAACAATTTTGGCACGATTCGTTGGTTAACCTCAAGAAATGTAGCTTCATGAAAGAGGAGTCGGTATATTTGGGTTTTGTGATTTCACAGGAAGGTCTATGGATGCATCCAGAAAAGGTCAAGCAATACTAGATTGGCCAACACAAAGGAGCATGTTTGAAGCAGGGATTTTTCATGGTTTGGCTAGCTTCTACAATAAGTTTATCAAAAAATTCAGTAGTATATGTGCTCCCATTATTTATACAATGAAAGGGGAAAGGAGGGAATTCAAGTGTATGACTACAACTAAGAGAAGTTTCAACATCTCGAAAAAAAAGGTGATTGAACAACCCATCCTAGCATTACCAAATTTCAACAAAGTGATCCAAGTTGACTATGATGCAAGTGGGACAACCATAGGAGTTCTAAGTCAAGAAGGAAGACCTATAGCCTACTTCAGTGAGAAGCTAAATGATGCCAAGAGTAAGTATTTGGTGTATGATCAAGAGTTTCGTTCTATTGTTTAAGCACTCAAAAAGTGGAGACACTACCTACTACCTAAGGAGTTTGGCATGATTCGTTGGTTAACCTCAAGAAATGTAGCTTCATGAAAGAGGAGTCGGTATATTTGGGTTTTGTGATTTCACAGGAAGGTCTATGGATGCATCTAGAAAAGGTCAAGCAATACTAGATTGGCCAACACAAAGGAGCATGTTTGAAGCAAGGATTTTTCATGGTTTGGCTAGCTTCTACAAGAAGTTTATCAAAAAATTCAATACTATATGTGCTCCCATTATTGATACAATGAAAGGGGAAAGGAGGGAATTCAAGTGGATGACTACAGTTGAGAGAAATTTCAACTTCCTGAAAAAAAAGGTGATCGAACAACCCATCCTAGCATTACCAAATTTCAACAAAGTGTTCCAAGTTGACTATGATGCAAGTGGGACAGCCATAGGAGTTCTAAATCAAGTAGGAAGACCTATAGCCTACTTCAGTGAGAAGCTAGATGATGCCAAGAGGAAGTATTTAGTGTATGATCAAGAGTTTTGTTCTATTGTTCAAAACACTCAAAAAGTGGAGACATTACCTACTACCTAAGGAGTTTGTCCTCTATATTAATCATCATGCATCACAACTTATCAATAGCTAAGGTATGTTAAACCAAAACGCATATGAAATGGGTTGAGTTTCTTCAAAGTTATTCATTTGTTCTCAAACATAGGAATGGAAAATCAAATCAAGTAGTTGATGCATTGAATAGGAGGTGCTTGTTGTTGAAAGAAATAAAGGTGATTGTTATCAGTTTTGAATTAATGAATGAATGTATGAGAATGACCCTGATTTTGGTGAAGCATGGGCAACTTGTAAATGTCCAATTAAAAGGGATAGAACCAAATGGCTGGACTATTTTATTCAAGAAGGAATGTTTTTCAAAGGACAATAGTTATGCATTCCAAAAGGATCTATGAAGGGGAACTTGATTAGAGCAAAACATAGTGGCAGGCTTGGAGGACACTTTGGATTGGATAAGACTTTGGGGCAGCTTAGTGAAGGGTAGTATTGGCCACAAATGAGTAAGGATGTGAAGAGTGTTGTGCAAGGGTGTTCAATTTGTCAATATGCAAAGGGGGCAAGTTAAAACATGGGCTTATATCAGCCTTTACCAATTCCAAAGAGGTTGAGCATGTACAGGGCAAGGTTGGGAGCTAACTTACAAATTGCATGGTGTATTGATGGAACATTAGAAGAACAATGATTATGGGTTCACATTGAATCAAAGAAGAAAATGCTATATATATATGCTTGGCACCAGGAGGTTCATAAGTGTGGATTTGTGAGGAACCGTGTGACATCTGTGGCTATCAAAAAGTTAAAGAGGCAACAACTATGGGCAGGTTTGCAATTAAAATAGCACAAAGAAAGCATAGCATTATCAAGGACCATCACCTATCAAATTACAAACAAAGATGGATGACCCAGCACGACACACAAGTGTACATAAATTTGTGGAAGTCCTAATAGGTCTCGGGTGTTCATGGTATTATGTTGTACATAGGAAGATGAGTAATCACCTTGTAGTGTATATGACCCATGTATGAAAAGAATGGGCCAACAACTATACTTGTCAAAATTATTTTAACTAGGTATTAGTTAGCCTAATGCTATGTAACTTGCTATTATTAGATGGGTGGCTTTCAAAAGATTCATAATGTTGTAAAAGCATGTTGAATTATGGGTTAAAGGCAAAACAGTCTTAATAGGTGAAGCATCTCATCTTTTATAATTCAACATTCTCATCTAGGATGTATAAGTAATTTCATTCATTTAACAACATAGTTGTAACCACTATGTATTACAAGAATACATGAAATCTAGCAGCAAGACAAACAGAACACAACCCCACCCATTTATTCGTGTTGTTTATAGATCTACTCTCAAGCCACATGATTTTAAAGATGAACGCTGTTCCCAAAACTATTACTTGAACCACAGACACTAACTCTTGATATGTCCACCCACACAAATATCTAGAAAACAAAATTATCAATCGTGCCATAAAAATAACAGAATAAGGAAGCTCAACAAATTATCAGATCATGTCCCTAATTTCCCATTTCCTGCATCAATTGATTATTGAACATCCTGGCCACATCCCATTAATGTGCAATACAACTTTATAAAGCCTCCAACTTGTACTATAGATCATATTGTTGTTGGTCTCAACAATTACTTTAAAAAAAGTCAAATATGATCACAGATTTCTACCATTAATAAATAAATTGGCTTGATTGGAAAATCATCTTGGTCTACAATTTTCTAAACAATCCAAGCAATTGATAATAAATATAGAAAAGGAACATGTAGTAAAATCGAAATTACCAGTTTCTCTCAAATAACAAATAAATACTAGTCTGGAAATTTGCAAATCTGGAATATATTTATAAAATGGCATTGATTCTGCATGTTGCTCTGCAGCACACACAGAATAGTCTCTATTGCCTACTCTGATCACAGATGTATTTTCAGTGACAGCAATCTTTTGGTAATCTTCCAATCAGGCACAACATTGATTTGACTAGAAGAACAGGAACATTGGAACTGAATGAGAGATACACCTCTGCAGGAACTACCAGTTCCATGTGCATCAATTCCTCACGGTAGTGACATACTTCATAAGCATGGCAACCACCTCTGGAGAAACTTTAGATGCTTCATTTTTCAACTGATCAATTTTGATTCGTGTTTCTTCCTCAAGACGCTTGACATTGGATCCAGAATCACCACTTGACTGTTTGCTTAAATTCAAACCCAGACTTCGATCAACACATTAAACTTAATTCTTAAAACAACAAATAGTGTAGCTCACTTAAGAATAAGTGAATCAAGTATGAAAAAAGAAAATTACCTCTGCAACTTTCTTCCGAAACTCACTTTCCCTCTGTGCCCGATAAGCAGCAATTTCTTTTTCAGCTTCCTCCTTTGCCTGTTTCAATCTAACAGTTTTTGCTACAAGTGACAAGGATTAACTTCATTTCAGCATATAGATAAAATGAGGTATGCCATTTTCTAAATCAGGTGTGAATATACAAGTGTTGTTACACCAATTAGCTTTATTTCTCGAGAACCCAAAATTTGATAACAAAAGATTCTAGGAAAATAAAACAAACAATCAACAAACCAGCTCTTGCAGAAGCAATGATGTGCTGAGCTTCCTGCTCTGCAGCCAATAACAACTGTATTCCACCCTGTCCCTTGTTTGAATCCATGACTGCAAGGATATCACTGATTTCTTATCAATCAAATAAATGTAAATAAAATCAGCATCCTCTACTAAAATGATTAGAAAATTAAATGTATGTGGAACCAAATTATTTGCACTGTAGAACAGTTTCTAAAACTCAGAAAAATCAAACTCAATTTCATATTCAAGTGATTAATCTAACATTGACAAAAGTGCAATAAATCTGCGCTGATAACATTTCCCTACACTAAAATCTTTGGTTTTCAAGTACTTTCTACCTTCAACAGCAAATTAGACAGGGCTGCTAACTATGCAAGAATTTAGAAAAGTTCATGAAAAAAATAATATATATAGAGACAGAGACAGAGACATGGTAGCGGTTGCACTGAATTGCATTAAATTTCTGTTACTTAGAATTGTCAGAGTCAAAATATGCTATTTATTTTATTGATATTGTGATAATAAAGTATAAAACAATTTGGAGCAAAAAGACACAGAAATTCTTGGTAATTAGGGGCTTGGCTTAAAGGGTTTTTAGTCTCTGCTAAAAAACAATCTTGGGGGATGGACATTACTGTTCGGTAAATCATCAGAGATCATTATATTATCATAAGATCCAAGACTAAATAGATTACAATGAAAGAGATCCGATAATCACGGAGACGTGATTATAGAGTTGACTGAAAGAAAGAGATAATCACGTCCTCGTGATTATCAACATTACTGAAAAAGAAACAGAAAGCAAACTAATAGAGATAACTAAATAACTAAGAGAGATGAGCATTAGAATAGGAACGGACTGTAGATCTAATACCCTCCCTTAATGCTTAATCTATCAACTAAAAAACTAAGTCTACACATATTATGCTGGTCATCAAAATGCAAAGTGTGCAAAATCCTTCTGCTCAGTCTGCTCTGCTACGTGAGCACTTTGCTGAGATGCTTCCTGGTTGGACTTCTCATCAGCCAACCGCTTTCTGCAATACCTCTGTATATGACCAATCTTCCCACAGTAATGGCAAGTAAAAGACTTCTTGGAGCCCTCCTCTGAATCACCTCGTCCTTTCTGTTGAGTGGACTTGCCTTTGCCAACATCCTTGGCAGTAAATGCTTGTTCAACAGTAGGAGACTCACTGCTGCTCCCAAACTGCTTCTTCCACCGATCTTGCTGCAAAAGCTTGTTGCACATCTCATCAAACTTAAAGTCAACATTGGTGGATGTAATGTTGAGCGTTTCGATGAAGTGCTCGTAGGAACGTGGCAAACTTTTCAAAGTGATCACCACCATATCCTCCTCTTCTACCTTACAACCAATGGCCTCCAATTGATCGCGAATATTTTTTACTTTCATCAAGTGCTCCTGCAAAGACACTTGGTCATCCATCATAATAGAAAAGAGCATATTCTTCAGAAAGAAAGCCCTTCCCTTGTCTGAGGTCTCATGAAGATCTTTCAAATGCTTCCAGATCTCCGCAGCTGATTTACTAGAAGGTATTTCTGGTAACATGTCATCGACGATAGATAATTTAAGAAGCATGACTGCCTCTCGATTACTTCCATCATTCTTGTCTTGATCCTTCCCAGCAGCAGTGGGAAGAACTTTTGTACCAAGAACAAGCGCATCCAGACATCGGTATTCAAAGATGGTAAGCATCCTCTGCTTCCATGTGTTGTAATTCTTTCCATTAAACCTTTGCGAGCTTTCCAACATAATATTGGACAAAGACACCATCCTTCCCGTCTTCCAAAACTCTGTAAATTTTTGAAGAAAAAATTGTCGAAAACTCTTTGCAAATTTTTATATTTCTAGAAAATTGTCAAAACTGGCTTCCAGAAATTTTGTTTCAAACAGCCATAAAAATTACCAAGCACGAATCCCAAGGTCTGGAAAGAACAAAATCGATGCAACACAAAACGGGAAAAGTAGGCTCCAAACGACGCAATAATTTGAGATGCTCGATCACAAATCCACGCACGAAGTTGGAGACAGATTGCAAAGCCGTCAGAGAGAGACAAGAAGCGCACGATCACAAAAACACATGCTCATGGGTACATCAGGTTGATACGCACGAACAGAGAAGTATTGTGCCAAAACAAATCTTCAAAGCGCACAGAAGAGAGTACGCACAAGCACCAGACGGAAATGAAATACTCGCACACGCATACACCCGGGTAATGAATGCGGCTCCAGACATGGCTCGATCAACACACGAGCATACACACCAAAAGTTGCAGAAGGTCGCACCAGAAGAAACGCGTCTAGAAAAACGCGACTTTAAATCCGTCACCCAAAAAACCAGTCGCCACTAACAGGAGCCCATGAATCTTCAAATAAAAAAAATGTGCCTCCACCGGCGAACCAGACAGTGCCCCAAAAAAAAAAAAAACTTTGAAAAATCTATTACACATTTAAAAAAAAAATTCCTGACCAGGTTCTATATCCTGGAGCTCTGATACCATGTTCGGTAAATCATCAGAGATGATTATATTATCATAAGATCCAAGACTAAATAGATTACAATGAAAGAGATCCAATAATCACGGTGATGTGATTATAGAGTTGACTGAAAGAAAGAGATAATCACGTCCTACATTACTGAAAAAGAAACGGAAAGCAAACTAATAGAGATAACTAAATAACTAAGAGAGATGAGCATTAGAATAGGAACGGACTGTAGTTCTAATAATTACTTGGATGAAATTATATCTCTTAGCAGGAATCCAATGAATATATGTCTTCAAAGGAATATTTGTGATATGGGACCATCACTAGTCATCCCCAATATCCTGCATATTTGGGACAATTGCTATCTCCAAGTTGACCTAAAGGCTAAAAGATAAGAAAGGATGGACAAAACTTTTCTCCAGATTGATTTTATGTGTCATTGACCCTTCTCTAGTGGGCAAAGAGTGAAAGTTTGGCTGAGTATGTATGATCCTCCTTCCTCACATGTTTCTAAGGTGAAAAGTTTACAACCAAGACACAAAAAATGGAGCAAAATTTCGAAGCAGACAGAAAAACTGAGTTTTCTCCTGCTACAAATAAATATTTTTGTAGAGGACAAAGTATAATAATTTTGATTGGGCAAGGGCTTACATATACATACATGCTTCAATAATTTTCCTGTCAATATACATATTTTATATGCGATGAAATGCAATATTTTTTTGACAGGGAGGGGTTAACATATCTATACACAAAAAATGAAAAGAAAAAGAGTTCTTGAAAAGGAATTAAGGGCTTAGAAGGTGCAACAGCACCTTCTCCCAAGGGTCCAAGAGACACAAAATGTGTAAGGGGATTCTCCTCCGAAAGGGGGACCATAACTTTTCCCATCATCTCAAAATTTACAAAGAAGATTGAAAATTTGAAGATGGGCTTTCCAATGCCAGCTAAAGGTCCTGACATATATCCAGAACTATTAAACTACATTTGGATCAACTGGAATTTAGTTCAAGGATGACACTTTTGCACTTCAAAGGCCCATAAGGTAGTTACAAATGTAAGATGAATCGTTCTT
This sequence comes from Sequoiadendron giganteum, assembly GCA_007115665.2. Lineage (NCBI taxonomy): Eukaryota > Viridiplantae > Streptophyta > Pinopsida > Cupressales > Cupressaceae > Sequoiadendron > Sequoiadendron giganteum. Next base: position 38,924,279 of record CM021103.1, on the reverse strand, counting down.
TCTTCTCAAGAAATTGTTCTTTTCTCTTATAACAGTCAAGGCCCCAAGATATATAATCAAGTTTTAATTAGGGGATTTCAGAACTTTGAGAAATATCTTAAGAGGGTTTAGCAAAAGTAAAGTTGACGAAGTGACAAAAGAATGCAGGAAATGAGTAAAAAGATTGCTGAAAAGTCCAGAAGTCAATTTCAGTGTAGAGTGTGTATGTTTGTAACTCCAATTTTAGAAGAGAGTGTAGATGATTGTGTGTTAATGTATTGCTAAGTCACCGCATTCGAATTCGGCAAGGAAAAAATTCAAAAAGTATAAAATTCGTATTATGTAGTTTTTTTTAATTTTTTTTATAAATATAAGCTAAGTTGCCGGTTCGGGTACGGGTTCAGATGCAGGTTCGGGTTTGGGTATGCCGGTTCGGCGATTTTATTTTTTCCTAGGGTACGGGTACAGGTACGGGAGTGTATATATATATATATATATTATTAAATTATAATCATATTGATATAATGAATAATCATAATGCCATAATGCCATAGAATATTGAAACAATGAAATACGCCATACGGTAATACCTCATATAATCATATTCATAGTTTGCAAAAAAGTAAACAGTAAATTACTAGATAGTAAATACTCAAGTCTTAAAATGTCATTACACATTGAAAATTCAAATTACAATCAAAACAATATTTAAATCAGTATTCTAAGATTCTTCAAATTCGTCTTCATCAAAATCATCAAGGTCGTGGTCCTCAATTGGTTCAATTTCATTTGAACCACTGTCAATTGGATTGCCACTCTCACTAGGTGCATCGATTGCCTCATTGTCATCTACAAAAGCCAAGGAAAGTTGTGCAACTGTAGCATCTAAATCAGAACACTCAGGGATGAGATCCCAATTCTTTGTCACACTCTCATTGTATTCAGATTTCTTATGTGATAAGAGACGAAGGTTGGAGTGTACATAGACCAAATCCTTTGCTATTTTTGCACCCAAACGATTGCGCTTGACCGAGTGGATGAAGGAGTATGTACTCCAATTCCGCTCAGCTGAAGAGGAACTTGCAACCTGTTGATTATGCATACAACATTTAGTAATTAGTATTTAATTTTACTTGCCAATAATAATCATAATATATAGCATAATAGCATTGAATGAAAAACGAAAAACTAAATAAATAAAAAGATACATACTTGGGAGAGTATTTTAATTGCAAGAGGCTGCAAGTAAATGGAGCCCTGACCATGTAGATACCACCAATCATCAGCATTTTACCTATATCTGTCTAGATGAGCAGAAACATCTTGATTTTTTGCAGCTATGAATTGGCCAAACTCACTCATGACAATGCTTTGGATTTCTTCATCTGCAAATATCTTTCTAAATGCAATCTTATAGCCAGCAGCAACCTCTGCATCCCTATATGGTGCCATCCTCCTTGGCAATGAAAGTATCTCTTTGCTATAATACTTTGGTGACAAAGCAAATGCTAAGAGATGTAAAGGGGTGGTCATCTTGTTCCAACAATCAATAATAATAGTTTGCACAGTTTTGAAAAATGTTTCCGTTGGATCATGTTCCTTGGCATCTATTATTACTCTTATTTTCTCCACCATGGAATCCATGCCATCATAAATTTCACCCAAACATGGGCGATCAGTATCAACATACCTAATCATGCTCATAATAGGCTCAGTGAAATTTATAACATATTCCACACGAGCCCACCACTCATCATCTACAATCATTGCTTTCACTTTTTGGGCTCTTTTTGTGCTTGATTGCTTCCATACACTCCACAAGCTGTTGATGACCATAGAACTCAAGGCCTCTCGCACCTTCTGAAGTCGTCTTAAGACGATTGTGTGAGATGCAAATCGAGTTTCGGCAACCTAACATAATAAGAAAATGCATGTCACAAATCAGCAATGAAAAATTAAAATAAAAAAATAAAAATTATATTAAAAAATCAAATTTAAATTACCTTCAACAACTCCAACTTGGAGAAAGTCCTAAAGATGGCTTGTGACATATGATGATTAGTCACAAACATTTGGATCTCCTCGCCCTCCGCGTAGATTTGCTTGACCCACTCAATTTGTGTACCAATCTTTTGCATTATCAAATTGAGTGAGTGGACTGCACATGGTGTCCAAAAAATGTGACCATATCTAGCCTCCACTATAGCCCCAGCTGCCCTACAATTTTTAGCATTATCCGTTATGACTTGGACAACATTGTCAGGCCCCACCATTTCAATGGATTCTATGAGGATATTGGCAATAAAACTTGCATCTTTTATTTGCCCTTCACAATCAACTGCCTTCAAAAACATCGCCCGTTTAGGGGACACTGCTATAACATTGATCAATGGTCTATTTTTGCAATCCTTCCATCCATCAGAAATGATGGACACACCTGTTTCGACCCATGTATCCTTGATTACTCTCAATGCTACCTCTACTGAAGCTCTCTCCTTTGCCAATAAGGTGGTTCGCACCTTTTCATACCCAGGACTAACATAATCATGAGTTGTGTTAGAAATGGCTCTCACCATTTCCCGCCAATAAGGTGATCTAACAAGGTTGAAAGGAAGCCCATTGCCATAAATGCAACGTGCAATGCTCTCATCTGCCAACTCCCTTGCTTCATTTTTGAAGGCTCTATCCAATGGGCCTCTTTTTCGTGTCACCGAAACATTTTCTCCTTCAGAAGATTGTGTCATTTCCATGAAAGGATGTGGGCCAGCCGGTTCTGATAAGCCACTAAGTCTTTGCGAGCTTTTACTTTTATTTTTACCTTTCTTCATAAGAGGATGGTCCATAGCCTTTGGTGTTTTGAATGCCTTGTCAGCGTCCTCTTGTTCTTTAATATAACCCATTATTTGATTCTTTGGCAACTTTTTTTTATTTGGCCCAACGCAAACTTTTATTCCTTGATTAGCAATAGCACAAAGATGGGCTTTCACTCGAAAGTACGAGCTCCTATATGTAGATCCACATTGGTTGCAACGCCAAATATAACCCCCACCACCGGGAAGTTGTTGAATCATTGTCGTATGTCGCCAAAGAGGTGAGCCTGGATCATATTTAAATTGACTCTCTGTACCCATGCCAACTGAAGCAGAACTATTGGCCATTCTCTATGAAGTTATGAACCTATAATAAAGAAAAACAAGTAATTTTTTTTAGAAAAAATGGGCATTATAACCCCTTATTTTGCATAAAATGTTCTTAAAAAAATTCAAACCTTACTAGAAAAACAAAAAAAAAAACTTGAAAAATCTTCAAAAAAATTATTGAAAACTAAAAAAAAGAGGATAGATTCACTCACCTTTGATTGCTTGATCTTCTTAGTGCACCTATTCCTCTCTTGTTTCTATCAATTGAACTCCTTCGTAGCTCTCACGATCTCACCTTCGGAAAAAAAGAGAAAACCTGCAAAAATCAACTATTTTAGCTTGGAGGCAAAACAATGGTGTTTTTTGCTCTTTTGAGTTTGCAAAATGGCCTCATTTGGTCGGCCAAGTCAATATAAGGCAATCTGGGCACTTTTTAGGGTTTCATTTTATGTTTTTAAGTTGACTTTTTCTCTTTTTTTGGGCTGGAAGTCGTGGGTTCGCCCGGGTCCTCCTGGGTTCTTCACGGGTTCGGCTAGGGTTCGGCGTTCAGAACCTGGGTTCTTCACAGAAGAACCCACGGAGAACCCAGGTTCTAAAGGCCGAAAACCTAGAGGAGAACCGAACCCGAACCCGAACCCGAACCCATACGTATTTTGGCAGGTACGAGGGCCTAAAATGGAGAACCCGGTAACACATAATATAAGTAATATATCCACAAAATTGTCTAAGTATTTAAAACATTCACTAAATTTTATTTCAAGAGACATTAAAACATAATAAACAATCAATCAATTTTATTTTAAAAAGCATTTAAATAAACATATTTTTTTATTTGTAACTCTAATTTCTAAACATTAAAAGTAAAATACTAATTTTTTTTTAAAAAACATTTAAATAAACATATTTTTAATTGTAACTCTAATTTTAAAAAAAATAAAAAACATAAAAATAAAACTTTAAAGATAAAACAAAAAATGTAGATTTAAATTAAAAACATAAAAATAAAACAAAAAATCAATTCATTTTAAAAGCTACCATAAACTTATAAACTAAAAATGCATTCATTTTAGGTCACCCGAGTATATGGTATGTGCACGGGAGCTGCGGATAAATCTTCAGGTCGGCGACGGCATGGACTGGCATGGGCATCTATGGTTAAAGGCAACACTTCACTCTCAGGCCCACTCTATGGTGAAGACACAATTGGTCAACAATTTCGTTCAAATTCCTATTGTCTATCAAGCATAAAGCAATTTACAGAACTAGTCGCTCCTACAGTTAACCCTTCGCATTCAATTTACAAAACTTTAAAAATTTCGTTGGCATTCAATAGTTGAAATGAAAACTTGTTTTTTTCCGCTCTTACAGTTAACCGTAAACTCTCATATTTTCCCTATTCTTAACACAGGCGGAGATACTCATTTCAAAGCTTTATCCTTTCGCGCTGCTTCCATACGAATTTCTAGCGAATTTCAACGAATATTATAGTATTTTTTCAGATTCGCCGAATTTCGAATCTAAAGCTGAAAATTCGGCGAATGCGGTGACTTAGATGTATTGTGCCAAATAGTTGATGTAGTTAATAAACATATTATAAAGTATGTTTTCTATAGGAAATTTATTTGTGTGTACTTTTCTGCAAACCCAATAAAGAAAAACAATTTGAGTATGATTTTTGCTTCCATATTGTAGTTGTGGTGCACTCTAATCCAGCTTAATGGTTAATGGTTTTTTTCATTTGATCCTCAACGAGACCATCATTTTATCAAGTAACCTGCTGGTAATAGATTTTTTATGGTAATGAAAAACAAGGGTTGGCATCCCCTTTAGAATGTGATAGCATTCACAACATCTGAGAATAGAGTATAAAAGTGACTGCTTAAAGTTAAAACTTAATTGTGAGCATCTTCTTGTCCCTGTATCTGATTCCAAAGTCAAAGGATTATCAGTTTGGGAAATATCTGTTGTATTGAAAGTTGGGATTTAAATTTTTCTTTGACGACTATTGAATGCTTCGCCCTATTAGCCAAAACATAGAGAAATTTGTATATGTTCATTGACAGGTAATCAAAATTTTGAAAGATGTTGAACAATGCATTAAATAGTATTCTATATTATGAGAAGATTTAAACTAAAAATGTAGGATTAGAGACTTCAATAATTTGGAAATGAAAACAAAGCTACCCAATGTAGAAGATAGGAAACCAGGAAGTAAAATATATAATTCTAATGGAAGGGGTAAAGTTATATCCTTCTCTTATACATAAGCTTGGACAACTACAGATCAATATATTCTTTTGAATTCATCCAAGAATTGTGAGTATCCTCTGCTTATGTTCTTCCTATTCTTCCAACAAGAATATGCTGCTCAAATACTATGACCAATTTGAAAACCCTGTTGGGGATTATCCTAAGTTACCAGGTTCGGCTCCCTGGCTCAAGGTCCTGGTCCAGGTTCTCTCCGGGTACCGGTCTTGGTCCGGTCCCTCTGTGGGTTTGACCAAGGTTCGGTATTTGGAGTCCTAGTTCGCCTGAGAAAAAACCGGGCGAACCCGAGAAGAACCCGGGCGAACCCAAGTCGAACCCACACGTTTGGACGCCTAAAAAGCGTTTTTTTTGCATTTTTTTATTTATTTCTGCAGTTTGACTTTGACCCACGCCCAAGGGAACCCTAAAAGTGACCTCTAAAACACTTTAAACACCTAAACTACATCATTTTTATTCATTTGTTTTGCAAACAAGCATTTCATTCCAAGAGGCTGAGTTCTTATTTTTGCTTGTTGGGTTGATAAAAGGAGTTGAAGATTGATCATTGAAGCTTCTACAAACGATTGCATTGCCATTCCTACAGATTTGCAAGTGTTTATTGGCTGCCACAAAGATTTTCGAAGGATATTTTTGCAAAGAGGTAAGGTTTTCTCACTTTTTTTTGAGTTTTTTCATCCATTTTTTTGTTTTACATTTTACAAACCATAAACTTTGTTTTGTTTCATTTTATGATTTATATATGTTTTTCCTTTCCACTCTTCTATGAATGTATGCAAGATTCAAAAGAGCTAGGTTTTATAAATCAATATTTTGTTTTCATTCAAATTTTGAATGTGTTTGCAAAACAAATTGCCATAGGAATCACAATGTCAATGGGTTCTACCTCCGGCTTCGTAGCTAAACCAAAATCAAAGTTCAAAACAAATCCTAATTCTCCTCTATGGAAGTATGTTGAGATGATAAAACAAATTCTAGGTGGTGGCAGTTATGTTTGGAAATGCAATGAGTGTGACGTTACATATACTAGTGCATACCATAGGGTGAAGGCACATTTGTGTGGCATGGGTGGAAAAGGCATCACGTCTTGCCCTGGAAAAAAATATGAACCTATTCTACCTGAGACAGTTGCAAAATACATTATGGAGCAAGATGCAGCAGATCAACGGGAAGCCCAAAAAGGAAATCACCCTTTGTCTAAAAAAAAATCAAAGGGAATGCAGCCCCCATCCAATCCCAATATTGTGGTAGAAGACCAACCATTTATTGCCATTCCTGATCTTCAAGCTCGAAGTGCACAACCTATTGCAAACAAGAGATCAAAGGGGCCTTTGGAACTTGCATTTCAAATTGAGAGTAGAGCCCTTGCCGACCAATGTGTAGCAAGATGCCTATATGCCAATGGATTAGCTTTTAATGTTGTTCGTTCTCCATATTGGAAAGAGATGTTGAGAACAGTTAATGAAGCTCCAAAAGGGTACAAGGGCCTGGGTTATGAGAAGGTGCGTAGCACTTTATTGGAAAAGGAGGTTGAGTTGGTTGAAGACGCATTGAAGCCTATAAGAGATTCATGGGTTGAGACAGGTGTGTCCATTGTTTCAAATGGTTGGAAGGACTCAAAAAATCGGCCTTTGATCAATGTCATAGCGGTGTGCCCTAAAGGGGCAATGTTTTTGAAAGCCGTGGATTGTGAGGGCCAAGTAAAAGATGGAAAATTTATTGCTAGTATTCTCATTGCAGCCATTGAGCAAGTGGAACCCCGCAATGTTGTTCAAGTTGTAACGAACAACGCTAAGAATTGTAGAGCAGCAGGGTTGTTGGTTGAGGAAAGATATTCACATATTTTTTGGACACCTTGTGCGGTCCATTCACTCAATCTTATGATGTAAAAGATTGGGAATAAAATTGCATGGATCAAAGAATTGTATGCTGAGGCTGAGGACATTCAGATGTTCGTCACCAACCACCACTTGTCTCAAAGCATCTTTAGATCATTTTCAAAATTGGAGCTATTGAAGGTAAGTGAAGTAATATTTACATTTGTCATTTTCTGATTTTCATACTTTGATTGTGCATTCTAATTTAAATTCTTCTTTAAAGTTTATTTCTAAATTCTAATTATTATTTTTAATTTGCAATAGGTTGCAGAGACCCGCTTTGCCTCTAATACAATCGTCTTGAGACGACTTGTGAAAGTTAAAGAGGCACTTGCTAGCATGGTGATTAGCAACAATTGGTCTATATGGAGGCAAAATGGCACTGAAAGAGCAACAAAAATTAAGAGCATGATATTAGATGACTCATGGTGGGATCGTGCGGAGTATCTCCTTAGCTTCACCGAGCCCATTTTGAGTATGATTCGCTATACTGACATGGACAAGCCATGCATTGGAGAAATATATGATGGTATAGACTCAATGCTTGAGAAGATCAAGTGTACCATAAATGCAAGAGAGCAAGACCCTGAAGAGACTTTCTTCAAACAAGTGCAAACAATTGTTGAAGAAAGATGGAACAAAATGACAACTCCATTACACCTTCTTGCCTTTGCATTGACTCCAAAATACTATAGTAGTCAGCTTCTTTCACAGCCAGGAAGGCTTCCTCCATATAGAGATTTAGAAGTGGTTGAAGGGTACAAGGCAGCATTTATGAGACTCTTCCCTGACCAAGATTTGCGATCTGTAATCACGAATGAGTTCACTGATTTTGTGCACTCAAATCATCTAGATGTTGATGCTTCTCGTGATAGGTTCTTAAAGGATGCTCATAGTTGGTGGTACTTCCATGGACAATACTTCCAAAATTTGCAGCCCCTTGCAATCAAAGTTTTATCACAAGTAAGTTTAATAAATTTTCATATTTTAGTTTTACTTTTAAAATTTAGAAGTTTCATAATTTCATTTATAATTTTAAATTTTTTAATTGTTTACTTTGTCTTCATAGGTTGCTAGTTCATCTGCATCTGAGAGGAATTGGAGCACATATTCTTTCATCCACTTAGTAAAGCGCAATAAATTGCTCTCAAAAAGAGAGGAGAACTTAGTATATGTGCATTCCAACTTGCGTCTCCTTTCACACAAACAACATGACTACAAGGAAGGGGAGACGAAGATGTGGGATATAGGGCCAGAGGATACTGACTTGGATGCTTCCACTTCCCACCATGTTGCATATGAGGAGTCTGATATCCAACAGGAGCATGGGCACAATACTAGTGCTAGTGACAATGCCATTGGCACTACTTGTGATTCATCTAGTCTTCCTACTTCATCTAATGTCAATGTTGACAATGACTTTGATAATAGATGATTTAGAGGATCCATTTGATGATTAAAACTTTAATAGTGTTGTAATATTGAACTTGAAGTTTGAAGTTTGAAGTTTGAACAATGAATATTTATATTTATCATGCATGTTTAAAAAATTAAATGTTTTAACTTTTAAATGATATTCAAATTTATGGTGGTTTTGTTGTTTATATGATGTTAAGTGATGTTCTAATCCTAATTCACGCTTCTAGGCTGCATATATATATATGTTTTTCAGTTTTTGTACATATGAACCCAAAACGAACCGAACCCACCCCCAAAAAAATTTAGCCGAACTGGCGAACCGAACCCACCCCCAAAAAAATTTAGCCAAACCGGCGAACCGAACCCACCCCCAAAAAAATTCAGCCGAACCGGCGAACCGAACCCCCGAACCAGATACTTAGGGATTATCCATTGGTTATAGGAGGAGACTTTTATTTCATACAAAGGGTTTTACTTTTTCCCAGTTTATCTCAAACAACTTCAAAGGCGTAAAATTCTAGAATGGCCAATAATCATACTCTGACAAGAGTAAAAGAAATAGCTTAACAGCAAAGTAACTCCATTGATTCTTGATAGCAGATCATTAGATGGAGGATATGTTTTCACATTTACTCCAACAAAATCCAATATATCAGTTTCAGACTATTACCCTATTGAATTGCTCTGAGGTTTGGGCTTTAAAAACAACACACTATCCATTCAAAATTGAAAGTGCCTGGTTTTATCTTCAGGATTTCACAAATTAGCAAGAAAATGAAGGTCATATCTAGGGTATTGTTTACATTGGATAGCACAGAAATTGAATTTCTATGATCAATGTTATAAGAATGTTATAGGGAAATTTTTGGCAATACCCTTGAAGATGGTGCAGACAAGAAGAAAATTTCACGAGCCATTCATTCAAATATTCTAAAAAAAGAAATTTATCCTGATTTGCATCCACCTAGTACCAGCCTCATACATATATCAGCTGAACTCCAAATAAATAGGGACATGTAAGCTATGTTTCTCCAAGTTTCATGCATTTCCGGGATTGCAAAAAACTTACAAAAATTAAATGTACACACTTTTTTCCAGAAGCTTTGTTAAACTATCTCATGGTTTGTGAAATCTACGACATTGTAAATTCAACACGCAACATTGACCATTGAAAATTGAAATTCAAAATTAACTGAAACACTAAAGTAAAAATATGAAAATCCACTTGTAATGTTATAAATGATCATGAAAATAAATGTTCAGAATGCCCCACTTTTGTTCTTTTTTCTAATTTTACGAATATACATTTTTTACAATTGTTGACAAGGCGCGTAGGATGTCTCCAGTATGTCCCAAAGGACCCCAACAGAATAGATATGTCCTTGGATGTCTCGGGCGCATCTAGCATCCCCCAAGCACCCTCTCTCTAACAGAAAACATCCAGTGAATACCAAAAAAAGTTATAACATCCCCAGGAGGAGACAAATTTCACAAAAGAGGGGACGAGGGGAAATGTCCCTTCTGCATCTCCAAAGTGTTTGGGACAGTCACAGAAAGCAGGGGACGCATCCCAAGGACACTGCATGTAACTCAAGAGAAACATAAAATATGCATATATATATATACAAATATTTGACTTGCACGACAAAAGCTTTTGATCACAGTGTAATTTTATTGTATAACAGCCCTTGATTAGTTAGGTCAGTTGTGTGATAACTCCAGAGGCCCCAGTTTGGCCACGTTTCGCAAGGGAACACATGGATATTATAAAAGAAATGTAAAGATGGCATAGCAAATCTTCTCACAACCTCAATTTGCAGATTGTCTACCATATTTAACATAAAATTCGTTTTCCCTTCAAAAGAAAAGGAAAAAAGACATACAAAATGGAGATCTTAATGTTTCCTCCTCCACTAGTTTCCAAAGATCCTTTTGTTGCGTGACAGATTTTCTTAATTGGATATTCTGTGACCAATTCTAATACAAAGACAACGCAGATCAATGTCTCTGAGGCATTTTAGCGCCGTGTCAGTCTTTAAAGCAAACGCGATAATTTCCACAAGGTTGGCGATGCAGTAGCAAATGACCGTAATAACCAAAACGGAGGGCCACAACTGAATTTTCCTCGAAGATTCGCATGGCATAACAAAAGGGTATGAGACTTAGATCTCTGCAATCTCTATCATTGCATACCAATTCTTTTGTATGTCAGCCCTCGTTATGTTCTCTATACGATCGAACACTCATTTAACTTAAAAATTGTAAATCGGAAACCGCCTGATCTTTCTGTGAAAACCCTTTTATCTAAATAATTAAGGGATTTTTCTGCAGCTTAAAAAAAATCGAAGGCAAGGGACAATGTGAATATCTTTACATTAAATAAATTTTGGCACAAGGTTAGCATTTCTTAAAAACGCAGCGATGGGGTTTCTGTATTTTCAGTGCTTAATGAGATTGCAAGAAACAGATTTTAGTGTTAGCGCTGCAAAAACAAAAGATTCATGTAAAATACCTTCGAAAAGGAAAGATCCTCCGCGGCCTCGGATCGATTCCCTGAAAGACAATCCTTGTGATCTCTGTTCGTGCTGCTATCCTTGGGCTCGCCTCAAATCTTGCAATTTATATTATATTTGCCTGCCTGGTTTGCTTTCAACCGTCCACGTTTTTCTTTTCCAATAAATAAACTAGCAATTGGACCCATAGGTTAAATGGACACGCAGTTTTTTTTTATAATTTAAATTCTTAATTATATGGGGGAAAATGATACAAAATATGTACTTTATCAAATAAATTATTTATAGAATAGAAATGTGTGAAATAATTTTTATTATGAAGTAGCAGAAAATAATTGAAATTAAAAATTATGTATCTTAGTTGAAATATTATTACATTTAAAATTTATTAGAATTAAAATATATTATGCTTGAAATTTTGATTTTTGGTATCACAGTTAATCTCAACATGCATATGGGGTGGTGGGTCTAGTTCAATTAGTTAAAGCATCTTATTGCAGGGAAGAAGTCACGAGGTCTAGTCTCCCCACTATCTCGTGGTACCAGAGGGTGCATCGCACCAGTGCCACAGGTCACGTGAAAAAAGTTTACCAGTGCCACAGGTCACGTGAAAAAAGTTTACCAGACGCACTGCAGTTTATAAGGGGACAGATACTCATGCAATCTAAAATAAAAATCTCAACATACATATATCTTAAAAGATGTGTTGAAATTGAAATATGCTTGTTGATGAAATTTAAAAGTTTTTATAATGAAAGAGTAAATGACTTAGTGGTAAAAAATCTCACTAGTCACAAGTTTGTTTTAAGATTAAATGTAATCTTATCCAATATTTTCATTAATATATCTATAATTCGTATAATTCTTTGTAGAAACAAATAAAATATTTATCACAAAATAGTAGAAAAATAATTAAAATTAAAATCTATGTGAAAATATTTAGAATGGCTCAAATAATACTTGTAAGTGATATTGTAGACACTCCAAGCTCTTAGGAATGAATCAACATCTTTACATTGTTCAATAATTTGAACTCCTTTAGTGAATTACCACTTTTTGTTAAGAATGAAATGTAAAATTGCTATTGTCTATTTGACTCTTGAGGAGTGTGATGTTTAAATAGAGTAGAAAGATGGAATACCTTGTGTACAAAACTTTTGTACATAGTCTTCTAGGTTTGTATTGTGATTAACATAGAAACATGAATTGCTAAATAAAAGAAACATCTTAAAAGAATAATATTTAAATCTGAAGAACATAAATCAACAGCATAATTAAATAATCTCATTAAATATTTTTATCAAATATTAAAGTTGTGAATAAAATTAGTACATCATCAAAGAATAGTAAAGCTACAAATGAAATTAATATAACACCAATCAAATTATTGACAAATATTTTCACAATTGAAAATTTGTTAGGCTTGGCGCAAATACAAAAAATTAAAGTGCCTAACTCTTTTGGCATTAGGTAACCAAGGAGGGTGGTGTAGTTATATCATCCTTTGGTGTGATCCTCTCACATTAGGAAGTTCAATGTCACTAGGGAGATCTTTTTGAGTAAGATAATCAAATTCATCATGAAAGTTTGAATCATGCTCAAGTCACAAAATCAAAACATGTCTACCAAGCATTCTCTCCATGTTGTCAAACTTGTGTTTCACCTACACAAAATTCTTTCACCAAAATATTTAAAAATATATATATTGCAAAGACAATAAAGAAATAAAAGAACTAAGGAGCCATTTCTTTTGGTAAAATCAAAGACTTCATTGCAATGGATAGGATGTTTTGACCATCCAATTTATCTCCAAGATAGTCTTCCCATATTTGGTGTAGACTAGGAAGTTGCAAAGGAAAATATACAATCATGTGATCAATTAATTTATAAAAACATACAAAAAAAAGAATAGAAATAGTTTGTATAGCTTGCAACACAATGTGAGAAGTAGTGTGTCCCAGACATTCATGAGTATAAGGTGGTTGGAAGTAAGGTCATATGTGTCCACACTAAAAAGAGATCTGCATGGTGAATCCCTTGCAAAATATTATAGAATTTGATCTAAAGAAAGATATTTTAAGAAGAGAATTGAATAAAAAGTTATCCTCTACTAGGAAATCAAATATACAATCATATAATTTATTTTCTAAAAATAAAAAAAGGTTTGGACGTAAAACTACATAATGATTGTTATCAAGATTTTTTTTGAGAAAATAAAAATATGTTTAATAATCATAATGAGCACACACAATCCTTATAAAATAGAACAATTAGCACAAGAAAAGTCATATGTTATCTCATTGTATAATTATCTATTGTAAAATAATATCTCTTTGATTTGGTGAGAAAAATAATATGTTATCTACATTGTCATATCTAGTAAGAAAATAATATGTTATCTATTTTTATTTTTTTCATTATGCAATGTTTGGATGAACAAGTAATATGGTTAAAATAATTCAATCACTCTCTTACACTTACGAAGAAATGATAGTTGTAGGATGTTTCTATTATATACTCCTAACTACACTTATTTAGCATCATAAAATATAAGAAAATATCAAATCACATGTTTATAACTACTAGCACTTGCATTAGAAGCAAGTGTAATAGTTATGCTAATAAAAAAATATATGTAGGCTAATATGTTAGAGAGTACAATTTGATTTGTGCATTAGAAGAGACATTATTTTTATTTATCTTTCTTTGTATAGAAAATAATATTTAAAATGTGGTGCACTAGAATTTTTTATTTTATTTTGTAGAATATTATTTTTGTAGGTTAATTTTTATTTTGTAGATCTTATAAATAACAATGAGAAATAGATGTCTAAAGGTGTTATTTAATTTACAATTTTGAAATACATCTTTGGAATGTATATAATATCCTCTATGATATTTTAAATATTCTCATATTACATATTTATTTATAATCAATTGAATGGATGTTGTGTAACACCTTCAATTTTGTTTGAAAATTGATCCCCAAATTCCTTTGGTTCTATCAAATGAGCCTGAAATGAATTTTTTGGTTTTTTTTTATTCCTACACATTATGTAATATAAATTTATTAGACTTATATCATAAAGGCATGCTTGCTCTCATTTTAAAGGTATATATTGAAGACAGTGAGAAGTTTGTTTTTGTTAAGCAATATAAATAAAGATCAAAAAATCTAATTTAGTGATAGGAAAAAACTCTCAATACATTGGTATAAGATTGTCAAGCATCCACGTATACATCATGAGGTGTGAATGTATTAGGTTAGAATTTTTTTCTAAAGCATTAATTATGAAAATGAATACATTGAAAGGTTATCTATGAAAAGGTTGCATTCAAATTTGCATACCTAATAATGAGAGTAACTATAGTTGAGCCTCTCTCTTCTTTTGTAATTATGTATGGATTATTTTTCATTCCTGAATCTTGATCAAAGGAAAATGTTGGTTCTATATGAAGTCCCTTAATTTATTTAACTCTACATAAAGTTATAAGATTCAAGTCATATCTTTATGTTTTCATAATAGTGAATGTTGCTTTGTTTAATATTAATCCTTAATATTTTCATATAGTAATTGCCTATGCCATGGATAGTGGTATTTTTATATGGTTACCTAGTAATATAGGTGTTATAGGTATAATTTTTGGGTCATATTAGTTCCATGGCGAGCCACTATAGTTATCAATTCTTATCATGATGTCCAAAGGTAAATCAAGTGGTCTAGACCCAACTATGTAAACAATATTTATGACCTCTCCAAGAGACCCATTTACAAGGGTTTCTTAAATCTATGATTATTAACATGATTCACTATATTTTTCATAACAAGAGTTCTTGGGGAAGTTTATTAGCATTATTAAAATATTTGATTTTGATTGTGTTTTTATTGCAACACTGAGTTCAACTAGAAGATGTTGGAGTAGCCATGATTTGAATGCAAGATCCAATAACTTTAACAAATGAATTATGAGAATAATAAGCCAAATATTTATACATACAAAATAAATAAATAAAATATACAACGAGGCCCTTATTATAAAGGAAAGTATGAGATGAGAAGATGGTTGAGGACTCTAGCCACCTTGCATGTGCATAGGATTAATTTACATGATGTGTCTTGTGCATAGAATAAGTGTACATGATGTGTCTTGTGCACATGAGTTAGGTGTCTCTAAAGGTGTGTGCATTTGTCACGTCCTTATGAGGTTAGACAAAAATTAAAAAATCATTAAGTATGGATTCACCAAGTGTGAATGGGACTCTCCTAGATAAGATAACAACTAACTAGTTGTATAATTTCCTTATTTACACTAACACCCCTTTAAGTGTAACTTAGGGAGAACTGATGAATAAATATGGGTCATAAATATGAGTCATTATTAAGTATCCATGTACAAATGATTATCACAAATAGAGTAAAGGAAAAAACCTAATGGGAAATAAAACTCCTCTCCAAAAAAGAAAATATGCATGAAAAATGTACAAGTGAAAAATAAATAATGAGGAATTAACATGACCCCCAAGGAATACATCTAGCACAAAGTACAATAAATTCCCCCCCCATAGGAGATAAAAAGAGAGAAGTTCTAGATGACCCCCTAAAGGTGAGAAGGAAATAACCCCATGCGAGGGAATTCTCTCTCTTGAAACTAAGATGAGAAGAGAAACTATGTAGCCTCCATTCAAATTTCCTCCTATATTGTTGGAAGATGCTTGACATTGGATGTTGAAGATGATCCATGATCATTGAACAAAAAAATTTCCCTTGGGAAGAAACATAACCATAGATGTGTGCATGATATCCTATTTGAAATAGGAATATGCAAGAAGAACGGTGAATGTATTTGAATTTTACAAATGATCCGAAGACTTAGATGATGCCTTTGAATATTTCTCAAATGTCTCCAATCCACTATCAAATTGTGACAAAATAAGAGCAGGATAAAAAACAATACATCCAAAGAAGATTATGTTGATGCAACTCCATAAAAGTTGTCATCAAATAGAAGATGACTGTCTACAATTGTGTCTTCCAAATCTATAATATGGGACTCTAAAAAAAGTATGATAGATGTGGTAAAAAAATATCCCAATGAGGTGAATCTATAAAATTGGTATCAATGTCTTGTTGCAAAGAATCACTAGAATTTATAGATGAATCAACACTAGATTTAGATGTATCAATAGGTACAAATGTGAGAGATGATATATTAATGCAAGACATCAAACTATATTGGGCATTCTTAAATGATGTTTTTGTCTCACAAGATGTCTGAGTGAGACTATGTGATGATTCTATATGTGTTGGATTTGGAAAATAAATATTATAATCTAGTTGTTGCAAGATTTTGGATTCAATTGTGTATGTTTTTGTGTCAATGTTTCGGATCACACTCAGTGATCCATCATCAAGAAGAGGAACAATTGTCCCTCTTCTTGATGATGGATCACTGAGTGTGATCTGAAACATCGACACCAAAACATACATAGTTGAATCCAAAAGCTTGCAACAACTTCATGGGCTATGGAAAACCCATTTTACTATTATAATCTAGAATATTTCGTTTCATTTCAGCAATTTTTTTTAGTAAACATTCATCTTCAATATGATTTCCCTTTCCATGGTAACCATATATACATACAACAATTTTAGGGGATTTTGTAGAATACTTAAATAGAAAGGAGAGAGAGTGAGAGACATGATTAGCTCACTCAAGAAACTAACAAAAGAAAATGTAGAATTACAAGATTACCCCCTTAATTCAATCAATGAACCTCCTAAACAATTTATAGTGATGTGGCACATTTATTGTAATGCATTTACATTTTTCATGTTATATGTAGTGACATAAGATTATAAATACTCAAAATAGAGTAACACATTAAAAATTTATTTATGAGACATTGTTAAAAAACTAATAACACCATTATGTAGTGCTTAGAAAACTAGGCACTTTTAGAAATGGAACCCAAAAAGGAGGTGTGCATGTGCTTGAATAAGCCCTCTAAAGTTTCAAATTGGGGAACTAAGTAGACTTACCCTTAAGAATCTATGGATTTTTAAAAATATGTAATGTCAAATTATAAATTGATCCACCATGACTAAGAACACAAAAAATTACCTTAAATAAAATTGCTCAAAAAATTGTTTTCATATGGCCTAGAACGAGACTCCTAAAGTTGAGCCAAAAATTGAAATAAGCTAATAGTTGATAGGAAAATGTTTGTTGTACACCTTGCATAATGTTATAATGTAAATTAATATTATTATTGGTGTACCTAGGGGATCTACGGATGCATTCATCACATGGATTAGACATTCTTGGGGCCACTTTACACGTTGTATGTAATATTGGGATAAATATTTAATGTGGGTTTACACATCAAGAAAAAAATTAATATTGGAAATACTTAGTAACAAAAACTAAATGAGGGGGGAATGGTTTTGTAAGCTCATGATATTAGTCACATGGTTTATGTAATATTTGTGAGCTTAAAATTCCCAAGCTCCCTTCGGGTGAGTTTTTGCCCAAGTATCGGCCACGCCTCTATAAGAAATAAGCAATATTGGGCTCATTTGCGCAAAATATTTTGCGAATGTCACCATGTGTCATCCAAGCGCTCTTCGCAAGGTTTCCTTCGATCGCTTTTCAAAAAGCTTGCACCAGGCTTCCATGTGTCTATCATTTGCAATCTCTTGTGCCTCTTTACATCGCTCCCCTTTTGGGCCCCGATCGCATGTCACATAACTTCAACTTGAGCATTTTTTTTGGCAAGGCTCCACCTTCAGCACGGTATGCTAGAGACCTCCACGTTTCTTCACAGCGCAATATCTTTATCACTCAAAGAGAAGGATAAATGTCGGGCCCCAATTGCTTGTTGTGTAATCTTCTAAAGACTTCGTTGCAGGAGAAAGCCAGGCAGGTGACAACCTTTCACCAATTGCCATGTTCTATAACTGTCGCCATGGATGGATTGCACGTGTCAGTGCTCTGGTCTGTTGGGACCACTATCATCATTCGTAGGGGATGCATCCGACCCTTGGATGTCCTCGTTCATGACCCGAATCTTTTCGATTGTAATGGCCAAACGAAAATCATTACTAATACATCATTACTCATGATCGAAGCATCTTTTCTGTTACTTGCTCGCCAAGCTGGGTTTTCATTATAAATACTACTTCTTTCGAAGCAGGGGTTCCAATTTTAGTTCAAATTTTGGTAGAAGAATTGTTAGAAGAATCAGGGCTTTAATCGCTTTATTACATTATTGTAAAGAACTCACAGACTGTGCCATTATTCGGCCTTTCTATTTTCTTTGATATTTGATAAGTTTTACTGTGCCATTATTATACTGGATGTTTCATTCCCAAACTTCTATAAATTAATAAAAGTTTGTTGGTTTAGATCATGTCTTGGACTCTTCTTTCTAGTAAAAGTGTATGAAGTTATTTTATGTCATATAATGAATCACTCGGGCTTCTATCTTTATTCTACCATTATGGAACGTAGCAGACTACCCATGGGCCCTTAAGTCATATCCCCTAGATAGATTTATCGTGTCACACATCTAAATCTCAACGTATCACCTTAGTTAGATCCCTTTATTTTATATCTACTTCCTTTTCCCATTTCAAAACCCTAGTTATAGAAGAAGTTGACTTCTTTAAAAATCTGGAGGTTACTCAGTTTGGCGCATAGGTCCCCCCCTAAAATTGAGTTTCCCACAGAGGGTTGTTACCTTGTCAAATTTTGGCATCAACAATTTTTTTCCCTGGCATGCCCGGTGGGATGACAAAACAATAACCAATCAAAAGGGTGGATAAATCATCGACCTGTCATTAGGTCACGAACCGCAAAATAAACTTGGCTTGTTAGTGTCCTCGCTAGTAACAGATCATACCCAAACTCGCCCAGTAGAACGTTCGGACCCCAACCATAATGTTGATCGTGAATAGAAATTTTGTGGCTTGGGACGTCGAGAGTCCCCTTCCAGCGGCACCAGCTATTATGGGCCACTACCCTAGTCTCTGCTCTAAAATTTATTTCAAAGTTCATCGGAGATGGCTCACGAACACCATTCGAACATCTACAAGATGTTGCGGACATGTGTCTGGTGCACGGGGTAACATATCAGAACGTAGCACTGAGATTGCTTACAACTTCTTTTAGAGGGAGAGCACTAGATTGGTATCGCACTCTGCATGCCAATACCATCGATACTTGGGATCAGCTCAGAGACCCCTTTTTTGAGAGATTCTCGAATGAAAGAGATAGATCTTCGTTATACCACTAGCTATCAACGATAAAGA
Organism: Sequoiadendron giganteum; assembly: GCA_007115665.2. Taxonomy (NCBI): domain Eukaryota; kingdom Viridiplantae; phylum Streptophyta; class Pinopsida; order Cupressales; family Cupressaceae; genus Sequoiadendron; species Sequoiadendron giganteum. The sequence goes on along the minus strand of CM021103.1, from coordinate 38,904,774 downwards.
GGGCCCCATCCGAAGCCATGACGGATTTCAATGCCTGATTTCATACAACTTGGAAAAGAATCCAGAATGCCATCCGACCATCGGTCGAGCTAGCATTCATGTTCTACTTAAAGTCCATCAACGCTGACATTTCTATGATGATCTAGTCACTTGGTGGAATCACATTACCAGATGCATATACCATAGCAGTGAAGGCAAAGAATAATCTGATTGATGTCGGAAAGTTGTCACCTCGTCCCCTCATGCCAATATTCCCTTAAGCATCATCTTCTAATCAGGAGATGGCATCTACTAACACAACCACACCTCCATCATCGTCTATGTACACATATCCAAGTGCGCAACCAAACATTGCTTCTACATCTGGCACTTCAAAATATGAGATAAGAGACATAAGGGAGATGTTACGGAACTTGGCAAATGAAGTAACCACTATCAAACATAATCAGGTTGCTCCTCTGAGACCAACCTATCAAAGTTATCAGGGTAACAGATCCTCCTACCAATAGAACCAATATTAAGGGGGGGCGCACACAACTCCACCAACTCGGACAAATAACCAAATAGTACTGGTAACAACTCCGTTGGGAACTACTTAGACGAGTACAAGCAGGGAGCTGATTGCAAGACAACAATCTCGTTGAATATTTCAATCCCTAGTGCTATCCTTGTGGCGATGCTCATATGCCTCAAAATTATCCACATGGCAATCTACAACAGAAAATTGTTGAACAACACAGCCAAGGTGCAATGATGAGTTCAGGAGGGTATACATACGCCTCTTCCAAAATAGAAGATGCGGTCCTCACCTCACAAATGCAAGGAATTCCCTTGGAGCAAGAAGGTGGCATAGCACCTGACCATGCCCTCCTCTCATGGATGGAAGGGGATGAAGTGGTGTTCACTTATGAAGCATCCACATCCGCGACCGCAAAAGCGCAGTTCGACTATAACACCCAATCGAAGAGAAGATTCACAAGCGATTCAGTCACTTTGCAACCTAGGAGTATTTCGAACCAACTCTCTGGCCCTTCTACATTTTCTCCAGAGCCTCAAGTTCGAAAATAAATTTCTATCACCAAGGAAAAGTAACAAAAGCCTCCGAATCCGTCACCAATCAACGTGGTAGAACAATTGAAGAAATCTTCTACTAATGTGTCCCTCTAGGATATCTTAGCCATTCCAGAGTAGAATTCATTGCTATAAGAGGCCCTACTGAAGGATGTAGTTGCACAACCAACAAAACAAGCTTTCGAAAGGACCATCGATGCATCACCTCCAGCCAAAGTTCTTGCGAACACTATAGAGGAGGCTTCGACAAAGGAAAAAGGGGAAAAGCCAAAACCTAAACCCTTCTTCCTCACTCTCATTGTAGGGGAAAAATTGTTGCACAACTCCATGATTGACTTCGATGCCAATACCACAATCATGCCCAAGCAGATAGTTGAAGCCTTAGGACTTAGCTATGAGCCCCTAAAAAGAGGAGTAATGCAACTGGATGGGAACAAAGTCGAAACAGTGGGCCTTATTAAAGACCTTCCTTTAACATTGTTTGCCTGTCCTAGTATCACGGTACCGCAAGATACCGTAGTCATTGACATTCCCCCCATGTTCGGCCTTTGTCTATCACGGGAGTTTACGACAAAGATAGGAGGATACCTTTCTTTGGATTGATCTCACCTAATTCTCAAGACCAAGCATGAAGCCAAGATGAATATTGTATCAGAATCCCTGCATTCAGAGCATGTGGTCAATGAAGCCATGATCAACTATGAAGCTACCCATACTCCTCCCACAATAGAAGAAACCAAAACTGCTCAAATCTCTTACACTAAAGAAGAAGCTATCGATAGCAAGCAACAAGCAAAGAAGGTGACCGAAGACAAAGCCGATTTCGAAGAAGTCTTTTTGAGTAACTATGCAAATACCAATCCTTTTGACAATTATCATGCTACCAATTTGGGAACCTACGTCATCTACGAGGAAGATCAAGAGTTGCCAAAGATAGCAAAGACCTCTGCAACCGAGCAAAATTCAGAGCTATGGACATTGCACTTTGACGGTGTAAGGCGCAAAGTAGGCACTGGAGCCGGGATATGCCTAACATCTCCAAACAACGAGCAAATTCTTAGATCCTTCCGCGTTTAGTTTGTCTGCTCAAACAACAAGGCTGAATATGAGGGTCTTATGCAAGGGCTAAGCCTTGCGGAGCGCATGGGTATGAGACAAATAAAGGTGTTTGGGGATTCCAAACTCATAATAAATCAAGTCAGAAACAATTTTTTTGCAAAAAATGTGTGCATGCAATCTTGTAGGCATAAAGTATGGGACTTCATTGAAAGCTTCAAAGCTTTTAACATTCATGCGGTACCAAGGGAGCAAAACTCAGTTGTCGATCGCATGGCAATGGTAGGATCTCAATTCAATCTTGTTTCTAACTTGATCAAGAATGTACACTCAGTGTGGGTAATCGTCCGACCATCCATTCTAGATAACGATCAGAGTTGGCAAGTGTTCAAAAGTGACGAACACATTGCCTCATTCATTCAACATTCGGGTGAGTTCTTTGATCAGCTCCAACCAAAGATTGAAGAAGCATACGAAGGAGTAGTTGCCTGGTCTTATGATGACCTCAGAGGGTATGACCCCGACATCATCCAACATACCATAGAAATTATGGAAGGTACTAAACCTGTCCAACAAAAACAAAGGCTTGTCAATTCAAAGATTGAAGCCTTGATGGCACAAGAGCTAGGGAAGTTGATCCAGTCAAAGATTATGTTTCTAATCAAACACAGTACATGGGTATCTAACGTTGTGCCAATTCAAAAAAAGAACGGAGACATTCATCTATGTGTAGACTTTTGTGACCTGAACAAAGTATCATTAAAAGATCATTATCTGATGCCTTCCATGGAATCTATTTTGCAGACCGTGGCAGGTTCATAAATGTTCTCTTTACTAGATGGCTTCTCAGGTTACAACTAGGTCCGGGTTAAAGAAGAAGACTAGTATAAAACCATGTTCACCACCAAATGGGGAACATTCGCATATGCAAAAATTATTTTCAGCCTATCAAATGCGAGAGCTACCTTCCAGTGGGCAATGGATATCACTTTCAGTTAACTAATCAATAAGATCATCCTCATCTATTTAGATGACCTGACTGTGTTTTCCAAATCCAAAGATGACCATTTTGATCATCTAGAGATGGTCTTCAAAAATTACCAAGAGTTCAGGGTATCCCTGAACCCCAAAAAGTGTGTTTTCGGCATGCCACAAGGCAAGCTACTAGGGCACGTAGTGTCCAGAGACGAGATTGCTATTGATCCTGAAAGGGTAAAAGCGATCAAAGAGCTACCCCTTCTAGTCAACAAAAAGGGAGTTCAGTCCTTTCTGGGGAAGGTAAACTTCATAAGCAAATTCATCTCCGATTTTGTAGGAACAATCCGACCAATCACCCTAATGTTAAAATGGCCAATCATTCAAATGGACAAAGGAAGCGAAAGAAGCCTTCGAGAAGGTAAACGATGCTATTTCTTTGGTGCCTGTGCTGGTAAATCCAAACTTGTCTAAATACTTCATGATGTATGTTTTTAGTAGCGAGACAAGCATAGCCACTGTTCTAACCCAGAAGGACAATGGAGGAAAGGGAGAACATCTGATAGCTTTTCACTCCCGAACCTTGAAGGAATATGAGGCGAACTACAACTTTGTCGAAAGACAAGCGTTCACAATTGTAAAGGGACTCAAAAAGTTATGACATCTGATATGTTGCAACAATGTGAACATTTATGTCGCACACTCCAGTGTGTGCGAATATATTATGGAAGGTGAAATCATCGAAAAGAGGGCCAACTATATCACTAAGATCCTGGAATACAAAATCGAGGTCAAGCCTACGAAGATTGTCAAAGGAAGAGGGCTTTGTGAATATTTGGCGCACGGTGAAGAGATAGAAACATAGGCAGAGCAAGAGGAGCTGATCCTGATGAATGAATCTAAACCCGAAGGATGCGGGCTAACAAATAGGACTAGATTTATGCACACTGGAAAATATCTATTAAGCCTTCCTTCTCAGAAAAGAAGGTTCTACCAATTACAAAACAGCGGGTATGTCCTCATTGAAGGTGTTCTTTTCAGGAGAAATTTCAATAGTGTCTTGTTACGATGCGTCACTATGGAGCAAGCGAGAAAAATTCTTGACACATTCCACAGCAACCCCAAAGGTGGACACTTATCTACAAAAAACTACCACCATCAAAATCTTGCGCGTTGGGTACTTTTGGCCCACACTATTCAATGACTCCTACAACATGATAAAGGCCTGCAAGGAATGCCAATTCTACACAGGGAGGAGAAAAAATTTTGCTATGCCCCTCAATCCGATAGTATCAGACGAACCATTCGCGGAATGGGGGCTAGACCTCATAGGAATGATCAATCCAACCTCCAACACCAGCCATAAGTGGATTCTCACAGCTACAAACTACTTTATAAGGTGGAATGAAGCCACACCGCTAAAGAATGCAACCAAAGCAGAAATTGTGGATATTCTCGAGGGATTGGTAACAAGATTCAGCCCCTCGAAGACCATCATCTCAGATAATGCCAAAGCATTCCTAGGCTCTAAGGTATGTTAGTTCATGCTTACGCATGGCATATTCCTGAAAACATCATCAAACTATTACCCACAGGGGAATGGCCTAGCTGAGTCAACTAATAAGAATTTAGTTCGACTCATTAAAAAGATCGGGTCCAATCATGAGAAAGAGTGGCATAAGCATCTTCGAACAATGTTATGGGTGGACCGTATAACTCCCAAGCAAGCCCTGAAGACTTCATCATATGAGTTGGTCTACGGGAAGAAGTGTTGATGCCTATCTCTATAGAGATACCTGCACTACAGCTACTCAAATCTTTAGAGATTGAAGAGAATGGAACTATGGAGGTTCAGTTGGTCGAACTACTGGAGGTGCAAGAAGAAAGGGAGAAAGCCCTAACAACCATGACTAATCACCAGCAGGTGGTTAAGAGATGGTTCGACAAAAATCCTTCAAACCAAGAGCTAAAGTGCAGAGACTTTGTACTGAAGTTCAATGAAAGAGTTGTAAAGCCTGGCCAACATGGAAAATTTGACAAGTTGTGGGAAGGCCCTTTCAAAATAATTCAATGCAAACAGAACAACACATTCGAATTAGAAAACATGGAACAGGAGCCCTTGGGAATTCTAGTCAACGGAATTCACTTAAAATTTTTCAATTAGGCTGTAATTCTTTATGTAGGTGTAAATTTGTAAAAATTCTAATTAGTTTTCTTTCCGTGTTTTGTCGATCGGATCTTTCTACACATTTTTCATAGTTGCAAAAGGCAAGAAAATTCATGAGGTCCATCATAGAAGAACATAGAAAATTTATGCTACTCAGGTTGTAGAAATTAAATCCAGATGTAAAGGATTTAGCCCATATGGCAAAAACATAAAAAATGAAGACAAAGAGGTTTAACATAAGCAAGTATATCCATTATATATATGTTGTGATAAAACATTGTCAAAATGGCTCTACGATCGAGCATTCAAAGGTGTAATCATATACATGGCTTCATTACATACATATATGCGAGCCTTCTTTCAGGCGTATATATACAAGAGGGAAATGTGTATCAAACTTCATATCTTGGCATTACGGGTATTGTCTTCATCAATTGGGACATTTTTAGGAGCAACGGGAAGATTGTCAGCAGCAGCAGGACGTGTGGTGAAAGTAGCGTCAACACCCATAATGAGCGGCAGAGGAAATACAAGGTTCCTAAAATTGGTGTACCAATCCACGTCGTAGAACAACACGACATTGTAGCAGCACAACAGAAAATGGCATGCTTGGGTGGCCTTATCACGATGCTCTGCAAGCGACTATAATCGAAAACCACTTAGGAATGGCACCCACGGTACCACTGCGTCTTCTTCAACATGTTTTTTCAGGTCACTTGCAATGGGAAGTCTCAAGCCATACACCGCATTGCTCACTTCCTCGCCAAGTCCTCTGAGGTACCTTTTTGAAAAAATTTGAATCGCCAAAAGAAGAATCATAGCTTTTGGAGCCTGAGCGTCGAGCAGTGAAACAACAAAATGGGAGGTGATATCGGTGTTTATCCAATATTTATCCTCATATTCAATATAGTCTCTACCTAGGACCCATTTGATGGCTATGATGGCTAGTGAATGCTTGTTCCTTGTCATACGTTTCAGACGCCTACTCGAAATATCCCCTAGGAAAGTTGTTTGAGCTTTGTTACACACTAGCTTAATTGGAGTATTCATTGTTTCAGCCTCCACTCAAAGCACCTAAGACTAGCGCAATGCAAAATCTAAACCTATCTAATCACCCAATGCTACTTCCGCTAAGTCACTAAGTATGGTTTTGATACTGTATTAGAGCTTATTTTTATAAATATCCAAGGTAGCTAGCATACAAAGCATGATGGTAATTGAGTGTTTACTCAAAAATCCCACAAAAAGGCCAGCTCGATGTTCAGCCCGATTGCGTCCTCAGGTATGAATTGTTGCATACAAACTTGAGGAGTGGTAATCAATTAAACATAAATTGTTGGCAGTCCCAAGTGATGACTCATACAGACAGAGGCTAGGTGGCACGACACAGGCATTTTCAAGGCTCCAAGGGTGAACACAAATATTTTCAAAGTACTCATTGTGATTTTAGCTTGATCATGCTTTGAAAGATATTAATTGCTAAAGAAAACGAGGAGATAACATGCATTGCACCGACGACTCAATTTCCCATGAAAAATCACACCGAAAGGACGTTGTTACCAATACAATTATGAATCCATTTTTTTTCAAAAGAGGCAAGTAGCTTATCTCACATAGGCAATGGAGCTGGTAGTACATGCTGAATTAAATGCAAAAGGAAACCGTTATCTACCTGACTGAATGCAAGAAATCAAAGAAAAACCAAGTGTCGCATGCAAAAGGAAGAACATAGCATACAAACTTCTTCAACACACAAAGAAATTTAAGAAGAATAGGGTCATCAAGGAAACCAAGCATGGTGCAGTTTGCAGCAAAAGGAATTGAACACAAATTATTGCAGAAAATTCACTGCCCTAGTGTGAATTAGACCTAAAATGAAAGGTTGCCTGGTGTTGAAATTCAGAACCTTACGTCGCATTTTAGGTTCCATTTATACCGCTTCAGTGTGCTTTATGGGAAAATAATTTGCAAGGGATGGCGACCACTCAAATTTCTCAAGCAAAATTGAGGGAGCATGGAGCAAAAAGCTTATTTAATGTCATGCGTGTAGCACCAGGCACCTACATCTTTGAGGAGGTCTCTTATGCCTCACCTGAAATACTAGAAAACCTAGCCTGGGTAAATACTTGAGTTGCCGGGAAGAGGAGCCTTAGCAAGGATAAGAAGCGAATTAAAGAAGAGTGGGAGAACATTCATGACCCCATTCTTGCAAAGAATCCCAAGTCACTTAGGGAGGCGGCCTGCGAAAGGATGAAAAGGAATAGCGACCCAGATTCTTTGGCAAAAAAGTGTTGGTACAGTGGACTTCCTCAATATATGGTCCCATTTGTACACCACTACCCTGAATTAGTTGATGAGTCGATCAAACACTTCAACCCGAAAACCAACACCATCGAAGGTCGAGAGGTAATTGTGAACATATGCAAAGAAGCTATTTGGAATATGCTCTACATCACGAAGCAAAGCTTCAAAGTGCAAAAAATGGAGCCATTCACTCTAGCAAAAGGAGAGTCCTATTGGAGGAGCAAAGACCTCGTAATGAATTTTTACAACATAGAGATGCAAAGGCCCAAGGAGAATCAAAATAAACCAATGCGGATCCCTGTGGCGCTTAGGAGATTTTATGATGACATGAAGGATGCATTCTCAATGATGGCATTTGTTTGTGGACTAGACTGAGACAAGGAGGTCTAGGAGTTTCAGCTAGGTTTGGGCTTCCAATTATGAAGGCAACATTCTTTCTTCTGGTATGATTTCGTTGAATTTCTCTAGCAAGAGATGCTCAACCAGCTAGCATAATACAAGCTCCAACAAAGTTTCAAGTTCCCATCCTTCCTCGCACATATGTTTTTGCACCAGAATCCTGACTTCTTCTAGAGGTGTTTCAAACTCTCTATCTTTGATGAACACCAGAGGAGAAAGTCGGCTTCCACATGGAATCCCATTCTCTCTACGACATATGATTATTACGCATTTTTGAACCTTTTTCTTGTATACGATTTTGCAGGATTTAAGAGGAGATGGCACTGTCTTATGCTTCAGCTCGAACCAAACTGAGTTCATGCAGAATTTTGTTCCAAGATGCAACTAGTTTCTGGGCAAGGACTTCACGTTCGTCCAATTGTGCGATTTCACTAGAGAACCCTTCCAACTTCCATCATGTCTTACAGACCAAGAACTAGCTCTAGAGGTTTTTTGCTAGGTTTCAATCATTGATGACACCTTTTGCAGCGGGAAGACAAAGAAGAAAGGATTTTTTGATCCTCCGATAAGCTTCAAAACTATAGTCATGGTTAAAAGGAAGGCTCACGACATACTGGAGGTGAAGCTCGCTCATCTGGGGTTGGTATGGATCTGTGAAAAATGGAACTACAACCCCGACAATCACTTGCCAAACAAATATGTCAAGGTAACAAACTGTCTCTAGCCTTACTAGGAAGAGCGTCAAAATCCAGTATCAGATGCGGATGAATGTATTATTGACCTAGCTTAAATTCCTATCGAGGATGATCGGTCGCCTTGGCTAAGATTCTACTACCCAACTGGGCCATATGATAAATCAAGAAAGATGGGAACTATCCTCCGCAACGACCTACTAAATAATTACAACTGCAAGGAAGAGAAGATCAATGACTTTTGGATATACTTCCAAGAGACCCAGTAAACTGAGGCTCCCTATAACAGCCTAGAGATGGATGATAGGTTTGAAAAATTATGGAACAACAAGCATCCAAATTTCGACGAGAGCCCTGAAAAGGATTCCAATTCAGAAGAATCCGAGTCACAGTTAGATGAAAGGGCTCAACCAGAAATAGAAATACAAGACACTTCGATATGGAAAGGCATTTAAGCAACCTGTTATAGTTTCCTCTAACATACGAGTCAATATATCAAGTGCAAGATCTTCACTGACTCGCACTTGGTTAGCAAGGAGAACCCTGGTAGCTTCACCAAAACAATTTGAAACTATAGTGGTTGGTAACTCACCACTGGTAAAGCGGTAGTGAACCGAGGTGCTTTCTGGAGAATGTTCATAGGAGCCAAATGCAAGCAAAGAGCCAACAACATTCCAAGGACCACAGCCATTCGCACTGCAAGTATCTTTCGACCCCTCTTCTATAGTTCCACAAATCATGGTTGACTCAGTTGCATCCACACCTCTTATTTCATGTGTTGACCAATGCATTTTGGCCTCTACTTCAATGATCATGGGGGGCTTCACATAGTACTCTCATGCTGCCCCATTTTCCCTTACTCCTCCATGGAACTTCACACCATTCACCTTGGCCCACTCCACGTCCCAAAGCGTCACACACTCTACCCCTACTACCTTCATAGATATATCCTCTGCCACAGCCATATTGGAGCCGATCCACTCTTCCCAACAAATGGAAACTTTCCCAACTCCACTTCTTTCGAGTCCTCCTGGTCCACAGTTTGGCTATTGGATTATCCCACCTTTCTCACCCCAGACGGTCCAAATTCCAAAGAAGAATTCACCTGGGACTGACGTCCTTTCATTTCCTTTCTCCCTTCCTCCTGGTGCACCTTTCATAGGTGACTCATCAGATCGTCTGCAGAATTCTTGTCGAAAGGAGATAAAACTAAACAAGCACAAGCGGTCATAACCCAGAAGAGAAAAGCTAAGGATGCTAAGAGACCAGCAAAGCCAAAGATACATATTATTTTCCATGTGGCTCAGCAGTCACTACACTTTGTGACTATGTTCTTGACTGTTAGCAAACCGCAATGAGAGATGCACCTGGATGATTACAACATGTACGTTGTGGGGCTCGACCTAAGCATAGCCCAACCATGGGACAAAGTTGAACTCATGGAGGAAACACAACGGGTAGTGACCACCGAATTTCTCAAGTTCAATTGTCAGCTCAAGAAAAAGGTAGAAGAACTAAAAAACCTGAAGGATAGAGTCAATATCTTGCTTTCCAAGGAAAAGGCTATGGAGGCTAAATTTAAGCGCCTATTACAACAAAGGGAGATGGAAGAAGTAAAGCTCCAAGAAGAACTTGAGAAGCTTTGGTCACTCAATCCTAATCTGGTTGCTGAGCTACAGTAAGGGAACCAAGAATATCAAGAATAATTGGCAAATTTGGGGTTAGACTTACAACAGAAAGATGAAGAGTTTCATCATTTAGAACTGCAGACACAACAAAAGAATACAAATTTTCAGACCAGCTGTGTTCAGTTGGAGAACGAAATTGTAGAACTTAGGTCTACAGTGGAGCAAGAAGCGACAAACAAGGAGCGAGCCTAAGCTAGCTGGCCCACATAATCACAGATCTTGTAGGAGAAACTCACCACAAAAAACCAAAGGGTTGCAAAGCTCACACATGATATAAAACAAAGGAATGAGGAGATCGCCCTATTGAAGGACTCAGCCTTACCCTCGGTCGATCAAACGAACCTTCTTCAGATAGCCCAACAGTTGCATATTTCATATTGGGAAAGAGTGAAGGCCTTCTGCCTAACTCTACAGCCGACAATCTGATTTATGACAGAGGCAACAAATCTAAGTAGAAGGGTTTTTGAGGTGATCATACAATTTCCTCAGCCCATCAAGTAAAAGGTTCCAGAGATCGATAAATTACTAAACAGGTTATACTAGGTCCCAGATGATGTCTTGGAAAATGCAGGGATTGAGGACCAAAGGGCCACTACTAAAGCAGCCAACAAGGTCATCCACTACCATGCAGTTATTATTCATGCTAGCAAATGTGTTGCCAAGCTGGATCAAACCATGAATGGCATGCGGGCCAGGTTCTCCCACCTAGTTTAGATGGGCTTACCTTCTTTATTCCTTGAGGATGAGTCAGTAGCCACAGTGGAGCATATTGCAACAAAGATCGAGGAAAAGCAACTGGATGTCTGCCTTTCAGGATTTCGGCCAACCCCTTGTTGTAGGGGATTTTGAGAATATCACTTAGTCAATCACACGTCTTCTTTTTCAAATTGAGTCATGGTTCAATATATCGTCGGCACTACCTTACAAAGAAGTGATTGAGCTGCATGGAGCACAAAAAACTTTGTGTAACTTATTGCCTCCATCTGAAGATGAATGGTTGCCCCTTCAGGCCGCCCTCTCCAAGCTCTGACCGTGTCGTTCGATGGATAAGTCTCTGGTCTACAAGCCAAAAAAATTTTGGGTTCCTTGTTCCGCAAGCGAAACGCCCCTGATGAGTCACTAGAAGCTGTGAACTTAAAATTCCCAAGCTCCCTTTGGTGAGTTTTTTCCCAAGTATCGGCCACGCCTCTATAAGAAATAAGAAATATCGGGCTCATTTGCACAAAATCTTTTGCGAATGTTGCCACGTGTCAGCCAAGCACTCTTCGCAAGGTTTCCTTTAATCGCTTTTCAAAAATCTTGTGCTAGGCTTCCACGTGTCTGTCATTTTCAATCTCTTGGGCCTCTTTACATCACTCCCCTTTTGGGCCCCGACCGCATGCCACGTAGCTTCAACTCGAGCATGTTTTTTTGGTGAGGCCCCACCTTTGACATGGTATGCTGGAGACCTCCACGTGTCTTCACATTGCAAGTTCTTCATCGCTCAAAGGGAAGGATAAACGTCGGGCCCTGACTGCTTGCCGTGTGATCTTCTAAAGACTTCATTGCAGGAGAAATCCAAGCAGGCGACAACCTTTCGCTAGCTGCCATGTTTTGTAACTGTCACCATGGATGGATTGCACATGTCAGTGCTCTAGTCTATTGGAGCCACTATCATCATTCACAGGGGATGCATCTGGCCCTTAGATGTCCTTGTCCATGACCCGAATCTTTTCGGTTGTAACGGCCAAAGGAAAATCATTGCTAATACATCATTACTCATGATCGAAGCATATTTTTTGTTACTTGCTCATCAAGCTAGGTTTTCATTATAAATACTGCTTCTTCTTTCGAAGAAGGGGTTCCAATTTTAGTTTAGATTTGGGAAGAAGAATTGTTAGAAGAACCAGGCCTTTAATCGCTTTATTAGATTATTATAAAGAACTCACAGACTATGCAATTGTTCGGCCTTTCTATTTTCTTTGATATTTGATAAGTTTTACTGTGCCATTATTATACTGGATGTTTCATTCCTAGACTTCTATAAATTAATACAAGTTTTTTGGTTTAGATCATGTCTTGGACTCTTCTTTCTAGTAAAAGTGTATGAAGTTATTTTATGTCATATAACGAATCACTCAGGCTTCTATCTTTATTCTTCCATTCTGGAACGCAATAGACTACCCACAGGCGCTTAAGTTGTATCCCCAAGATAGATTTACTGTGCCACACATCTAAATCTCAACGTATCGCCTTAGTTAGATCCCTTTATTTTATATCTTCTTCCTTTTCCCATTTCAAAACCCCAGTTATAGAAGAAGTCAGCTTCTTTAAAAAATCTGGAGGTTACTTAGTTTGGCGCAATAGGTCCCCCCTAAAACTGAGTTTCCCACAGAGGGTTGTTACCTTGTCAAATTTTGGCATTAACAATATTACTTGGTCATTTTGTGCAAGCTTGTGTCTATAAAAGCAATCACATCATGAGTAGTTATTTAAGGTTGACAATTTTAGGATTGGATTGTGTAAGCATCTCTTCTAGGTTGCACATGTGAGGGTTTGAAGCATATATTGGGATGTGTGGTTACTTGATTTTCATGTGCTTGTTCAGATGGAGTGCATGTAGAGAGCTTGATGCTTCATAAGTATTCATGGAGACTCTGCAAAAAAATTGTAATCTTTATTATTGAATAATACATTGAGGATGGATGCTTTTGGATGATGGGTTTCTCCCTCTTGAAGGTTTTCCCTGAGTATATCTCTTGTCATAATTTAATTTAATTTTTTCTATTCTTTTGTATGTGGATTCTAAATACTTGTTTGTGTGATTTTATCACTTTGAGTTATATGGAAATAGTCATATATGGCTATAAAATTCATTTTATTCGATATAAGAGCCATGGTTGTGGTTAGTATAATCCTTGTATAAGTAGATGTAGTGCATAGTTGAACCCATGAATTATAAGAAAATAATGAAGATATTTGCAAGGTATGATGGTTTTGTGCAAGTTATATTTTACAAATTTGTTGGGTATTTGGAAAATTTGGGCTTATGAATCTAAGTTGAAAAAAGGGTTATTTTTGGGTGTTCATTGTGAGGGCTTTGTATGGGAAGTTTCATAGATGACCCTTGGGATAAAACTAGACCTCGCCATTGGATTTAAGAGGCCCAAAAGATGAAGTATTATACCCTACCTTTGAATTACAAATTACTTTTTACCTTATGTCAAATGCAATGATGAATTATGTGATTATGAAACTTTGATAGTTAAATGTTATGATGAAATTTTATGCAATGTTATAGTTTCTACATTTAAATAAATTATTGATAAATATGCAATGATATGAATATGATGTAAGTGTTACAACTAACTACTTGATTGTTTTTCTAAGTGAAAATGTAGGTAAGAATTCACACCCTCTAGAGGGAGAGGGAGAGTATCACCCAAGAGAAGGGTATAGTCTAAGGATTTATTAGTAATGTCATATGAATTCAGTTGCACCCTCGTAGGTCAGGTTATGGGATACCTTCATAACTAAGTAAGTCTTTGGTCACTAGTTGCATCTTTTGGTGAGTTAAGCTAGTAAAGTATTATTTTCCCTTTCAGAAAGAAAATTAAAGTGTTTAATGTTATATGTTTTTCAACACTAATCAATTATCAAATATTGATTAAGAAACAAGATAGATCGATTAAAATAATATTGTGTTAAATGGCTATAATGTATATATAATATATGGATATATGTATATAAATATATATGAGATAATATGTATATATTATATATATGTATATAATATATATAATATATATTATATAAATGTATATAATATATATACATGTATGTATATAAGAATGTATATACGATATGATATGGATTAATATCAATAGTTATATATATACGCATATGGTAATAGTAAATATATATATATATATATTACATTAAATATGTAATGTATTGATTGGTTATTTAAAAAAATTTCTATGCTTATAAAAGCATATTTCATCGTTAAGGGGCATGGATGGGTTAATCTAGTTTCAAAGGTGCCAGCGAAGGTGGCTTGGGAAAAACCGATGAAGGGATGGTGGAAAGTAAATTTTGATGGTGCCTTTAAAGGGAACCCTGGAGCATCTGGGGCAGGTTTCATCATTCGTGATATGAAAGGAAATGTGTTGGCCTTGGGGGCAAAGAAGTTGGAGGTTGGAACAAACAATGTAGCTGAAGCCTTAGCAACATTAACGACTATTAGATTTGGCAAGAAATTGGGGGCCTCAAAAAATCTAGAAGGTGACTCTCTCATAATCATTCAGGCAGTGATGAAGGGGAGCATTGATGCTTGGCATATCCAGAATATAATTTCTAAAATTATGGAGGAATTAGCATCATTTGATGACTTTTGTGTTGTTCATGTAAGGAGATCCAACAAATGTGGAATCTGACACCCTTTCAAAGTGGGCTTTAACCTTTGGAGAGGTTGGTGAGATGAGGACTGAAGATTTAAGGCAAGTTGAGTTAGAGGAGATGGTAAATTGAGAGGTGGTAAGTACGTAGCATTAAATGGGCAAGATTTAATGACAAATTAAAGTGGTTGAAGCGACTGGAAAAATGGTGTGGAGATGGGTGGCGAAGCTGTGCGTACAACCTACATTTATGGTTGAATGTGTAGTGTTTAATTTGTTTAAAGTCATTCGACCCTCATTTCTCGATGATTCTTTTGAGTTTTTTATGGAGAAAAAAGTATTTAGAAGGTGTGAAGTTGGGTGACGACACTGTTGTTATAGAGATTCAATGGAGGTGAATTTCACACTTTTGACAAGGTGGCAATTGTGCCTAATTTTTGGTGAAGTGACAACAAGGAGATTGAAGGGTATGTTTTTGTATCAAGATGAGAGGTTGGTGTAGTGTGTACGGTTGATTATGGGCAAGGTGTTTGGGGGTTTAAGACATAGGTACTGAACAAACATGAATGTTTATTAATTAATAATGGCGCGGGGTCTAGATTTTGGGGAGATGGTGGAAATGGTGAAGAGGGTTGTGGAAGAAATTGTGCATAAAGATTTTCTGGATGGAATGGACTCAATTATGAAGTGGAAAATCCCAGGTGAAGGCCTTGATATTCATGAGGGGATTGAAAATGCAGAACATGAAGTGTTTAAGAAATGTGTTCTATTTGTGTGGTGGTTGAAAGGGATATTCAAAGCTCATCGTAGAGAGGAGGCCAGATGTGGGTGAGAGGCTTTGAAGGTATTTGTGAAATTGATGGAGGCGAAAGCAGTGCTTGCTCGGGCTAAGGTGGAAGTTGAACATATGGAAAGGACAGAGCTTTGTCCTTAGAAAAAGAAGGTGATCGGAGTGCTGAAGGGTGGAGCGGATTTGGGTAGCTCATTTTGAGTTAATTAGAATGTCTCTTTTTTTTGTAATGGTACTGCAATCAATTTTTGTCCATTTTGGTTGAATTTTGGGGGTCTAGCCCTGCTTGGTATGTAATGGTAAATAGCTTTTTAATGTAGGGTGGTTGGTTTTGTTCTTAGATAATGTTTTGAATGTAAGTCTGAGTTCTTTTTTGAGCTCAAAATAGATGAACAGAGGCTTAGTGTAAGGTGGTATGTATGTTATTTTCTCAATCTTGAAGAAATGGTTCTATTCGTAGGTGGTTTTTTGGGTGGTAGGTGGTTTTTCTTGAAAAAACTGATGTACTCTGACTTTAGTATTGAATAATATAAAATCTTATTACCGAGCAAAAAAAAAGCATATTCAAAGTAATTCAACTCTGCATTTTTTAATGCACTTCATGAGGCATATTAGCCTCCAACAAAGGCATAACTTAGGCTAAGATAATTGCTTATTGCAAAATGCTTTTATCACATTTAAAAATCCATTTTAAAAGCCATGTTAAATGGCCTATTTTAAAATGTACTTTAATGCATACGTAGCCACTTCAAATCATGGCATAAGGGGCACATATGCAACTGATTTGAAGCCACTTAAGTGGTATATATAACAAGTATCATAAATTCCTTTAAACCATTTCCCAAACGTGCCAATTACAAGCCTTTAATTGTTGCACTATGAAGCCACAAAGTGGCATGGGAAACTGATTTCATAAAGGCATTTTAAACAACATTAAAATTGATTTCTTGTGAAAAGAGTTGAGCAACTATAATAGGGCGACTAAGTCAAAAATTTAATATGGTTTTACATGCCATTAACTATGGAAATTGAAGGAATTTTAATGGATAGTCTAAAGGCTTTTCTATCAGATTTTTTTAGGTGCTTTAACCAGCCGCATCATGGCTATTCAAACTAATGCATTGGAATTCTATTTAACCTACATTAAACATGGGTGTGAGTCATGGAAAATTTTTTGTTAGTCATGATATCCAAGAGACAATTCTTGTTGAGATTCAACTAAATTTTAAATGTATTTTATTACCCTTCCTAAGCCATGGCATTGGAGGAGCAATTCGACCCAATGTAGAAAGGAATCCAATTGTTGCATCATTAATATTAAAACTACTCATTAAAGATCTTAGAAATTTGTGGCATTATGGAGGATGGTTCGAGCCTCTTAAAGATGCATTTTCAAACTAATTCAAAGTTACTCCAACATAAATAAGGTGTCACTCAAAAAAATAGTGGAATGTGTTGAATACACAAGACAATTGAGAGGGGGGGTGCATCAATTGTACCTTAAACCTTCAAAACCCTCATAAACAAGAAGATCCTCATTCATTCAATTAACCCTCAACATGTTATAATGATTTAGCATGAAAAGAAAATAACAAAAACTAAAACACAATCAACACCATATATAAAAGAACACCAAATTTACTTGGAAAACCCAAGATGGGAAAAACCATGGTGAGGATTAGCTCACAATATAAAGTAATATCAACACTGAAGACAATAGAGCTCATTGCCCAAGAGAAAGAAAGGCTTGCTACCAAATGTTCACTACCAGAATAGAAAAGAAGATAGAGAAGAATGTTACAGTGAGAAATCCATCTCAAAGCAACAAAAGCATCCAACATAGAATTACCAACACCTTCACAGTCTCTCTGAAGAATTGTAGACACCTTCTACTCACTACATCCAACAATCTAATACATGAAATCTCACACTACACTTCTCAAATTTTTACTCTAACACTCTGTAATTCACATTATTCACATCATATTTATCTATCTTCACATCCCTCAACAACTCAAATCATATTTATATCATCTTCAACCTTGAAACCATTCTCCAAGGCTGGTTATGCACCTCAACCATGCAAATTCAAATTAGGTCGGCACCAAAACATTCCCACGGTGGAAAGGAATGAAGGCAGACAACAACACACCTTAGCTAAGACCTAAATCTTCTCATACATGCCACACCATGCTTCCATAATTTTTGCAAATAGTGTAAACACCCAGGGTCGATCATTACTCATGTAAACACCATTAAGCTTTTAAGCACATGCTTCCTTTGATCCAACAACAACTCACAAACAACAAATGTAACATGAACAAATTTCACCTAAAGAATGCACACACCTAGTACACTCAGAAAACTCTTCCATATATTGTAACTTAAGAAATTTACTTCTGAAGCACCAAACCTCAAACAAATTTGATTGAAGAAAGATACCAACACTATCAACATGTCTTCAAATCTGCAAGACCTGAAACTAAAATGCAGAGAAATTTGAAGCAAAAACATTTCTCCTAGACACCTCTACAATACATAGTTCACACACTAGTGAATACATCTTCCTCTGCTCAATGATCCAACACACCAAATTCTAGATATAACACCTCTAAACATATTTGATCAACATATCCAAAATACATAGGCAAATCATCAACCTAGAAGAACTACATAGTAACACTAGAACAATACTCTTCAATTGCAACTCATTGTCTCCTCTTTTTATCAATTTTTCTCAAAAGCACTTGGGAACCAAGCATCAGAGGCACATCCTCATCACATTCAACACTTCAACTACAACCTAGCAACTCAACCATACATCCATATATATAAGCTTATCAAAGCAACACTAGAGGTTGACACCAGTAGCTTACTAATGACGACATAATGCAATTAATCAAAGCATCATTAATGCAACAACATAGAAAACACCAAAAACTACACAACAATATTCTTCTCATTAATGACAACACAATCTTGTTGACATCAATGAAAACACCAACTGCTCTTACTTGCAACATACTTGCAATAAAATGAATTTAGTTCACCAAGAGTGGGATTTGCTTATATAAGCCAGTTGATTTTCCTTAATCTGGTAATTGTTGGGCATTGAGAGATAGATGTAGTAATCTAAGTACTTTTATATTCAAGCACTCTAAATTTAGATTTACTAGTGTAGAAGAGAAAACAACAAAGAATAGGCAACATTTTCTCTTCTAGGCAACTATTAGTTGATTTGTAGGAGTAGGTAGTGTATTGCCAAAGCTAGATAATTCAAGAGAAAGATTATTTTTAGCCAAGTGATAGAATAACAAGTGTGATTTTCTCTATTTACATTTTTTATTTCCTTCAATTCAAGGAGAAAGAAATAACGTTTTCTAAAGAGATGGTAACATGTAAATATCATGAACCTTGGAAATCACAATTAAAATTCATGTTAGAGGCTACTGTGTATGCTAAAGAAAAGAGTTTATTTGATTGTCTCAGATGATGATAATACATTTAGTCTGAAATAGAAAGCATTATATTAGAGTTTCAATTATTAATTTTGAAAACAAGAGGGAAAGGATAATCTATGTATTCTTTTATATAGTTTATTATTTATGAATTCACTAAGGAAAACATAGTACTAATGCTAGAGAAATGGCAAGACTGATTAAGTATTTCCTTAGAAGTGTTGAATAAGATTGAATAGCGTATTATTCTATTTATTTGATAAAACTTTGGGGTTGAGCATGATGTTAAGTTGCTCAAATTTTGATGATATTATATATCGTGTAACCCCATTATTTCTTATGATATTTTTGTGAACTCAAGCCATATAACTAGGTGATATTTGAAGTTTGAAAACTTGAGTAAGAGGGAGTAATCCTCTATTTGGTTTAAATATTATTATTTCAATGCTTGTTGATGTAATTTCAGTGCCTACGTTATGCCCATGTGTATGTCAAGATGATGGCATAATGTCATCAATATTTTCCAAAGAAGCAAAAGAATAGGTAAATAGATAATACCTTATTGGTACATGTTAGGCCTTGAATTAGAGGCAAAAGCCTAGGCCCTAGATGTTACAAAACGTAACAAGGGAATTCAATGTCCAAGATATTTTACCAAACTAGTCATATTACCAATCTTAGTGAGTAGACACTTATAAATGTGATTCTTTTAAAATATTGAACATGTCGATCTATAGTTGATTTTATCCTTAGTAAACAAGACTGCAACATTTACTAAGAAAGACTAAAACCTAATGAAAGTTGTATTATTAATGGATAAATAACCATTGTTATGGGGATTTTGTAAATGTAATTAGTATACTATATTATGACCAAGAAGGTCAAAATGTCATTGTTATATGTCAATATTTTCTTAAATTTTATATCTCGAGTGTAGTTTCTCTCAAGGGTTATGGTAGAGATTCAAACAAGTGGTAGTAGTCAAGACCTGGGTAGTTACGTGAAGGTAACTCGGGTGTTCAAGTCAAAAATAACTAACAACCCAAATGAGTTATTTACTTAGAGAATCTTCACATGCTGAGAAAGGATTCTATAATAAAACTAAACACTAGACATCCAAGACTATAATACAAAGAAGGAATCTTCAATTTAAGATTAATATTTATTTATTATATATGTTGAACATTTTGTCAGTACTTTTAGTTTGTGACTAAGAGAGTCTAGTCGATGATAGTGGGTTATCAGTACCAACTATTTATGAATAGAATGGGAGAGAAGATACTCTCATGTTCAGTATTAAGGACTTGAGCAAGTGAAGGTTGCCAAGTCCCAAGAAGTTACAAGAAGGTAATTTGGGTATTCAAGGTCAGAAAAGTATAATTAGTCAAGTTGTTTAATGACTTAGTAATGACTTGAACACGTGGCAATCACCAAGGCCCAATATTTTACGTGAATGTAACATGGGTGTTCAAAAGTCAAAAAGAATTTAAACAATCTAGTAGAACAATGACTCTAATGAAGGCATCTCTTTTTAAATGAAAATGTGTATGCAGAGTTACCCATTGGCCAAACAATAAGTTTAGGCTAATACAAGGCTAGATAAGGTTCTTAAAGTCAAGTAGAGGTGGGTGAATGAACGAATCCACTCATAATTAGTGGTTGAATATATTTCAAAAACATTGGCCAAAGTGAGTGCAATAGTCTCTGCTTGCACTTGTTGGTTCACTATGCTCCGCAATTGCTTATACAATCATAGGTGTCATGCATAGTTGGAAGGTATACAATTGTTTGTCCATATTGGATAAGTAGGACATAACACCAAAGCTCAGATAGCAATACTAGGGGGTTCTTAACTATACTCTTCATTGAAGGGTAGGTCCACTTCCAGTTAGGAAGGTGTGCGAGGGACCACCAGTTTGTGGTTGGAGGTAAAGAACGTGGGTGATGCTCTCCCTCTTGCAGATAACATGTCGAGTCTTGTGAGACAAAAAGTATCCAAATTTGGGATCTTTGACTTTGTTCATTAAAAGCTAAATGTTATATCTTTACTTAATTGCAGTCTTTTATGAGGAAATTGTAAAAGTAAAATTTGTTTATTCTTTTCAATTCAAAAAGTAAAATGAGTTTATTATGAAATTCTTATGTATTCAATTATGCATTTGTAATTTTAATGTTTGAAAGAGAAAAAAATGTATATCCTATTATTATGGAATGGTTTATTTTGCTACATGGTTAAAAACCCTAGTAATTTCCTTCTTGTAAGGTTGTGGTTGTTACATATGGTATCAGAGCTACCGGGTTCAACATATGGACATATGAGATCATTGTGTAAGATTTTCCTCAAACATTATCAGTAGCTAATGTTTGAAATTTTCTTATGCCAAAATGGTGGGAAAAGGAAGAACAAGAAAAATATCAAGGAAGTCATTTCCAAAAAAAAAATTAACCTTAGAGCTAAAAAAGAGTCATCCCTAGAGGTTAAGCTTCTTAAAAATATTAGCTACCTAGGAGATGCTTGGTTGGCTGACTCTAAGATGTTGGCTGACATAGTTAAGCACATCAGGATAGAGAAGAAGCAGCTAGATATAGAAATTGTGAAGGCCAATGCTTGTATCTTTGAGGTCAAACCAGTCAAACCATCAACTCATAGGGAGATGCCCTTCGATTGTGGTAGGAATGCGCATGTGATTAGTAGGGAGGTTATGGATGAGTACTTGCGAGTACATCCACCCTCCAAAATTATTTTAGTTGACTCCGAGAGTGAAGAAGAACCTAAGGAGATTTTCCTTTTGACAACAACTTGTAGTCATGAGATGTCAGAGTTTTGTAATAAATAAGGATGTTGTGAAATCCATCTATGATATAATAAAAAAAAAATTGAACTTTGTGTCAAAATATCTCCCTTTGTTAATAATGGAATGCATGGAAATCTTTTCAAATATGTATAAAAGAATGCAATAACAGGGAAATTAACTGGAACATTTAAACTAAAAAAGAAATTAGGTGAAGTAGAATTCCAGATGGTTCAAATCAAAAATAATTTTGTAGGAAGTCGAGAGATTACAAAAGCTTAGGTAGAGTAGTGTTAGTTTGAAGATTAGGATTGATTTACCAAGATTTTAAATTGAAGTAAACTTGTATGTAGCCCCCTTAGGGTCCTTTGATGTCATCCTAGGGATAAATTGGTAATGGAGATATAGGGCTAAGGTGGATTGTTTTTCAAATAAAGTAGAATGTTTAGATGGCCTAGGAAATGAACCATTCTAACAAGGAACTTCCAAAGAGGTCAAGATAAGATAAATATCCATCGTTTAGTTAAAGAGGGCTAAGAAAAAATGGTGCCAATTCTTTGTAGTTAAAATGGGAATCAAAGAATCCATGGATCAAGGAAGATAAAACATAGAGAAGTAACCTTTCCCTCAAAAATTTGATGACATATTTCTAGATGGATTACCTAGAATACCACCTAAGAGATCCTTGATTTATTCATCGATATAATTTTGAGATCAAATCTATATCCAATCTCCTTATTGGATGACCATAATAGAGTTGTTGGAGTTGAAATCTTAGTTGTCAAAGCTACTAGCAAAAGTTTTGAAGGGTCCAAAAAGTGTCAAGAGGAATTTGATCTATTAAAAAAAAGGGTTAACTTCATAACCAATTTTGGAAGTTCCTGATCTAGAGGGTCAATTTGTGATCGTCATCGATGCCTCAATAGAGGGGATAGGTGGTGTAATTTTATAAGGGTGGGTTAATGCCTATGAGTTTAGAAAATTAAAGACTTATAAGCAAGATTATTCTCCACATGATCTTGAATTGACAACAATTGTACATGCATTACAAATGTAGTGGCATTATCTACTAGGAAACCCTTGAGTTAAAGTTATAACATCAAGGTATTAAGTACTTGCTTACCCAACCTCATCTAAATGCTCACCAGAGAAGATGGTTAGAGCTAATACTTGACCATGATTTTGAGATCATTTACATCAAAGGTAATGAAACCAAGATTGCAGGTGCCATAAGTCTAAGGAGACATATCTCATCGATGTTCTCTATACAAAAAATTTCAAAAAATCTATTACAAAATTCTAGGGAGAAGAATACTATGAGAAAGTCAAGAAAGCTCTCATGGACAACCTTCAAGATCCAAGATATGATGGGTTTAATTTTGAGCCAAACAGGCTATTGAGATTTAAAGGAAGAATTTAGGTTTCAAATCCAGAAGAGTTAAGAAATATAGTGTGTAAAGAGGTTGATTCCACACCATATTTAGGGTATCCTAGTGTAACCAAAAATTTTGGCTGATGTAAAGCCACTATATTTTTGGAAAGGAATGAAGAAGGACACTACACAATATGTAGTAAAATGTCTAGAATGTATGAGGGTGGAAGTGGAACATCATCAACTGGTAAGACTTTTATACCTCATGAAATTCCAAAGTGGAAATGGTAGATCATTAGTTTATCTTTAATTATTATATGTTATGTTTGATGAATAGATAGTAACGTGTTAATAACATGGACCTTGGAACTCAAAACTAAAATTCATGCTAGAGGCTGTTGTGTATGCTAAATAAAAGAGTTTATTTGATTGTCTCAGATGATGAGAATACGTTTAATCTGGAATAGAAAGCATTATATTAGAGTTTATATTATTAGTTTTGAAAATAAGAGGGAAAGATTAATCTATGTATTCTTTTATATAGTTTATTATATATGAATTTTCTAAGGAAAACATAGAATAAATGCTAGAGAAATGGAAAGAGTGATTAAGTATTTCCTTAGAAGAGTCAAATGAGATTGAATAGCATATTATGCTATTTATTTGATTAAAATTTGGGGTTGAGCATGATGTTAAGTTGCTCAAATTTTAACGATATTATATATCGTGTAACCCCATTATTCATTATGACATTTTTGTGAAACCAAACATATAACTTGATATTGGAAGTTTGAAAACTTGAGTAAGGGGGAGTAATTCTCTATTTGGTTTAAATATTATTATTTCAGTGCTTGTTGATGTAATGTCAGTACTTACAATATGACCATGTGTATGTCAAGATGATGGAATAGTGTCATGAATATTTTCCAAAGAAGCAAAAGAATAGGTGAATAGATAATATCTTATTGGTTTGTGTCAGGACTTGAATTAGAGGCAAAATTCTAGACCCTAGATGTTACTGAACATAACAAGGGAATTCAATGTCCAAGATATTTTACCAAACCAGTCATATTACCAATCTTAGTAAACACTTATAAATGTGATTCTATTGAAAGATTGAACCAATCATTCTATAGTTGATTTTATCCTTGGTAAACAAGACTACAATGTTTACCAAGAAAGACTAAAACCTAATGAAAGTTATATTCTTAATGGAGAAATAACCATTGTTATGGGGATTTTGTATATGTAATTATTATACTATATTATGACCAGGAAGGTCAAGATGTCATTGTTATGTTTCAATATTTGATTAAATTTTATATATTGAGAGTATTTTTCTCAAGGATTATGGTAGAGATTCGAACAAGTGGTAGTAGCCAAGACCCAAGTAGTTACATGAAGGTAACTCAGGTGTTCGAGTCAGAAATAACTAAAAATATAGATGAGTTATTTACTTAGAGAAGTTTTGCATGCTGAGAAAGGATTCATTTGAGACTATAATATGAAGAATGAATCTTCAATTTAAGTTTAATATGTATTTATTGTATATGTTAAACATTTTATCAACACTTTTAGTTTGTGACTAAGAGAGTCTAGTCGACGATAGTTGGTCATGATTATCAACTATTTGTGCATAGAATGGTAGATAAGATACTCTCATGGTTAGTAACAAGGACTTGAATAAGTGGCAATTTCCAAGTCCCAAAAAGTTATGAGAATGTAACTTGGGTATTTAAGGTCAGGAAATTATAACCAGACAAGTCATTTATCAACTTAGTAAGGACTTGAACAAGTGCTAGTCACCAAGGCCCAATATAATATGTGAATGTAACATGGGTGTTCAAAAGTAAAAAATACTTAAACAATCTAGTAAAATAATGATTGTAATGAAAACATCTCTTTTTAAATAAAAAATTGTATGAAGAGTTAACCATTGGTCAAACAGTAAGTTTGGGCTAATACAAGGTCAAATAAGGTTCTCCAAGTCAAGTAGAGGTGGGTGATAAAATGACTCCACTTGTAAGTAGTGGTTGAATATATTTCAAAAACTTTGGTCAAAGTGAGTGCAATAGTCTTTGGTTGCACTTGTCGATTCACTATGCTTTAGAGTTGCTTATCCAATCAGAAGTGTCATGCATAGTTGGAAGGTATCCATAGTTGTTTGGACATATTGGGTAATTAGGACACAAAACCAAAGCTTAGATGGCAATACTAGGGGGTTATTAACTATACTCTTTGCTGAAGGGTAGGGCCACTTCTAGTTAGGAAGGTGTGCAGGGGATCGTCAATTTATGGTTGGAGGTAAAGCACCTGGGTGATGTTCTCCCTCTTGCAAATGACATGTCGAGTCTTGTGAGACAGAAAGTATCCAGATATGGGATCTTTGACCTAGTTGAATTCATTAAAATGTAAATGTTATATCTTTACTTAATTGCATTCTGTAGACACTTAAAGATGTTCTGAATGATATTACACATTTCAATTTGGTCACTAACATCGTTTCATCCTGAATTTCATCCTCTTTTCGCCTATTTGTTTAAATAAGCTTAATTATTTAATAAAATGAATCATTTTCATCTATTAATCTAATTGACCTAATTGGGTTAATTCACCCTCTCTCGTACTAACATTTCACACTGTTTGATTAAATAATGTAAATTATTTAATTTAAACCCTAAGTCCTCTTATTTAATTAAATAACCTTAACTATTTAATTAAATATCATATTTGCATCCCCTTTTTCATTAAATAAATAAATAATTTAATGGATATCATATTATTCTCCATCTTGCACATCCAAATTTAGTTTTAATTACTAAATTACTAATTTCCCCTCCAATCCACTTGCATAGGGAATATTCCAAAGGAATATTTTCCTATTTGGCTCCAACAAATGGAATATTCTTTCAAACAAACTTTGTAACAAACTTTCAAATTTGTTACAAAGTGTGTTTGTTAAAATCATTCTCAACCCTTGATGCTTTCTTTGATCCATGTGATCTTTGATTCTCATCCATTGATGAGAATCCTTGATCCATGTTTCACCCTTCATTCATTATTGACCATTGATAGATCAAATCGATTTGAGCCCTTGATTCTTTATTTTCTCTCATATAAATACATTATCATTTGGAGAGAAATGGATCCACCTTTTCAGAGAAAACTTATTTTGTTGAAATTCACACTCATTTGCATCCATGTTTCATGTTTACTAGTATTTTAGATCAAAGCTTCATCCATTTAGCTTAAGCATCCATTAATGGCTTCCATATTAGCTTAGTTTGCATCCATTTTAGTATTGTTTTCTTTAAATGGCTTTCATCTTTGAGATTTATTTATATTTAGCACAGATTACCTCCATTTCATCAATCATCTTAGCATTTAGAACTCATCTTTATCATTTTAAACTGGTTTCATATCATATTTCACCAATATCTCATCGTTTTCATCAATTTTTTTTAATAAAACTAATTTAAACAAGCTCATTATCTAAGGGATTGGGAAAGGGTCACCATTCCACATCAATGCGACACCACTCCCCCAATGGGATAAATTTTGAAGTCTTAAAATAGGTTTCTTTCAAACTTTCATGTTTATTTCATGTTTAGTTTAATGGTTTCTCAGTTTTGATGCTTTGGAACACCATCACATTGGGATCGTGGCTTAGTGGATCAAATATGCCTCAAATCCGTATGGATCTGGTGTATTTATCCTATACTATGATCATGGCCACACAATATTTTATGAGGAAATTGTAAAAGGAAAAGTTGTTTATTCTTTTCATTTTGAAAAGTAAAATGAGTTTATTATGAAATGCTTATGTATTTAGTTATGCATTTATAATTTTAATGTTTGAAAAAGAAAAAATTATATCTTATTATTATGGAATCGTTTATTTTATTGCATGGTTAAAAACCCTAGTAATTTCCTTGTTGTAAAGTTGTGGTCATTACACGAAGATTAGAAAAAAAATGCAAAATAAATTTGTCCACCTTGTCCATGAAGATTAGAAAAAAATAAGGAAGAAGGATATAGGTCTATAGAATCTACTCAAATGTCACAATTTCAATTATTTCAATCTTAATTGAAGAAGGTGATAATGTAGAACAATGTAAAAATTGATGTAGATTGTGTACCAAGGATGATGACAAGTCCTCCAAATGTTGGTTCAAAAGGATATGAAACTATGACTTAGTGATATAAAGAATCAAGTACCATACAAGATCCTAGTGCAATAACTATGGATGCATGGTGCTCAGCTTAGGTAAGACAATTGAACTAATAATAATCTTATACTAGTATAAAAGATGTCAACATGAATGGTGAATAAGTTAAAATTATCAAATCATGAGTATTTACATTATTTGTCACTATATATAGTTGTGAAGAAGGAATAGAAGGGTTTAAATGTACCATAAAAATATTTGAATAATATGATACAACTTCCTATGATATGCCATCAAAGAGGCGATGAATATCCTTAATATTGTTATAAATATCTTGTATGTTTGATTCAATAAACAAATAATGTGTGTCAAGTAAGAAATAATCCCAATGATCAATAAGAGATAAAAAAATACCATGATGTAGTTTTGACAAAAGAAGTATAAGCATGAATGACTATAAAATTTGTAAGTGCTAAAAGTGAAGAGCCCCATCCTCTAGATTTCAACTCAAAGATTTAATTATTGTCTCTTGAGGAGTAGGAGAAATTTTTATGGCCCTTTTATGTTCAATAATTCCACTTATTTAACACTTCTAATGTGTCTTCATCATATGAAATATTATTAGAATCATCTTAAGGAATTTGAACTATATAAAAGAGGATCATCTAGGAATGGGCGATCTTTTGAATCTCCATAGATGTTCTAAATTTTAATCCAACAAGAAAGAGGAGATTCAAAACTTGAGAGGATAATCATTGTGTTGGTGCCTACATCAATATACATAGTTCCAATAATATAAAAAGTCTTAAGATACCACTCTTGGTTCCCCCAATCTTGTGGTGGTTTCTTAGCTCATAAGATGGAATAAAAAGTTCATAATGATCTTCTCTTGTGGGAATATTATGTCTCAATTCTACAAAAAATAATGGTTAGTCCTTTTGAAAAGTTGGAATAAGTATATGTTTTTGATGGAGAGGATCAAGAATTGTCAAAGGAATGGTTAAAAGTGAGTCATTTGAGAGTGAAAAACAAAATAAATGTAAAACCAAGTTGAATAAAATCAAAATCTTAGTAGATTCTACTATGTTTAGAATAGAGAACTTTATTGAAGACATCTCTTGTACATTCCAGGAGACTACCACATTGGTGCAAACTTCTTCAAATATCATTAAGGAATTCACAAATTCATTTCATCAATCAATGTCTGAAGAAAAAATTGATAAAATAATGAACATCAAGGTTTCTATCCAGAAATTCCAAGAAGAGCTAGCAGAATTTGGAGAGTTACAGGAGAAGTTGGAGAGGTCAATTTTCTCTCAAATAATAAAGATAAATATCACAAGGGGCCAAACACAAATGATTTGATTGAAGAAATCGATGCTTTTCTAGAGAATTATCAAGAGTTGGTGTGATATTTTAGAGACATGTATTTATTTATTAGTTATTAATTATTAATTATTTCAAGTTGTAATAAATCAAATTTTAAAGTTGATATTTTTTAAAGTGACACTACAGGTGCCCACTTGAATTTCAAGCATTTACTTAAGCTTCTCTTAGACTTAAGCATATAATTTTAGAGTTTTAGTTAAGTTCTTTCAAATCCTAAACTCTAGGACAACCAAGATTTGTATATATTCCTCCTCTTGGGTGGATATTAGTTTATCTACTTTTGCATTGGAAAACATAGTGAACATATAAAAACTCAACATGGATTTTCTACTAGATTTGTGATTTTCTATATTGAAATTAATCAAAGGATCATGCCTGTTGTACATTCTAATATCCTAATTATGTTATTGATTTTATGCTTTTAATTTCTCTAAAAGTGAAAAATTTGGTGAGATTTGTAACTATTGATTGAATTCATAGAATTGTGTCTTACAATCTGCACATGAAATATAGTGATTGTGATTGCATGCAATTTTAAAAAAATCTAATTTGACTTCCTTAGACTCTTGCATCAATAGTGTGGATGACTATAGGAATATTAATCATTGTATTGTTGGTTTTTGATCTCATTTAACTTTTTAGATCTAAGAAATTGAATGGGTTTATCATTGTCTAATGGATAGTTTAGAATCATTTCTTAAAACTCTAAATATTTTTTATTTTATTTAAGATAAATTAGGGTAAAATCTAGATTTGTGGAAATAAGTATATAATATTATTATATATAATTATTTTTTACAAGAAATGAGCACATAATGCCAAATCTATATCTTGAAGTTCTAAATTCTTGACTGATGATATAGATTCAACTTTTAAAAGGATTATTTGCGTTTGGAATTGAACAACCAAAAAATTCCACCTTGTAAAAAAATCAAATAGACCATGGTCACAACCTGACTAAAAAGGAACCTTGGAGTAGGAATCCCTACTTTTTAAGAGGAGTAGAGTGATCTATTGTTCCACTCAGAGTTACTTTTTCTAAAACCACCATCAACATATCTCCTAAGAGATTTTGTTGAAACTGTGTAGCCTATATGAATAAAAAAGACTTGGGGAATGAAATAGATCCTTAACATTCACTCACCCACCTCAATATGTTAGTGTATTCAATTTAGTCCTAAATTCAAAGAACACAAAAAATAATTTAGAATTCAACCATATAGATACTCTAGAATGATATGAATCAAAACTAGGTTTTTTACATAATATAATCAAAATATTCCTAGTATTCTATTTCTATAAGTGAATTAAATTCAAGGATACTTGATGAGGAAAATGAGTGCAAGTGAATTTATTTAAATAGAACATAGCATAAAATTGTAAGAGCACGTGTTTAGTTAACTCACAATGCAAGTAGAATGGTTGGGAGTTGGTGAAAATTGAATTTGAATTTTTTTGATGAATAGGCAAATATCTATATTAATTTAAAGATAAGAATACATATTCACAAAAAAAGGGGCGGGTGGTAAGAAGGCACACCCCGAAAGTCACATGGGCAAAGCCCAGAAAATCCAAAATAACAAATCACATGGGCCTAGCCCAGAAGTCTAAAAGCAGGAAGTAAAAACAAACAATTACGTGGCCAAAGTAGTGCCAGCAGAGCCTGGGGGATCTCTGTTATCCAATTTTTTCCCCCATACATCAGCGGGGTTTGGAGTGACATCGGGAGGAGCACCCAACCATCATCATCTTTATCTTTATCTTTATCTTCTTCCTCGCATCAGGGTGAGATTGCAAGAGCCAGCCACGGAAAACTTTTACCATTGGCAGGCCAGCTAGAGCCAGAAGCAGGCAGAGCATCAGAGGGCCACCTAGAACCACCACCATCGCTCCCCGTTGCACCACCAAAAGGCCAACCCTGACCAAGCCACGGCGGAGGAGAGCGAGCCCACCTGGGAGGGCGGGAATCTCGTCGAGTAGGAGGCTGGGAGCGGGGATGGGTTGAGTCACTTCGCTTCCAACCCCGAGAGGGTGACCAGTCGCGGGAGGAGGAGGGCGAATTAGGGATCTGAGCCACAGTACAAGGGGCATTTCCCTAGTGGTCCAGGAGGACCTGCAGGTGAGCCACCTCTAGTGCAACTTTGTTGGCTTGCACCTATATATGTAGAATATCAGAACAAATAACTACTCTAGCATAAAGAGAGATATTAATATCCAAATGAGAATGAGCAAATATGCAAGAATTTCTCTTTCCAGATATTGAAGAGGATTTCCACCCTGAAAGAGTGCCAAAGTTGGGTGAACTTAGCCGAGATCCCAGGCGAGTCCCCTAACAGAACCATATGCCAAGAAAAGGGTTCTGATCGAAAAGGCCGAAAGAAATCATGAATCCAAGTCCAAAGTTGTTGAGCTCTGGGACAAAACCAAAAAATATGCTTAAAGCTTTCAGACTACCCACAAAAAGGGCAGCGAGGGTCAAGAACCCCCAAATGAACAAGCCGAAAACCCACAGGCAAGCCTTGGAAAAGAATACACCAAGAAAAGTGGGCCAACTCTGGATTAACAGTTGCAGACCAAGGCACCAAACCTCTTATGCCAGGCATAGGCAGAGGAATTAAGAAGCCACCTCTGGTTCAAAGTACTGATCATAGGAAAATGGGGTGAAAGCCACCTGTAACCAAGCTGTGGCTTGTAGCTCCTAAGAGGAGTGTCTGGAAACCATTTCCAGTCTTTCCACTAAGGTTTGTGCCCATGAATGCCAACTTTGTGAAACATGTCCGCCGGAATGGCACTCACCAGCCCGTTGAATGTAGCACGGTCTTGGTTTTGAAGACTGTACTGGGCTTTAAAAGAATCCCACTACAAAATATGCATAGTGGTCCGGTGAAAGAGCTGATGCAGGGTTTGAATCCCCTTTTTGTGAAATCTAAGGACCTTGATCCAAGGTGACTTGGCCAGGGGTTGACCATTTTGAGCCAAAAGGGGAGACCACCATAAGTTTTGATGGTTGAGGGAAAGCCCATCACGAAATCCAACCCCGGCCCAATGGAGCCACGACTTAACAGCTTCCCAAGAGCGCCAAATGCTCTTGGCCACAAAGGAGCCAACAATTTGAATCGACTCCCTCATAACCAAGAGGGTTTGGAGACCAATTCCTTTCCAAGTGGGTTTGTGAACAGGAAAACCATACTGAATACAATGCCTGAGGATAATTTTCCAAGCTTCATCTCTGGTGAGAGCCCGAATAATCCATTTGACATAGAGAGCAGTCCCTTGCCATTGAGTGGAGAGTAGCCCAAGCCCTCCAAAGTCCTTAGGGAGACAACAATACTCCCAAGCGACCCGATGAAAACCTTTGTGGGTTTCAGAGGAAGCCCATAAAAAATCCCAAAGTAGCTTTTCAAGCCTACTGTAGGAAGATTTGGAAGGAGCCCAACAGAAAGAGTAGTAAACATGAGTGGCTGCCAAGATTTTAGAGAAACCTAGAATTTACCATCCAACGAGAGAGGCTTAGTAATCCAATAGGCCAGCTTTTGCTCAACCCTAGAGAGCACGGCTTGCCATAGCTCCCGAGGGGAAGCCCGAAAGGCGAAGGGGATGCCCAAAAAATAAAAGATTTCTCCCTGCCCAATCCACCTCCAGTTATAAGTTTGGAGCCACGCAGAAGTGGGGAACACTGATTGTCTGTAGCATAAGGTCTTGTTCCATTGAATTGCAGAGCCAGAGGCAAGACAAAAAGTATTAAGAAAATCAAGGGCAACAGTGATAGATTCTTCTTCTTCCAAGAGAGTGAGAAAGGAATCATCCGCAAAGTGGCCATTGACAAGCTGCTCCTGGGAGTTCGGGAGAGAGATCCCTTTAACACACTGTTGAGAGATAGCATGGGCTAAAAGATAGCCAAAGCCTTCAGCCGCTAGCACATACAAAGAAGGGGCAAGAGGGCACCCTTGGTGAATTGAACGAAAAAAACCAAAAGCAAAAGACTGACGACCATTAATGGTAATGCAAGCTGAAGCATCAGAAAAAAGCATACGAACAGACTAAATGAAGTTGGGTCCAAACCCCAAAGCTTGTAACATCACAAGAATGAAAGGCCATTCAATGCGGTCATAAGCTTTGGCAAAGTCAATTTTAATGAACACCGCTTTCTGGTTGGAGCCTCGGGCCCACTCCATGCCTTCCCAAACAACAATGATATTATCCAGAATAAACCTTGATTTGATGAAACCAGTCTGCTCAAGGCACACAACCTGAGGCAAGAGGTGGAAAATTTTTAGAGCCAGGGCTTTGGCAATGATTTTGTAGGAAACATTGAGAAGCGTGATGGGCCTCCAGTTGCAAATATCCTTCAGATCCCCAGGCTTAGGTATGAATTTTATATTGCCTTTATTTATTAAATTGCCTAGAGAGTTGGTTTGAAAGGCTTCAAGATAAACATGATGCAAATCGCTCCCAACATAGGCCCAAAGAGCTTTGTAAAATTCACAAGGGAAGCCATCAATCCCAAGAGCCTTTTCATCGGCCATAGAGGAAACGGCTTCCTTGAGATCATCAATTTTTACCAATTGATCACAAAAATTAATCTAGGCTGAAGAGAGTCTATGTGGCACAACAACAAGGCAATCCTGAAGGGCTTGCTGGTGCGCAGGCGTGTAGTCTTGAGCAGTGAAAACCTGTTCATAATGGCGCACAAAGGCCTGGAGAATGTCGGGTAGCTCAGAGAGCACTTGGTTACCATCTTTGATTTTTTTGATGCCTGGGGATGAGTGCCTGGCATGAAGAGCCAAAAAAAACTCTTTGGAGGCACAATCACTGATTTTAAGCCAATGAAGCCAAGCTTTGATTTGAGCGCCTCTGGTAATATAATTATCAACCACTTAATTTTGCCGCCTTAATTCCACCACCCTGACTTGATGTGATGGGGAGAAAGGACTAGCTGCCAAAGCCTCCATAACAGCACACAAGTCGACAGTGGTGGCCTCATAAGATCATCGATGAAACATAGCTAACTAGTGCCCATAAATGCACAAGAAACACGCAGTACAAATGATGGCATCATTCCACGAAGCAAGCCAACCTGTTTGGCCAACTGGTCTGCACTCCAAATTCCACACCTGATGAATGTGGGCCAGGGTGGATTTATGACAAAGCAAAGACGTGTTCAAAAAGAATTGGGTCTTACACGTGTGGGGCTGACGAGATGCCCATTTAATGAGAAAATGAATTGGGAAGTGATCAGAAAGAGTCACATCCACTAACAGCTTCACTAGCAAGGAAAAACTAGTAAAGAAAAAAAAAGATTGAGCCGAGATCATGGCATGATCAAGGAGTTTAAAGACTCTATTAGAACCAGCCCTGTAGTTACACCAAGTGTGCCAGAGAGAATGAGAATGGCGGCAACCCATATTGGGATAAAAAAACCCCAATTTATTGCACATGTAAAAACATGCCTCCCTTCTCCCACAACCCAACGGAAAGGCAAGGTGCCATCCTTGTCATACGCCATCTCCACCATGTTAAATCCCCGCAGAGCAACAAGGTGGAAACTGGCAGAGAATCAATAATCCAGCACCAAAGTAGGCAACGCTCCACGACATCATTAGAGGCATAAACATTAATAATCCCGAAGGAATGATTCTCAATATTGAGAAGAACCTAGACCACCCGCAGGGAAGGGTGAACCCCATGGTCCACCATGCAAGAATGCAATTGTGGGGCCAAAAGAGTGGCAACTCCACTACGACCAGCCTCATCCAAAGTGCAAAACATAGTACTGGCTGGCCAAATAGAGCGACAAGCCGAAGCAAACAAAAAACCTAAAATTTTAACTTCCTGGAGACAAAGCACTTCAATCCCTAAGTAATTCTGAAAAGTATTCCTAACAGAATACTTCTTGGAGAGGTCGGTTAGACCTCAAACATTCCATGAAATAAAATTCATGGATGAAAATCTTCCATACTTGCAGAATCCAAGTCCTCTTCAACCAGGGAAGAGAAGCTATTCTTCAAAAACTCTTGTGGAACGGAACCAATCTAAAGAGGAGGAGAAAACCTCTATTTTTCAGGCACATATTCTCCTTCTTCTGACGATGGAGACAAGCTGCGAGACCACCGTTGAGCTCCCGTTGTGGAAGGAATAACCAGTTGAGCACACAAAACAACCATAGGCTGAGGCATGGCCTTTGACCTGGGCTGTACAAAAATAGAAGTAGCTCCTGAGGGAGCAGTTATCCCCTTCTCTGAAGGGTTTGAAACCATTTTGGTTGGTTTAGGGGCCTTGGGAGTCAACCCAAAACTAGATGAATTATTTTTCTGATTTGAAACTATAGTCCACTTTGTTTCAGCCTTAGCAGAAGGCTCTGCCTGATGAGGCTTTTCAACATCCCATGACGGTGAAGGTGTAAGAGGAACTGTCAAAGGGCAGTCCTTGATCTTTTGGTCGACTGACTAGCACCGATAGCACGTGTTGGGCATATTGAAATATGTGAATTTTTGGGTGTGCCTAATAGCACCAATTTGAATGTCTATAGACTCCTTCAAATCCTTAGATAAATCAACTTCCACATAAACCCTCTTCTATGGTCGAGCTTGGAAGAACCTATCAAGTTCGATACAAACAACCCTCCCCAAAGAGGAAGCAATATGGTTCAGGAAGGGCACTCATGACAGAGGTAACCCAGGAAACTCAATCCAGACCGGGACATGCATTTTGGTGTCATCTCAGACAGCAAAATCCCATGTCCATGCCTAGAAAACCAACAAGGAAGACCTAACATACCAGATCCCATGACCCAAAATAACTTGGACATGACTAATTTCCGCAAAGCGCAACAAAAAATAGCCTTTGGTCAAATTCTGGACCATATCAAGGTGGACCCCATGAGGGACCTAGGCCTTGCTGACCCATTCTTTCAACACACTTTCAGGGGGAGTCCTCCCAAAAAAATAACCCACAAAGGTGTGTTATTCGAGCCATTGGCATGTAGAATCAAAATCAGGTAAAGGTAAAACTACATCAGCAGGGGCATCAGAATGCTTACCTCGTGAAAGAATTTCGGAACAAATTTTTGAGGACGTTTGTTCAATGGGGGAGCCATTAAACTGCATCGATGAATGACTAACACTAGCATGAATTGATGGGTTAGTACCAGTTGAAGGCATAATAAACCCCTAAAATCGTAGTAAATGCGGTTGTACTCAATGAAGGAAAAAATTTCCTATGCAGGAAGTGCAGTATGACGCAGGATGGGCCAAGGATGACCTTAGAAAACACAAAACCCTAGCAGAGCTCATTCACCGAAAAACTCCTGAATTTGAATTTTGAAAATTTATGGTTCAAGTATTCATCCATGAGATTGAACCTACATCCATGAAAATTATTTCCAAGATAATATAGCTCTATGATGTAGGTAGCTGTAGAACCTCCCTAATGTGTAATCAACTTGGTGTTACTAGGTATACACACAACTCAGAGGATGAATTCCTAACTGAATAGTTCATCTTTCACAAGAGGTTGCATTTAATTATCAACTAGCGACTCATAAAATTTAGATAGTGCTGGAAAAATATATGCATTCACAGATCCTAGACACATCCTACATCAATGGAGTATAGCCAAATACACATGTACAAAAGACTGCAAAAGCTAGAAAATGAAGTAAATTACTAATTGACAAAATAGGGGAAATGAATATAAATTGTTACCTTATGCTATTGGTACCTAATTCTTAAGACTATAACTATCAACTATTAAAACTACAATGTCATAACCTAGCTAATTCCTTCGAGTATGAAACCAACATGAAGCTATAGAATTCAATTCAAAACTATAGAATGACATTCATAAATTACAACAGATGCATATAACTATAAACTACTAACTAAATTCAACAATGCATTATTTAATCTAACAATAGAAAATGAAGTGGGTTAGAAGTACCTCAAGTGGCCCTTGCTTGAGTTGTCACTTCCACAAAAGTTGTCAAACACTCACTTAGAAAATCATGATGTCAAAACCAATCTCCTTTATTGCATTCTAACACTGAACTCTTACATACAATCCGACATGAATTTGTTGAAGATATCTTATTCAATAACACATACTCTATTGCTGCAAGTAGTACAATAGATAAACAACTAACTAGCAATAAACAATTTATCAACTGTAGACACTTGAAAAATGTCCTGAGTATATCACACACATAATTTATCTTTTTAACATCGTTTCTAGCATAATTCACCTAATTCCTCTATTTGATTACATAATATTTAATTATTTAGTTAAATTCATTCAATTTTCCTATTAATGAAATAACTAAGGTTACATAGTTAATTCATCTTAATTCATTATTTTCTCCACTTTTGATTAAATAATATTGATATTATTTAATTAAATGCCATTCATATGATTTGATTATACAATTCTTAGTTGTGTAATTACAAATCCTAATTCATCATCTTGCACAATTAAATGATTTTATAAATTGTTTAATTAGCTAATTTCTTTCTAATCCTCCAACTCTCTAACTTGCACAAGAATATTACCATGGAATACTCCTTCAATTCAAATTCAAACATTTCCCTCCAAATGGAAATATCTCCCACATGGCTTCCTAAAATCATCGGATTTGTTATTGTCTCAAGCAACTTGAGCTCTTGATTAAACTCTTTGATCCATGGAATCATGTAATCTCAAACCTTGATTTGATCATTGATCCATGTTTGCATCTCTCATTCGATTTTGTCCATTCATCCTCAAAATTTTCAATCCTCATTGTTGATCATGATTTCTCAAATCTATAAATACTTCACCATTTAACATGAAATCATCCACAAGCCTTCAAGCAAAGTTATTCTCTTAAATTGATTACTCACTTGAAGAAATTTGATATCATCTATTGGATCATCATCAACAAATATTTTGCACATCAATGGATAATGCATAAAATTGAGCAATCCACATCCACATCCACTCATTATGCATCAATTCACAATAGGATTGAGAGGTTTGCATACTAATTAGGTTCAATTGCTTTGAATTGAGTCATTTAGTCTTGTGTAATTGAATTTCATTAAATATGACATTTGATTGATCATTTCATCTTGTTATTGTTTCAATTCTTTGGTATTTGATCAATCAGGTAAACCATATGAACATCAACTAGATTTCCTCCTTGAAAATAGATCCCACTATATAGGGTATGTGAGGAGTTTAATTCTTCTTGGACTAAAAAAAATCATAAAGAAACCATCCACTCTCCCTCAAAGATAGGAAGAGGACTTAGTTTGAAACAAAAAACAATAACTACAAAGCAGAAGTAGAGAATATACATTTGAAATCTATCCAATGGTTTAACTGCTATGATAGAGACGTGTTCTTGAGAACAATCTTGTCATAAATTAGTCCTACTGAGAGTAGACTCCTTCTCTTGGTCGTCTTATTTGGCGATCAAGAGTGTTATGTGGTGAATCAAAAATGATAAATAAATGATCACCTTCATTTTCTTTTGAAAGTGTCACACCTTAGACATTTGTCTTCTTCTCTAGAACCATCTGTAGTCTTTATGTTGTGGGTTGAAAAACTTATTGTTGCGGGTTGACAGTCCTTCTTGTTGTAAGGTGTTAATCTCATTCCTAAGCCATCTGCATTATTAACAATCATAAATTAAACACAAAATCATACTAAATTTCATAGAGATTCATACATTCATATAGATATATATCAACATAATATATTTGCATTTCCATATACTTAGAACTGCTTAAATGCATATAAAGGGCATATAAAAGATATATAAATACTTGGTAATGTATTTGTTCAAAACTTAGCAAAATAAATGATTAAATCATAAAATAGTATAAGGGAAACTAGCCAATGATTGAGCCCATCATCCCCCCCAACTAAATATATTACTT
The DNA here is from genome assembly GCA_007115665.2 of Sequoiadendron giganteum. Classification (NCBI taxonomy): domain Eukaryota; kingdom Viridiplantae; phylum Streptophyta; class Pinopsida; order Cupressales; family Cupressaceae; genus Sequoiadendron; species Sequoiadendron giganteum. Next base: position 38,866,162 of record CM021103.1, on the reverse strand, counting down.
ATCCTCAAGCAACTTTAAGATTGAAGGTTGCTTTGCAATGTCATTTCTCTTAAATCCACCACACAGTCCACTCCTTTATCCTGCTTCAAGTAGTAACCTTTTGATCTAAGAGATTTTCCAGTATTTTGTATTCTACTATTGCCTCTTCCTCTTGGTTCCTCCTTGTCTAATGTGGTATGGGTAATAGGAGGATAGGAGGATGGAAGGTGAGTGGGAACCAAGCATCTCCATTCCTCATTGCAATTGAAATGTATTTATGTGACCTTTGAATCATTGTTCTATAATTGTAAATAGAATGGGGTTCCATCCTCTTTTGTTTTGGTGTGATCTCCTTCCATCTACCTTGGGAAAAGTTGAAAGCTTTTGTGATGGTACCTATTGCTAGTCCCTTCATTCTCTTATAATCCTTTTCTCTAAAACCCATAATATTTTCTTTTACTCCCCTGTGATGTATAAGTTCTAATCATTGATCCGCTATTGCACTAGGGCCTGCTACCTCCTCTCTTAGTTGTAGGGGGGAGATATATCTCTCATGCTATTCTTGCAAAAGCTTCCCCCTTTGATGCTCATTTTTGACATAAGAAGCTAAGGCCATGATTTGGAGATCTCCCACAAACATTAATGGGTTCCATATAGTGCCATATGAAAGAACAAAATTGTACAAATAAAACTCACACAATTGGTCTTAGATTTCAAGTGTAGACCTTTGGAAAGTTTCTAAAAATGAAAATATTTAATTCATTGTAACAAGAAGATAACTAATTATCTGAACTGAAAACATAAAAAAAAATCTTACAAAAATGGGGTATATACCTTGGCAAGTGTCTACATCTCATTAGTTGCACTATCTTGTCTGCTAGTTCCTCAATTTTCACTTTTAATCTCCTTACCTCTATTTCCTAATTTTCAACTATCCTAGCATGTGTAGATATCATTTCCATTTTCTCCTTTTCACAATATTTTTCTTTTTGGGAAAACTCTTGTGTTTTCTTCCACAAATCTATGCCTAATGACACAACAATAGGTATAGTGGGAGTCTTTATAGGTCCAATTGAGCTCTTAGGAATTGTAGCTTTTCCATTTTTTTCAACCATGGAAAGTTGTGCCAAAATTTTTGATTTTAATCCATGCTCAAATTTGTGGAGTTTTTCTTCCAAATCCCTAATCCTTGCATCCCTCTCACCGTCTTTTTTAAAAATTTTTTCAGTAGGTCTTCTAACAGTTTGATTCTCTATAAGGCCTCTTTCAATTCTTTATTTGTGTTTCCTTCCTCTATAAATATTTCTTCTTCCTTCTCCAAAAATTGTTCTTCTCCTACCTCTTTTGCACACATAAACCCCTGTGAGACAGTGCTCTTTGGAGATCTTCTTCTCTTCTTTTTAGCAACAAAAATGTCTTATGAATCTGAGTTAGAAGTAATAGTAAAATACAAAGGTTGTACAATCGGTGTTATTGTATCATCACCAAGGATATTTCCCTTGAAATCTACATTTATTTCAATCATCACAACATCTTCCTTTTACTTTTACTTTTTTCCTTTCATGGGCCCCTTCTTCCTCAGGCAATCTAATCGCCTTCTTGATTTTGAGGCCCTCCTTCTCCCTTTTGCATGTGCAAAGGTAGAAGCCCCACTTTTTCTTTTCTTTTCTTTTAGTGGTCTCTTAATGGAAGCTAGGGTTTTCAAATCTTCTTCAGTTATGGTTTTCTCAACAAAGGCTACAAGTTGTGTTTCATCCAGACCCTGCTCTTCAATTTCCTTCATGTTGTAGGTAGGTGTTGCAACAGGGGAACCAAAGGGTATTTCTCCCTCTGTTGCAACCACAAAAGGTTCTTCTACTTCTTGTTCTTGACCCCTTTCTCCTTCATTATGAATTAGAATAATGTTGTTGATGAACTGTTACAATTCAAAAAAACTTCCAAAGATAGATTGGGAAATTGAACCCTAAGACTTCTCTTAAATGATAAAGTAACTAGATAGAAATGTGACATAGCTGATTGGTTTCTTTTTCTCTTTATTTGGATGACATTCTCTTCAACAAATTATAAAGAAAATTTAGAACATTTACTTTCCTCCCATGACATAAATGACCAAGCAACTTAAAATGTACTATGCATAGTAGTGATTGTCTCTCATCACAATTTAAATACCTAATAATGTGTGAGGCTACAGAGGCCCAAAGATAGCGTAAAGATAGACATTTTGTACCTTGAGAGGAGTCCAAATTTTCACTAACAAGGAGAACTCATTTCTATCTATGATTGCATATGCCCTTACAAGAAACTCTTCTCCACTCCTTGGAAGACTTGATACTTCTGCAATTATAGCCTCTGATGTATCCACTCTTAATCCCATAAGAATTGCATCATTATTTTGCAAGGTGCTGGCAAACTTTTGGGTCATAAGTTCATTAAATTTTGTGAGTTTGAGGAAGTAATCCAACCAACTTACTTGCTAGAAGATAGGCACACATTATTTGTCATCCAACAACAAATTATGGGTTGTTGGATCTCTTCTCACTATGCCACCTCTCATTGTAACATCTCTACTATGGTTTCTTCACTAGCTATGTCTTGCTTTGTTCTATTGTATTACCCAATTTTGTTGTGTTACCTAATTTTGCACTAGACACCTCTTCTTACTTTTGAACTCTTCATTTCCTCTTGAGGATGACAAAAAATTGGAAATAAATAAGGTTTATGGTCTTTGAATACCCCTCCCCCAACTAAATATGCTAAGTGTCCTCAATTAGTGGGTATGGAATATGCAGAGTGATAAATAATAAGTAGTGGAAATTCAAAGGTGAAGTTGAAATGCATGCACAAATGATAAGTATTTACAAAATTAGTAAGCTTCATTTTTAATTATGAGAGTTAAATGTGAAGAGTACCTGTTGACATGTTGTGATATGAAGTATAACACATGTGAAATTGTTGAATGTCACCATGAAGCATGATTTAAAATGATATGAAGTGATGGCTATGAACTATGGGTAGTTGTGGTGTAAAGTGCAATTTAGTGTGAGTTGAACACATGGCAATGAATTTGAAGTGATGAATGAAAGGTTGCACAAAGTACATGATTAGAAAGGTGAAATCTATTGCATGGTATAGATGATGTGAAAAAGGTGATTTGATTTCTACATGTGATGGAAAAGTGAAGTTGCATGTAATGAGAGTGAATCATGGATGCTATAGGCATGGTTGAAAGGATGGATGTGTAAGTGATATGGGTTGATGAATAAAGCAGGCCCCTTTTGAATATTGTGCCTTAGGGAATGTTGATTTAGGTCTTGAAAGAATTGATCTCCATCAAAAAGTGAAGACATTTGAGTGTCACCTATGCATGTGTGTGCATGTGATTTATGTGTTGAATATTATACCCGTGAAATAGCAAGAGGTGAGCTATGTAGCTCATCTATTGATATTTTTGATGAACTTCTTGTTACTATTGATGAGGTTTGTATTTTGGGTTCAAATTGATGTTGTAAGGACAGTAGGAAATCATCTTTTTGTATTGGCCTCTTGTAAAGTTTCAATTGATGGCCATTAACTAATAGTGAAAACCTTACATTATCAAAAGTATGTAATTGAACTGATCCATTTGGAAAAACTATTTGTATTTCATATATCCCAAGCCATATGGTTTGTAGTTTGTCTTTGTAATCTTTATACCTTGAATCATAAAGTAGTGCTCAATCACCTATATTAAACTTGATAAACTTATCATGCCATTGCATCCTCTATTTCTGCACTATCTCAGTGTGGTGTATTGCTTCCATACGTATCTCATTTAGTGTATTAAGGTTATGCAACCTCTCCTTTTGTGCCTCAGATATATTCATGCCCAATTTGACTATTGTCATCAGATTTTTGTATTCAAATTATATTTTAAGGACTACCTTTTTTCCATACACCAATTCATTTGGTGTGAAGCCTATTGTTGTTTTCCAGGTTATCTTGTATGCCCAAAATGCTTCAGGTAACATAACTTCCCAATCCTTTTAATGTATTTGCACTTTTTTTGTCAAAATGTTTTCTATTTCCTTGTTGGTCACTCCACTTTTCCATTTACTTGTGGGTGATAAGGTGTAGAATTTCTATGTATGATCTCATATTCCTACACTAACTTAGTGATAAGGTTTGAGGTAAATTGTGGCCCTTGGCGTGTCGCTATTTCTCTAGGAACAACATATCTTGTAAAGATATCCTAATAGAAAAATTTGGAAACATTTACATCCCTTGCAAATTGTAAGGCTTTGACCTCCACCCATTCTATAAGATAGTCAGTACAAACCAATTATTCATTATTGTTAGATGTTGGAGATATAGGACCAATAAAATCTAGCCCCCATTTATCAAATGGAATTATGAATAGTCATGGTTGGAATGGAATTTCATCGATTTTTGTAGGTCATCCCATCCTCTAACATCTATCATTGCTCCTTATGTATGATTGCATCTTTATGCAGTGTTGGCCAATAATAGCCAATAGTCAAAATCTTAAGAGTTGTCCTCTTTGCTACAAAATGTCCTCCACAAGGTTCATTATGACATGCCTTAAGAATATCATGGACTTCATCTTCTCTAATGCACCTTCTGATTATGTTATCAGATCCTATGTAAAAAAAATATCCAACCACCCATGAATAAGGAAAAATTTGAACTAAATATCTTTTCTCCCTCGGTGAGAGATGTGGTGGTGTTTTCCTTGCAACTAGATAATTGGCTATGTTTTCATACAAAGGTGTATGCAGAGATAGGTCAAATAAGTGATCATATAGAAATGAATCATCTATAATATCCTCTTCTGACTTTGTTGGCAATCTAGAGAGAAAGTCTGCTACTACATTAGTTTTTATTGGTTTGTCTACAATGGTAATACCAAACTCTTGAAGTAGCAACAACCATCTTAGAAGTCTACCTACAACTACTGGTTTGTTCATCAAGTACCTGATTGTTGTATGGTCTATGTGGATGAATACATAATACCTTGTGTAGTGTTTGAATTTGTTGATTGCATGGATTACTTCTAACATCTCCTTTTCAATAATTGTGTAGTTGATCTCTACCCCTTGAAGGTTCTTACTGATATAATATATGGCATACTCTAAATTCCCTTCTTTCTATCCTAACACAAATCCAATTGTAAATCAGAAGCATCAGTGTGGATATGAAAAGGAAATGTCCAATTTTGTCCCCTTAATATTGGGGTCTTTGTAAGTGATTTCCTAGAGCTTCAAAGGCATGTTGACAAGCAAGTGTCCAATCAAACTCTACATATTTAGACAATAGGACAAATGATGGTGTTGCAATTGTGGAGGGGATTCACTACTCCCAAGTCCCAAGACAAATAGGGTCTAAATGGATCAAATTTCCCTCAGTCACCTGAATGACACATACTCAAATGGTGGAGGTTCAAGATGAAAGAGATTGCAAAAATGTACTTAAAATAGAGTTTCTGATATGTTCAAAAATGAAGGGCTTTGAGAACTGAGAGAGAAGATTGCAAAGATTTCTAGGACAAGCAGGTAAACTCTCAACCAAAGGACATCAGTGTGGGAATCAGATGACAATGCGACAAGCTATCATCTCATATGGATAGAGTAGTAAACCTATGCATAGAACTCAAAGAATCTACTATCTACTGAAAATCTGAAGTTCGATTATTCTACTAACTTAACAAAAAACAAGAATGAAAGGAAATTTCAAAGAAGGTGAGATGTTAACTCACAAAAATTCCTACACTACGAAGCCTCTTGTAAAGCCTCACATGAACAACCTACACAAAAGGTAGACAAGGAAAAGTGTTGGGGTTGTTTTGGGGCTTGCCTCAATCAAACCCCCATTTTGGTGTTTCCACCTCCATGGAAAACCAAATAGATAGAGAATAGAAAAGACATAAATTAAAGTAGACACAATGAGTGATAAAAGAAAACCCCATGATGGAGGAGAACTTGTATCATGAAATATATAACGAGTGATAAAAGAAAACCCCACTATGGAGGAGAACCTATATCAAAAGATATAGACACAATAAAATATGCTAGCAAATAGACAAGACGAGATAGCAAGAGAGATTTACCAAGAGTTTGTGGCTCCCTCTTGGCTTGATAGATGTGATGTTGAGTGCTTTTAAGAGAGCCTTGGTTGTTGATGAGACGTGAATCTGATAGAGCTTCACTGTAGAAATAAGATGTAGAAGAGAAGAGAGGTAAGAGATAAAGTAATTAGAGTGAGAGAGAGAGTGAGAATAAATGAGAATGAAAGTGAAAGAGAGTTTTGTTTGGTTGAATAGGTGGGAAGAGTTGTTACATTCAATATTTTGCCATGATGACATGTTTCATAGGAAAAATTCTCAAGATTCCCTTATTTAAACTCATAAAGTACATGGACACTTGCATGTCATGCAGACATCCATGCACCGCACAGGCATCCAACTCATAACTTTGCAAGATATGATGTGGTGAAATTTTGACACTTCATTGTTTCCCCTTATGGAGTTGGAATCGTGAAATTTTGGCTCATAAGGTCCTTGTCATAAATGTAGCTAGGCACCATAAATACGGGGGGCCAAATGTGCAAGTGTGAACTTACGATGGGGTATAATTTTATGACTGTACAACAATATTATTGAAATCTTGTATAAATCTTATGTAGTATCTAGTATGGCCAAGGAAGTTTCTATCATCTTTCTTATTCTAAGGTATAGGCAATGTTGATATTACCTCTATTTTATTTGGATATACTTAGATTCCATTATTGGACACAAAGTGTCTCAAGACTACTCCCTCAGTCATCATCATGGAGCATTTCTCATGACGTAGGGATAGGTGTTGATCTTGAAATCTATGCAATACCTTCTCCAAATTAGCAAGTGCTTCTTCATAGGTATTCCCATAAGTTATAAATTCATCCATGTAAAATTCCATGGAATCATGAGCAAAATATGAGAATATGCTCAGTATTGCCCTTTGGAAGGTGGTAGGTGCATTGAATAGCCCAAATGGCAAGACAAAGTAAGCATATATTCCCAAAGGGCATGTAAAGGTATCTTTTCTTGGTCTTCTAGATCTATCTTAATTTGGTTGTATCCACCAAACCCATCTAAAAAGGAAAAGTATTGCTTTCCTACTAATAAATCTAGCACTTGATCAATGAATGGAAGGGGAAATTAGTCTTTTCTAGTTGTTGCATTCAAATCATGGTAACCAACACACACTCTCCATTTCCCTCCATTATTAGGTACAATTACTCTTGGATAAACCCACTAATTTACAAATATTGGATAGATGAATCTTGCATCCAACAATTTGTGTAATTCTACCTCAACTATGTCATGGACTGTCGGGTTCATTCTCCTTTGAGGTTGCCTAACTAGTTTGTAGCCATCATTGATGTAAATTCAATGCATGCATAGGTTTGGTTCTATTATTTTCATATCATGGTAATCCCATATAAATGCAATTGCATGTGGTTGCATCACATTCAATAGTGAATATTGTTGTGAAGTAGTCAATTGACTATTTATATTTAATGTCTTCCCTGGTGCAATCTCCAAAGTCAAGGTTGATGCTTTAACATATGTTATCTCAAAACATGCTATATTGGGGCAGCAATTATGTGGCAATAAGGTATAGAAATTTTGAGAAATGGACTCAAATGTATTTATAAGGATTATGTTCTATAGAGGGTTTTGCAAGCATGTTAAACAGTCATGCTACGGGTCCCTACCATAATTGTTCTGCATTATGTTTGCAAGCAGTTTATCTTCACCTTGGATTTTTAATATAGGAATTGGTTTAATAGTCATCAATGTCTTTAATGAGTATTGATCATCCTCATCTAGGGCATGCCATACAGTTTGCTCCAAGTTTGCTTGTGGTTGAGCGAGTGGATAAAGGACTAGTCTTTTTGTTACATTTTCATTGGAAATGATCATGCTACCAGACCTGCAACCTATGAAGGCACTTTCAATAGCCAACCAAGGTCTTCCTAAGATGAGGGGATATCCTACATGATTTTCTTTTGGCTATAACATCATGAATTTTGTAGGGTGTTCTTGTTGATGGTGTTTTTTGCACGGCAACAACTCAGACATAATATGATATCCTATCTCTCTTGAAAGGTAAATCTCTATGGGAAAAAAGATAACCCCAAGGTCTCTAATGTCAGGTCTTGACAATGCAAATAAAACAACTCAGAGATAATGTGAAAATGCTAGTAATCACAAAGGGACCTTACTACAAGCAAATACTGGACTCAGATTTATCAGATCTGATGATATGTTGATACTTCAAAGCCTAAATTTAACCCAGATAATAAAATAAATAGCAAAAAATAAGAGTTTAAGAGAGATCTAAGATTAAAATTACTCCTTAGATCAATCACAACAATGATGAATGCTGCAAACGAACAAATCTCCAATAAAACCAATTTCTGCTTAATCAAGGACAAGCCTACAACTCCACAAAATTGGTGCAATCTTATGAGGAAACTGAAGATTTTCAGACTATGAACATTCATCTGCATACCTAGTAAATGGTGCAATGTAAAAAAGCATCCACAGTTGAACTTAACACAAAATAAGGCCCAGACTAACTTTACACAACAACTTACAATCAACAAATTGCTAAAAGTATGGACTGGAGATCGATCAACATCATTAACATTTCACCATTATCATGAAAGAACTAAAAACTAACATCTAACACTGAGAATCAAGAACAAGAAACCATAAAACTTTTGAAACATAACACAATGTTTGCCAAATCAACAACCCGTTTGCATTATCTTCTCCAGCATTACATAACAATTTCCAGTCTCTCTCCTCTCCTACAACTACTGACTTGCAGAATCTAACTTCTAAATTAGCCAATTCTGGCTTTTTAGCCTCTGATAGCTATTCTCTAACCTTTTCTAACTCATTACAAATGAGAAGGCACTGGCCTTTTATAGAAAATTACATTTTGAATCAATGGCCAGGATTTAATTCATCCAATGGCATAAATTACACTTCTAGAAGCATCCGACTGTTACATTTAATTTGGGAGCTCATGGTACATCATCATCCAATCAATTGCATTCAGTTGCATTATGGCCCAATGACATTAATTTTGAGAAAATCCTCATTGGAGAATAAATACAGCTTCACATGTCTTTCCTTGTTAAATGCACCTCTCCAATTGGTATACAGTTGGTGGCACGGATTCTTATGCAGACCCCACTTTAATATTTGAGTTGAACTTTTCTAGATTTCCCTCTTAGCATGAATCCGTATGCAAGTCCCCCTTTTTTTTATTTATTTAATCCTGAAAAATAGATATCATCATTACTAGCTCACACTTCAAAATCCTATCCAAATTAAATTTAAATACAATTTTGGCCCCTTTAAAAAAAACCTTACATTTTTTTATGGAAGCTTTCCATTTTCGAAAATTTTCCATTTTTTAAAAAGTGCATTTGGAAAATATTTCCATTTTTAAAAAATTCCATTTTGGAAAATTTTGGGATTTTGAGGGCTTGAAGGATTTTTCCAAAAAAGAAAATTTCGGGATTTTGAGGGCCTGAAGGAATTTTCGGAAAAATCTGCCCAGGGAGGATAATCCCGAAATTCCAAGCAAGCTCAAAATCCCCTAAACCTCATAACTTTTTTTCTAGAAGGAATTTTTGAAAAGTTCAAAAAGCAACTTGGCCTAATTTTTCATCATCTATCCATTGGTGCAAAAATATTTACACATAACATTGAAATTTCACTTCAAAAAAACCCATTTCTAAAATCCAAGGCCCCAAAACATTTCAAAATACCACCCCATCAAATCAAATCCAGACTTAATCCCAAAATAACCCCCAAGAAGAGAAAAACCAAAAAATGACAAAGCTAAGGTACAGAGATGTAGAAGAAATAGAGGGTCCCCGCCTCCGGTGGGGCGTGTGTGTGAAAAGTGCACAATAGTTCCCATGAGTCTAATGTTATAACCAAGTCTTCTATGATTCCTTGAGGTTTAACTATAAACATCTCTAATTGTAACATGGTAGGTGTAGGTTTGAGCTCCATTAGTTGTAATGGCTTCATGGTTTCCTTGGTGATTACATTAATGATTGCTCCAAGGGAAATTAAGGTATTCTTGATAAGAGTTCCATTGATTTTGACATCCACAATAGGGCTCCCAAGGTTTGCATACTTGGGGACAACTATATTTTATAACATAATATATACAAGTTATCCTAAAACATGCATAGTCTAAGGGTCCTTATATTTACTGGCTAGATTTTTGAGGCATAACTCTCTCACTATTTTGGTATAAATTGGCACTTCCTTAATTTCCTAAATGAGGGGTATCTTTGTGCAAAAATCTTTGAGTTGTCCCAATAGATCAAATTCAGCTTGTGAATGATATTTTTGTATTGTTAATCTCTTAGGGAGTGGAGGTTTTGGACTTATGTTTGTTGGGTTGACCCGGTTTGATTCAAGTTTCGTAGGTTGCTTGTCTATAGTTTCTATTGGGAGTTCTCATCAGTCAAATCTATGATGTGAAGAGATGAAGGCCTAACTAGCATTTTCCTTGATCTAAGGTGGACATCACTCACCTCAACCTCATAAGTAGGGTATTGAATAGTGTCATTAGCATAAGCTTGTTGGTCAAGCTTATTATTTGGGTTAGGTGCAGGTTGTGCTAGAAATTGAGGTGCTCTTGGTGGTGTTGGTGTAGCTATTACTAGATTTGACATTATGGATAGTTGATGTGGTTGCAAGGACTATTGTGGCTATTGGTAATTTAGATTTTGAGTTTGCCACTATTGACCTCTTTGCCACTGTGGTGGCCATTAGTTTTGTTGGGATGGTCACTGGGAGTTATAATTTGGTCCTTGGTAATTATGTGGTGGCTATAAGCCCTATTATTTTTTAGTTCAATTGGGGGCTTGGGGCATTGGCCATCGTGAGTTTTGCACATTGGCCCAAGATTGAGGGTTCCGATTTGAGAAGTTTGCATTATTACCTGAAATGGCATATTATATGTCAAGGGTTCTTGAGGAATACCTTGTCTAGCTTCCATGGTTTACATTGGGAGATGTAAAACACTTGACCTTCCTCATCTTCTAGGGCATGAAATTTTGGCTTCCTTTGTCTTTAGAAATACTATACAACTTCTTGCACTTGCAATTAATCTTCTTCTGACGAAGTGTGGGAAAAATTCTATGAGGGATACTTGTACTTCTTCTTGCTTCTTCTTGATATGGAGGGTATATAGTTGGGTAGTCGAGTGGGTGATGATATCCTCCTTCATGTTTGATAATAGATTGCTCAGCTCTACCCTTGAGACTCCATTGGATGATTTGTTGAGAGAAGATGTCATGTCTCCCCTGGTCTTCTTAATAAAAGACCTAGGGTAGTTTCTACACACTTAAAAAATATCATCAAAGGGTAATTATGAGATACCCCCTTCTCCAATGAGATTGAGGGCATTCATATAGTCTTCATGAACTCCCGTTAAAAATACCAATTTCAAGGATTCTTTACAAAGTCTGTTTTGATGGGATTTATTGAGGTAGAATTGAAACCTCTCAACATAGTCTTCCAATGTATCACCTTATTTTGTGACATCCTAAATATGGCATACCTCTTTCTATCTATTCATTTGCAATAATCTTGGTATTTCTCCAATAATTTTGTCTTCATTGTATTCCAATTGGGGACAACATCTCTTCCCAACCCCATGAACCATCACAAAGCAAAGAAACATCTTTTAGTGTAGTTGAAAACAATTTGAGTTGGTGGGCATCCATGGTGTAGTAATAGCTTTGAAATAGCACATCAAACTCAAAAATAAAGGTGTTTGGATCCTTTGTGACTAATTTGTAGAAGATACAGAGTGTTGAAGGAGGTATATTCTTTAGAATAACTATCCTTTCCTAGTTGGTTATAGGGAATTCAACCGTTACATGCTCTGGTGGATCTTCTACTACTGCATCACCCATGATGCCTATATGCATTTGAGAAGTCTCCTTTATATTTGGTGTAGGTACTAGTGTAAGGGATGATTCTTCTTTAGGGTTTCCCTCGTTCTATCACTTTGTTCACCAGTATCTTCTAATGCTTTGTGTGTTGAGGGAAGAAATATTCCTAGAGCGTCTCATTTCCTTCACATGTAATAGTTGTGACTCTTTAGATTAGTGGTTCCTACACATTTTTAGTAACTCATATTGTTGATGATGGCTAAAATATCTATTTAACCTAATGTTGAAAACAAAATTGCTAAACTATGAAAACTCAAAAGGAATTGAAAATACACAGGAGAATCTTGAACTTAGCACGATCCTCGACAACGATGCCAAAAATGTAGAACCTCTCTAATGTCTAATAAACTTGGTGTTACTAGTTATACATAGAACCCAAAGAATTAATTCCTAACTAAATAGTTCATCTTTCACAAGAGGCTACATTTATTTATCAGCAAGGGACTCATAAAATTTAGATAGTGCTAGAAAAGTATATGCATTCATAGATTCTAGACACATCCTACATCAATGGAGTATAGGAGAATACACATGTACAAAAGACTACAAAAGCTATAAAATGAAGTAAATTGCTAATTCACAAAACATGGGAAAATGAATATAAATTGTACCTTATACTATAGGTCCCTAATGATTTTTCTAGCCAAAGACCGAAGATGAATTGATATTATATATAATATGTAATTACATAATATACCAGAATTATAGTACTAGCTTGCTTAGAAAATAAAATGTGCCAATTCAAACAATATCAAACAAAAATAAGTGACACCAAAAACATGCCCTTTATAGGTTGTTTAGATACATGCGTATGTCTAATCTTTATATATGTTTAAAGAGTTTAAACATAAACTGTAGATATATCTAAGCCTCCATATCACAAACATCTACTGAATTTTCACCTTGTCCTTTGTTCAAATCAATAGCTCTGTGCAGTCGAAGAGGTAATTGGGGAAGACCGAAACCATTTTTTTCATGGTTTCTATGATGTGTGAGAAGAAAAGAGATGAAAAATAAATTCTCTTTAATCTTGTTTACCAACAAAAGACCTAGCACTTCTAAATTCTGATGAAGGACCCTGTATAAATACCTTAGATTGTTTTGTTGCAAACCCTGCTTGATTACATCATAAACCACTATGAACGCATGCTTTTGTTTCATATAACATCTTGGAAAGAGACCACCCACATAACCCTTTCCTTTATCAAAATCTTACAATTGTATGCTATGGCGAAGCACATTTTCTCCCATAAATATTGGATGCACAACTTCATTGACAATAATCTCTAGTATTTCATAGGACTGTAATAGATCTAGTGCATTTGAAACAAAAAATGAAAGAACTTGGGAAGAGAATATTAGGTGGGGGCCTTGTGGAAGTATTACCTCTTCACCAAGTATCATTTGCACTTTGTCTACCATACTAGGGTAGAAGGCATTAAAAACTTATGCTAGCTTTGTATTTGTAAGCTCCCTTGAAAATGATTTCTCCTAGCCTTGAATGTGGAATGGAACTCAAAAGTTCTTTGGTAGATACTCCATTTGAAGAACCAGGATATTTTCCACCTACACGCTTCGCTACCACTATGAAACGTAGAAATTGAAAATGAAGAATGAGTACCTAATGCTTAAGACTGTAACTATCAACTATTAAAACTATAATTTCCTAACCTAGCTAATTCCTCTGGAGTATGAAACCAACATGAAAATATAGAACTCGATTCAAAACTAGATAATGACATTGATAATTTACAACACGTGCATATAACTAGAAACTAATAACTAAATTAAACAATGCATTATTTAATCTAACAATAGAAAATGAAGTGGGTTATTAGTAGTATTATCACCTAGAAGTGTACCTTTGTTGAGTTGTAAAACTCAACCTACTAGTGAAACATGGGATCTTTCCAAGTTTTTGGATCACCTATGATGGAAAAAACCTCTAGAGATGGTTGGTTCCCTTGGAACTATCACCTAAACTAAACTACCTACTACTTCTTGCAAAGAAAAAATATAGGAATTGAAATGAAAACAAAAGCATAAGATCCTAAGGTGATGCACCAAATAAATTTTGACCTACACTTGTTTAAGTGAACAAAATATGATCAACAACTTAAACTACAACATGCACAACCCAAAATGCCATATGACTCTTGCATAACTATTTCATGACCAGGTTTGGTATCTAGGACAACATTTAGAAGGAGCTAGAAATGTTCTCACGACTTAAAATTTATCCCTAATTGGTTAAACACAAGTAATGACCTACAAAAGTGCATATTTTATGCATAAAGGCAATGAAAATAGGACAAAAATCAAGGGAAAAATCCTCACCACAAAACCGCATCAACCATTTTGTAAAAGTTATCACAATGAAGCATCTTTGAGAAGGTAAAAATAACTTGTCTTTATTAATAAAAATACTTATAAACAACATACAGGTTTGAAAATAGTTACAATGCTTATTCATTTCTAGAAATAACCCCAATAAGTTACAATGCACAACTCAAAATGAGCAAGAAAACTAATTTTTTGAGTTACACTACATAATATGACCTAAAAGAAGCTTTTACAAGTTACAATGATTTGCCAAAAAATGCAAGAGCTGGTTGAAAATGAAACAAGGCATGCCTTTTACAAACAATTATTCCTAAGTTCTAGTTTAAAGTTTAAATTGATATATGACATGTGTCATAGTTTGAACAAGTCAAAACTCTCCTTGAGTGCCCAATTGAAAGGTCTTCAATACTAACTTTAAGTTATAGCCCCAGCTGTACATTGAGGAAGAGAGTTGGAAGACCTTCGGTCCCTATATAACTACAAAGACTTCAAACTGAGTCAATTGCCCCTATATCTCCTCACCTACTATCCAAGTCATTCAAATGGTTTTAAATGACCTCCAACTAATCTATACTTTGTCGAATTTATATAACCTCTCTTGTGCAATTTTATAGGACATGTGTCAAGGTTTTGACATGGTAAAAAACCACCCTAGGGTCGTAGGAGAAACTTAAGGATGAGATACTAATACATGAGTAATTGAATTATGGTCTCTTTTCCATACATTTTCACCACTTATTCAATATGTTGCAGGTCTATATCTTCAAACTATTAGCATTTCATTAAGCACCTTCACCAATAATATAGCAAATATCCCTTTTCCCATCCTTCATTCAAATCAAACACCCCTTTAAGCTATTCATCTTATCATTTCTAGGTACATGTCTGCTATTTTTTTGTCACAAGCTTAACATTCTTTGCTCCTTTAACCTATATGTCTTGTTGTCACTTGTCTTCTTTCAAAAATATAGGTTAACTCTCATATGGTTATGAATGTTATATGGACTAATAAAGAATACAACATCAATGGAATCACTTTAATATCATGTGGAAACAATGTTCCAAGCAGAAAATTGACTTGTGTGTTAAGAATGCCATCACCCACACATCATGATACTACCCCTGATATAGTTGTCTCGGTCTTGACACCTCCTTTTGTCATGTTCACCATTCTTTGTAACTTTATTAATGTCCTTCATAGATTTGAAATTTGTGCACCTTCTTCCAAGGGTTTTGATTCATCCTTTGTGGCATATTACAAGTTTCCATATGGCTTATCATCTGATACACAGGTGACTACTGCTAAAGATTTGATATGATATTAAATCTCCTATGCTTGTGAGCTATGTTGAACCTCCAAACTAATGTGTCTTGAAGTAACTACCCCTTTATGTTTCAAGCATATGAATCTTGATAGTCACAAGACCACCCTCTATCATTATTTGAAAATTGTCACGATATTTCAACCTTGACTATTAATCTTGACTTCCATTAAAGAATGACTATCACATGCATACTCTTTACATTCCCAATATCCCTGAGTGTGACATTTCCCATATGCTTCTTGAAGTGAATACCCCTTTATGTTTCAAGCATATGACTCAATAGTCACAAGACCACACTCTATCATTACTTGAAACTTGTCACTATGTTTCAACCTTGATTGTTACTCTTGACTACCATTAAAGACACAGTCATTTAGGACTATCACATGCATACTCTTTACATTCCCAATATCCTCGAGTGTGAAATTTCCCATATGCTTCTTGGACTTGTGAATTTTCATTATTTTTCATTGTAGACATAGTGCACAATCATAATTCTTATGTTATTGATCATAAATATTGAAATTTAAAAGATTTGAATTAACAACCATAAAGACATTAAAAATCTTAAACCTCAATGTATACACAGTCCATAAAATACTATACTGAATTATTGCCAATATCTTTTTCATAGTCATCTTGTGATTTATGTAGTTACTGCCTCTTCTATGATGGTTGGACTACCCATCTTGCGCTATAATTATCAATATTATTTATAACATTATATGCTGCCCTAACCATTACTAACATGGTGACTGTTATTTTTTTGCTTGGTCCTTTATTCAAGAAGTTATTGCCTTCTCCTATTTTTCTTTATAATACCCAAGGATTAACACATCATATTGTACAAGAAAACGAAGTCATACCCTTCTTATACATTTCTTCACACCATTTAGAGGTTTCTTTCAAATTTCCTTTTTTGCAATGAGCATCAATTATCACATTATAAATGATAACATCAATGGCGATCCATTTTTCCACCATTTTTATGAACAAACAAAAAAACCTCATCCATATCATCTTGTTTTATTTAACCATCAATCAACACCATAGGTAACAATATATGAGACCAAAACTTTATCTTGTATTTCTTGTAAGAGAAGGTGTTCCTCTTGCATCTTTCTTGATTTTCCTAGGTTATGAAATAATACATTATATGTATGAGTAGTGGCAGTTATACCCTTTTGCAACATTTCATCAAACATAACAAAGGCCTTATCTAAATTATCCTTTTTATGGTAGCCAACAATAAGGGTGGTATAAGTAAGGTCTTGTTTAGTATCAAGCCTCTACCAAGCATTATTCATCACTATTTATCTTGCATGCAAATACTCAAAAATGCTACAAACACCCCACACAAAACCTCTTCCAACTAGTACCTCTATCACTAAATGCTATGTGCACTATATCTTGTGCTCATGTTGCTTTGTTCACTTCATAGTACATTAATTTCATAGTCAACTATGATTGTCCTTCAACCTTGAAATTATCATTTACATTGTTGAAGATGGTTTTCCATCAAAAACAAAGGACCATCCCTCAAATTGCTCTTTCCTACTTCTCTCCTCTTGTTACCTACAAGACCTTTGGACCTTTATGATGATTTCTATTCAATGTGTTCTACTTGTAAAAGTCCCTTTTCATCTTAACTATTCACTTAGAACCCTACCATGATTTTCATTACCTTCACAACATTTCCCTCATGGATAACCACTATTTTATAGCAATAGGACTATGCTCAATTTAAATTTATGACTCTCTTTAGGCATGGGATTTATGAGGTTTTTGTCCTTTTTTTGTCCTCAGGTTTTCTATGAAGTTTGTATTTTCTCATTGACTCTTGATTTATCTATAGGACTATCTTCCTTTTATCAAACCATGACTATATCTTGCTTTTTTCTGAGTCCACAATTCTTTGTAGCTGCTCATTGTGTGCTCCTTGCTTCATGGTTGTGATCCATTCACTCATGATAGTGACCTATTTATTGATGACTCTCTTGAGACTACATCTTTGATGTATAGTGACAAAGGCCATGATTACTGTCAAATCTTTCATCCTTGTATATTGAATATCTTTTATAAATCATTGATAAACTTTAAAACATTCATATGCAGACTTATGGACATATGATTTACTAATTTGTGTGAAGCCTAAATGCAACACTTAGATTATCATCTCCCATTTCTTGGGATTACTGACCGTCCTCTTTATATTTGATTGCATCATGATAGTTAAAGAATCTTCATGATCATGCTAAATGATAGAGGTCAGTAGATCAAAAAGATACCGTGTCCTTGGTTTGATACAAATAGAATCTACTAAAGACTCTAATGATTTACTTCCCTCTTGGATGAACCTCACACATTTGTGACTCAACAGGTCATGGGAATCACTCGTGATGAACTTCAAAGGTGTAAATAAATCCTTCTGAGTGTTATTGACTGTACCCATGCCTTGATGCACTTACTTGACCTATTAAGCATTTTATATGCTACTGCTAACTGTGAACCTTCATGGGGTGTTATTTACTTAATCTATCCTTTCATAGCTAGATAAACTTCATTAACACACAAGATCACTGGAATTGAGTCCTCCTCCACATGGGTACTGCCCCTTGTGAAAATCTCAGACGTTGCTCTTCTGAAAATTCATAATGCCTTGACAGTCTTATCTCCATCATCAATGAGATGACTATCCCTCATTATCATGATTTGTACCATTATTGCCATGTTATCTTCTTTATGACTTCATTAACCAAAATCAATAACCAACTACAAAATGCAAGAAAAATGAGTTTTTCTTGTGGGTTTACTTACAAATAAATCTTATACATTGAATCTAGACTGGTCACTATATAATGTTAATAACAAGGCATTGACAGAGGATAAATTCTTTATGGTGGATCCTAATGTTGAGAGGTAAGTTTTTTATGTTCAATTTCCTCAAATATTTGATAGCATTAATTAGAATGAACAAGACTAGTATACATTGGGAGACATGGATCCAAAATTCACTATAATCTATCATATCTCATGGTGCCTTTCATACCCAAAAAGGATCTACAGAGGGGAAAAATGAACAAACCTAGCCTCTTATATTTATCCAACATTCTTGCTCATGCATGAGTTGGAGAAAAATGCTTACAAAGACTTCCTCAACATGTCCAATCATCTCCTTAACTTCTGCAACATTCCTCTATTTCCTTGTGAATCAACAATGCAGAGAGCCTTCAATGCCAACAAAAAAGGATTCCTTCAGGATAAACACAACGTGCCTTATCTCAATTGCTTCCTCTACAACATGGTGAATCTGGACTCTTCCAATACCAAAAACAAGAAACCCTAGTTTCTTTGCATGCAACGTGTTGGAGATGTCAAAGGAAAAAACTATCTTCCTTTTCCTCTTTTTGCACTTTTCCCTTCCTGATACTTTGGTGCCTAAATAAATTTTTCAAACCTTTTTACTTCTAATTTTGTGTAAAACATGTTGCTTTAACAAAAAACCTCCTTCACAATGTTTAAGCTTATTTTTATTTTAATCCCAAGGATAAAAATAAGCTAACACTTTTGGTGGCCTCAGCAGATGTTTTGCTTGCTAAAACAATGACTAGCTGCCTTGGACAATCTATTGGGAATAGGAGTCATAAAGAACTTGATAAAATACTACAAAATAGACCTCAAACTCTATTGCAACACTCCAAAATAGTGCTTGACACCTTCAAATTATTCAACCTACCTAAGAAGACTCAAAAACATGACTGAAACTAACTGACCAAGTATGCATTAACACTTGGAGGAATGAAAAGACACCTAAAACCTATGTGTAACACAATTTATTGAATCAAATACATCCTATCCTAACCTGCCCTAACCAAAAACAAGGCTCACTCAAACAAAACTATTAACTGGTTTTCAAAATAACTTCCATTTCTGACCAACAAAGGATGTGTTACATGATCATAAAGTGTTGAGAGGATATGAAACACATAGATATTCAATAAAATATTACAATGCTTCATGATTTATGTAAACAACTCACTTATACTATTATTTTGAATTGGATAAGTAAGTTGAATTTGACCTTCTTCAACTATAACTTCATATTCATATTCCTCAGCTGTAACCTCATGCTTGGGTGCAAGCATGACTAGTGATGCTTTATTGGCCTCCATTCTAGCTAAATGTCTGATAGGAAACCCTTTTTAAAGAAAAAATTTTGAACCCCCATTTTTGGCTTGATGTTTATGCACCGCTTCTTTATCATCATGCAGATCGAAATGATTTGGTTCATGTTGTTCAAATGAAAACATGGCTGATTTCTCCTCTATTTTGTGTTGCTCATAGTTTTCTGATTCAAGAAGCATGATATTGGCATCAAGATTTGAACAAAAGTCTTCTATGACACTAGAAAAAATCTCTTCACCAACTCTTAGCTTGTTCTCCTCATGTATGCCAATATTCGCACTTAAAGACATTATATTTCCACAATCCATATTGATGATAGTAAGCTTTTTTAGATTAAAATGTTTATCATCAACATTTCATATCACACTTTGTGATCCATCTTCATGATAAGAAGAGTTGTATGAGAGAAAAATAGTGTTGTCCTCATTTTTCTCTTGGCATGTCAATATGTGCATGTCTTCCTCATCTTGTTCAAAAAAAGAAGGTAGCTCATCAAACCATAAGGTGGACTCTTCTTTTTCACCACACCCTTCTTGATTTTCATTTTCTTGTCTCAACTAATTTGGTGACATAGGTATATTCTCATCTTCAACAAAAGATGGAAGTTCATCAAAAAAATCAGACAACACTTCATGTTCAAAACCTCTTGCTTTCCTTTCATTATGTTGTCCTATCCGATCATACTCATCATCCCTTAGAAAAATGTCTATTTTTTAAAATTTTCTACCTCATGTTCAAGGGTGCAAACAAAAAAAATTCTTCTTGTTCTTCCCCAAACACCTCCTCTTCTTGTTCACTATGTTGAATAGTCTGAATAACTGAGGGGGTGGGGGGTGAATCAATTATTATAAACAATTTTCTTGACTTTAATTAATCCAGAGAAAACTTAAATCAATTAGATAATAATCTAATAGATATGAATATGAAAGCACATAACAACACCATGCACAATGAACACCAAAATTTACATGGAAACCCAAGAAGGAAAAGACTACGAAGAATGCTAATTCTCAATTATAAAACAACGGTTAAGGTGATATTGATTAAGGTGATTTTTACAAAGGATCACTACCAAGTTGCTCACTATAGGTAAGGCTCACTGCTAGTGGGCTCATTGCTTGAATATTATAGCCAAAGATAAAAAGGCTCACTGCCAAAAGAGAAAGGCTCATTGCCAACATAAAAAAACTCACTGCTAGAAGAATGATGAAAGGGAATCCACCACTGGAAATAACTGTCAACAACAGTCACACCAGAAGAAACTCACTATTTGTTGTCTCTAGTATACTTTCACATACTTCACAATATCAGGATTCTTAGATTCACATTCACCACACTTGCTTTCATCGAACATAATCAACTTTTACTTATACCATTCCATGCCTTCATAATATCCTAAGTCATCCAAACACAATTCTATTCCATGCTTCCATAAACTTCTAAGTCAGCCAAACACAACTTGAATTAGGTCACCACAAAAAAATTCCCATGGTGGAAGAGAATGAAACGTGGACCATACATAACCTCCTTGCACAAATCAACATGCTACATATTACTCATGATATCTAGAACCAAGGAATAGGATATACACATTACAATGTTTCGGTGCACATTAGCCAATATCCAAATCGGTCCGGACCCATAAGAGTGTATCTCATTATGTTTTAAACTGAATGGGACTAGGACAGGAATGACCAAAGATAGATCATCACAACACAACATCCGAAGCACGCCAATTCGGATCACCAAAGCATCAAGACCAAATTTTAAGCAATCAACCAAGATATGTTGACATCAATGACAACCATTAATGACAACAATCAATAGCATCACATTCCAACAATCTCCCCCTTTTTCATTGATGTCAACATTCATCAATAGAAAACCAAACAACACAATGTCAACATCAATAGCATCAAGGACCTTCTTTTCTTCTACCTCATTGACATCAAAGACAAAGGGAAAAAAATCCCCCTGAAAAACTTACTCCGCTCCCCCTATGAGGAAGCCTCCAAGCATTGATCCAGATAAGTGTGAGCATTTAATACCCTAGTGAAAATTATTGTAGACTAGGAGGGGGAAAACCCCCTAACTTCTTCTAGAGATACTCAAAAGTTTCTTTGCTCAACGATTTTGTGAAAATATCTGCAATCTGCTCTTTTGTAGGTACATATTCAAGTCTCATCTCATTGTCCAAAACCTTCTCTTTCAAGAAGTGATATCTAATGGATATGTGTTTCATTGTGGAGTGTTGTACCAGATTCTTGGAAATGTTT
This sequence comes from Sequoiadendron giganteum, assembly GCA_007115665.2. Lineage (NCBI taxonomy): Eukaryota > Viridiplantae > Streptophyta > Pinopsida > Cupressales > Cupressaceae > Sequoiadendron > Sequoiadendron giganteum. Next base: position 38,844,018 of record CM021103.1, on the reverse strand, counting down.
ATTGCACTTGTATTATCACACATAATTGATATTGGTTCATCAAATGATATTCCAATTTCTTTCAGTGTTTGTTTCATCCACAACACCTGAGTGCAACATGAGGATGTTGCAATGTATTCACCTTCAACAATAGATAAAGATACCAAATCTTGTTTCTTGCTTGACCAAGCAACCAACCAGGAGCCAAGGAAATAAGCTCCACCACTTGTGATCCACCTGTTATCAACACACCCGACCCAATCTGCATCAATATAGATATCAAAGTGAAATCTAAATCCTTTGGATACCATAACCCAATATCTTTTGTACCCTTCAAATATCTAAAGATCCTTTTTACTGCAACAAAATGTGATTCCTTGGGTTCTTGTTGAAATATGATTGCTAAAAAAACATCATACATAATGTCTGGTCTAGTAGCACTCAAATATAACAATCCTCCAATCATTGACTTGTACATACTTGCATCGGATTTAGGTGAATCATCTTCTTCTATCAACTTACATCAAGTAACAATAGGTGTACAAACTGGTTTGGAGTTCTCCAATCCAAACTTATTGAATAATTCTTTGGTATACTTGGATTGAGAAATGAAAATTACTTTGTTGTTTTGATATACTTGTAATCCAAGGAAGAAATTTAGCTCACCTATCATAGACATTTCAAATTCCTTCTGCATTTCTTCTACAATTTTTTTGCACAAATCATCATTTCCTCCAAAGATTATGTCATCAACATAAACCACAACAATCAACATTTGATTTGAATGAATTATGTAGTACAAATTACTGTTAGCAAACCCCTTTTGAAATCCTTGTCCAATCAAGTACTTGTCTAATCTATCATACCAGGCTCTAGGAGCTTGCTTCAATCCGTATCAATCTCTCTTCAACCTAAAAACAACATTTGGGTTACTTCCAAACTTAAATCCCTCTGCTTGCTCGATGTAGACTTCTTCCTTCAGTTCTCCATTCAAGAATGTAGATTTTACATCCATTTGATAAAATTTGAAATCCTTAAAAGCTGCAAGAGCTAGGAATATCTGGATCACTTCCATCCGCACACCAGGGGAATATGTCTCTTCAGAATCAATACCTTCGATCTGAGTGTAACCTTTGCAAACCAATCTTTCCTTGTTTCTCATTACCTTTCTGTTTTTGTCTAGCTTGTTCCAAAATACCCACATTGTTCCAATTACATTTTTGTCTACCAGTCTAGGCACCAATTCCCAAGTCTGATTTTTCTCTATCTGATCAAGCTCTTCTTTCATTTCCTTCACCCAATTCTGATCATTACATGCTTCTTCCACAGTCTTTGGCTCAGTTTATGAGAGTAGACACAGTAATGCTTGCTCTTGAGTTGCTTTGCTTCTTGTGATGATTCCTTTATTCTTATCTCCAATAATCTGATTTTATGAATGGTTTCTCTGTACATACCTTGGGGTTTTAGTTGTAGTTTTTAGAGCCTCCTTTGTCTCTTATTCTTCTTTCTTATCCTTTTCTCCTTTTTCATCTGAGTTATCTAATTCATATTCAATATGCTTGTCACAATTTCTTTGAACATCTTTGTCCACTTTCACATTCGTACTTTCAACTATCTTGTTCAGTCTCTTTTTGTAACATCGGTACACTTTGCTTCTTGTAGAGTAACCCAAAAATATGTCTTCATTAGCTCTATTGTCGAACTTTCCAAGATTGTCCTCATCTCTTTGCATGTAGCATTTGCTTCCAATTTTTTTGAAGAGCTTTACTATGGGAGCTCTTCCATGCCATAGCTCATATGATTTCTTTCCATATTTCCTCCAGAACAATACTCTATTAATAGTGTATACTATTATGTGTATCGCTTCTCTCCAGTAGACCCGTGGTAATCCTGCTTCACTGATCATTGCTCTAGCTGCTTCTTGAACTGTCTGGTTCATTCTTTCCACTACACCATTCTGTTGTGGTGTTCTAGGGACAGGTAGTTGTCTTTTAATGTCATGTTTCTCACATAACTTGTTGAATTCATCAGAAGTAAACTCTCCTCTATCAAATCTTAAATTATTGATTCTCTTGTCAACTTCATTCTCAACTCTTGCCTTGAAAATCTTGAATTTTTTTAAAGCCTGTAATTTTTCTCTTAAAAATACAACCCAGGTTAATCTGGAATAATCATCTATTAAAAGCATGAAATATTTCTCACCTTGTAAGCATCTTGTTATGGTTGGACCATATAGGTCAGTGTGTACAAGGTCCAATAAACCGATAGAGGATTCTTCTTTTCTATGGAATGTTTCTCTGGTCTACTTTCCTTCTTGACATCCTTTGCAAATAGTGTTGTCTAGTTTGGTCAGTCTTGGAAAATCTTTGACTTCTCTTGTTGAACTTATCCTTACCAAGTTGTCGAAGTTGATGTGACACATCCTCCAGTGCCAAATCCAAATGTCATTTCTCTAAGATATTAAACATCTCTTTGTAACTCCTTCCAATTGATACATACTCCCACTTGTTCTTTATCCTACTGCAATAACATTCTAGAACTCTTCCGGATCTCACAACCATCATCCTGAAATACAACATTATAGCCATTCTCGCACATTTGTCCAACACTCAAAAGATTATGATATAAACCCTTCACATAGTAGACATTGTCAGTGTTATGTTTTCCATCAAAGGTAATAGAACCAATTCCAACAATCTGTGTCGTTTTATCATCTCCAAATCTAACAAAACCTCCATCATATTTCTCAAGCTTTACAAACTTACTTTTATCACTGGTCATATGATTCGAACATCCACTATCAATCAACCATTCATCTCTATTTCTTTTGACAAATAATGCAGCTTCAGTGTTATCATTAGATTCCAGATAAATATTAGAGATATCAAATCTACGTTCATCCTTTTCCACCAAAAACAAACAATCCTCATGATCTAATTCATCATTTGAAATACTGGCATTCTCATTAACATAATAGGCCTTCTTATTGATCTTTTTAATTTTTTGCCTTGTTTTTTTCTCTAGACACTTATTTTCTAGATGACCAATCTTTCCACATCTAAAACATTTAATGGGTAACATACCTTTGTACTTGCTAGTACCTTTCTTTAGTTTCCTTGTGAAGTTTTCTTCCAACTCATCTGAACTTTCACTATCTTTGTGGCTTTAAAGGCTATTTCAGATTTCTCCATTTATTTTCAAAATTTCCTCATCTCAAACGCAATCAAGGTGCCAAATAGTTTCTCTCTGGTGAATTTCTTTGAATCATAAAATTCCTCAATAGCTAAGATCTTGTCACTATAGCTCTCTGGTAGGGTCATTAGAATATTCTCCATAAAATATTCATCTATCAGAGTGCCTCCTTGATTTTTGACTTCATTTACTACATTGTCAACTCTCTAAAAGTAGCTTGCTATATCTTCACCTTCTTCCATCCTCAAGTTTTCATATCTATGCTTAACTATCAACTTATTTGATAATTTGACTCTATCATTTCCTTCATATATTTCTTTCAACTTTTCCCAAACTTCATAAGCAGTGCCCAATCAAATAAATTTTATTAACTCAGTCTTAGATAAAGCACTAAAGATTGCATACCTTGCCTTTTCATTCTCTTCATAGGTTGAAATCTCATCTGTAGAAGAAGGGCCATTTTTCGGTTCAACACATTTTGTCTCAACAGCTTTCCAAGTTTTGTAGCCTAGAGAAATCAAGTAACCTCTCATCTGCACTTTCCATAAACTATAGTCAAACCTATCAAATACAAGAATTGTCAGTTTGTGCGCCATCAGATCTACCCCAAGCAGTTAAGCTCTTCTTCGAGGAACCAAAGCTCTAATACCAATTGTTGAACAACCTGGATAACTAAGAGGGGGGTGAATTAGTTATTATAAACAATTTTCTTGGCTTTAATTAATCCAGAGAAAACTTAAATCAATCAGATAATAATCCAACAGATATGAACATGAAAGCACATAACAACACCATGCACAATGAACACTAGAATTTACATGGAAATCCAAGAAGGGAAAACCCACGGAGAATGTTAATTCTCAATTATAAAACACCGATTAAGGTGACACCGGTTAAGTTGATTTTTACAAAGGCTCACTACCAAATTTCTCATTGTAGGTAAGGTTCACTGCCCGACTATTATAGCCAAAAATAAAAAATCTCACTACTAAAAGAGAAAGGCTCACTGCTAGAAGAATGATGAAAGGGAATCCACTATTGGAAATAACTATCACCAACAGTCACACCGAAAGAAACTCATAGTTTTTTGCCTTCGGTATACTTTTGCATACTTCACAATATCACGATTCTCATATTTGCATTCACCACACTTGCTTTCATTGAACATAATCAACTTTTACTTATACCATTTCATGCCTTCATAATATCCTAAGTTGGACAAACATAATTCCATTCCATGCTTCCATAAATTCCTAAGTCGGCCAAACACAATTTGAATTAGGTCACCACAAAAACATTCCCGTGGTGGAAGGGAATGAAACATGGACCATACATAACCTCATCACTCAAATCAGCACACTACATATTACTCATGATATCTAGAACCAAGGAATATGATATACACATTACAATGTTTCGGTGTGCGTTAGCCAATTTCTAGATCGGTTCGAACCCATAAGAGTGCATCTCATTATGTTGCAAAATGAATGGGACCAGGACAAGCACAACCAAAGATAGATCATCACAACACAACATCTGGAGCATGCCAATCCCAATCACCAAAGCATCAAGACTGAACCTTAAGTAATCAACCAAGATATGTTGACATCAATGACAACCATTAATAACAACAATCAACAACATCACATTCCAACACACTAAACCAACTATCTTGGTAGACAATGTGCCCATCTTTGCAAAGGTGAATGGTGCTAGGATAAGACTTAGGCTAATTATAAGAGTCGTGTTGGGTTTCTTGAGGGTGTGTAAGGTTTAGAGAAGGATTCTCTTGTTCATGTTCAAATTTTTGCAAAGGATGTAGATCCATACAACTAGGAATTTCAAGCTCAAAAGAATAACTTAAAGAATCAAGAGGCTTACCTTGCTTAAATCTTGGAAATTTGTACTTGGGAGGCCCTTCTTTTATCATGTTCAAATTTTTGCAAAGGATGTAGATCCATAAAACTAGGAATTTCAAGCTCAAAAGAATAACTTAAAGAATCAAGAGGCTTACCTTGCTTAAATCTTGGAAATTTGTACTTGGGAGGCCCTTCTTTTATAAACTGGTTTAGAATGCAAGGGGTTGATTGGGATTCAAGACTTTGTACTTGGGAAAGCAACAAACTCATTTGCTCTTGTTTGACAGAAATCTCTTTTGCAAGAGACTCTTTATATAGCTTCCTTTGTGCATCTATATCCTGCTTGTATCGATAGGCTTGGTAAGCCAACTCCTCTTGCTGCAAATAAAATTCTCGTTGTCTCCTAATGTCACCCAACTACTTATTAAAGTCTAGAAATATGCTTTTGATATCACTAATCCCCATATTGTTGGTATTTTGGGGTTGGCTAGGGAAGAAAAAATGTTGGGTTGGAATAGAAATGACTTCTTGTGATTGATTTTGAGCACATGTGATGAGGGACACACCACCCAAAACCCACACAAATCACAATAGTAGATACCAACACAAAAGATGCAGAAAAAAAGATAACTCACATTCAATTTTTTTCAGAAAATGAAATTACAGATTCAAAACTTACATGCTACAGCCTCATGGGCTTGATTCATTACAACAAAATCAAATCTGAAAATAAAATATATTATTTGGAGCCACAATATGCACTAATGGATCCACCTTACACAACACCCACTTAACCCTTTTTATTTTACCCAAGAAACCCCCTAGAATGTTCTAGAAAGGATAACTATCCCTTTTATTTTGGTGCCAAAAGTCTCGCTGATTGATTTCTTGCCTAGGAAGAAATTTTAATGAAATTTACTTTTTTAGAGAGGCAACTTCGCGGGGCCATAACTTTTGATCCGGGTGTCCGATTTTCTATTATAACATATCGTTGAAAGCTGTCAAAGAGATCTATAATGCCGAATCCACCAGAGGTTGGTTCATCCACTTTTCGAGCTATTTCGGGGCCTTTGAGATTTTCTATTTGAATTTTAAGTTGCATTGCAAAAATTTCCCGAAACAGAAACTTTAATATCTCCCAAACCATGTAGGGTATTGAGATGATTCTTTCACAACCAGAAATTCCTTTCAGCTCCGCTCCTTGGGGTAAATTTTTAGGTCCATACGAGCTCATTTAGGCCGACTTACTAAAAATAGTAAGTGATCATTTTTCACTATTTTTGACTTCTGACTATCTTACACCCCTTAAGTGTCATCACATGACTCAAAACAACTAAAAAAAATATCAAAAAAATATTTTTTTGGGTGATGCAAGATTGCCCTACATTGTTGGATGCTCCTGCATCAATCACCCAGGATAATTTGAAAAGTGAACCTATCACTTCTCAGGAGTTAGAGGAAAACCAAGATGATTAATCTCAGCCTCAAACAACCACAATGAATCTTTAGTAGGACTTCCTCTCCACTTCACCAAGTACTCGACATATTGCATGTTTCTTATGCTTCTACCCACATGACTATCCAAAATTTCTTCTATCTCCTTTTCTAAAGTAGGTGCTGGGATATTCCACTGTGCTTCTATTATTTATTTCATCAATTCCCCATTCATGATATTATACTAAATCTAAAATTTTAAACTCAGGTGAAATATGAACTTCATCAGGCAACTCTACCTCATATGCATTTCCTGAATCATGCTTCTTCAGGATCTTGCATGGTCCAAACTTCTTCATCTTTAACTTGTTGTATGTACCAACTGGAAACCTTTCCTTTTGCAAATGAACCATGGCTTCATCTCCTACCTAGAACTACTTATACCTCCTTTTCTAATCAGCCATAGCCTTATATTGTGAGTTCATATTATTGATATGTTTCTTCACCTCTTCATGCAAATTCTTCAAGTGCTTAGAAAAATATTCAGCATAAGTACTATTATTCTCCCCCTTATCCATCTTTCTCATTTCAAAAGCAGTTCTTGGACTACTCCCATACACAATCTGGACTGTTGATTTACCAGTGCTCCTATTGACAGAATTGTTGTAAGTATATTTTGTATGTGGTATAATCAAATCCCATCCATTGGGCTTATCTCATACTAAGCATCTTAGCATGTTACCCAAACTCCTGTTCACCACCTATGTTTGTCCATCGGTCTATGGACGATGTGCAAAACTAAACTTCAAATTTTTCTTCAACTTCTTCCCTAATTTCCTCCAAAAATAACCAACAAATTTGGTATCTCTAGATTTGAAACTCTACTCTTTGGTAGACCATGTAGTCTCACCACCTCTCTGAAAAACAAATTTGCAATATGAACAACATCACTAGTTTTATGAAATGGAATGAAATGTGCCATCTTTAAAAATCTATCCACCACCACAAATATGGAATCATTCCCTCTTTGTGTCCTTTGCAAGCCAAGAACAAAATCCATTATAATATCCTCCCATGGCCTCTCAGGTATAGATAATGGCTGATACAATGCAATATTCTGACTTGTTCCTTTCACCATCTAACATACTCTACAACTTTGTATAGAATTCTTCACATCTTGTTGTAACTTTGGTCAATAATAATTCTCACTAACAAGAGCGATGGTCTTATCTCGATCGAAATGTCTAGCCAGTCCTCCACTATGCTTTTCCTTGATTATATTTTCTCTCATAGAACTCCAAGGAATGCATAATTGGCTTACTCTAAAAAAATCCCATCTTGGATTAATAAATCAAACCATCTTGTCCTATCCAATGCAACAAGTTCCAAACAAGCCTTCCAAGCTTCTACAAAGTCTGGATCTTCAGGATACAAACTCTTGAGTTCATTGAACCCAACGACCTCTATATTCATCTCTATAAAAAAAAATTGCCTTTTACTCAAGGCATCTACGACTCTGTTTGACCTTCCACTCCTATGCTTCAAAACAAGAGTATAACTTTGCAAGAACTCAACCCATTTTAAGTGCCTTTGATTTAACTTTCTTTGACTATTGAGATACTACAAAGCTTGGTGATCAGTATATAAAATAAATTCTTTTGGAAACAAATAGTGTCTCTATTTCTTCAAAGCCTGAACTATAGCATAAAACCCCTAATCATAGAGAATATTTCTTCTTAGCATCATTCAACTTCTCACTAAAATAGGCAAAAGGCTTACCTTCTTGACTCAAAATAGCTCCTATGGTAGTGCCACTAGTATCACAATCTACCTGAAAGACCTTATTGAAATCTGGAAGTGCCAAAACAAGTTTCTTTGTAACTTTCTTCTTCAACATATCAAAAAATTTAGTTGCTATTGTAGTCCACTTAAACTCTTTTCTATCCCCTCTCATTGATTCAATTAGAGGTGCAAAAATACTACTTAAATTATTAATAAACTTTCTGTAAAAACTTGCTAGACCATGAAATGACCTTACCTCTGTAATATTCCTCAGGGTAGACCATTTAATGATAGCTCTCACCTTCTCTAGATCCATTTTAAGGCCCTCTGTTGAGACAACAAATCCCAAATACACCAACTATCTCATCACAAAACTATATTTCTTCAAATTAATCAATAACTTCTCCTCCCTTAGCTTCTCAAAAACTCTTCGGATATGCATCAAATGCTCCTCCAATGTCTTACTGAAAATAAAAATGCCATCCAAATAAAAAATAACAAATTTTCCTAAAATTCTTTCAATACCTCATTCATAAGCCGCATAAATGTGCTCGGTGCATTGGTTAGCCCAAAAGGCATGACTAACTACTCGTACAATCCCTCCTTGGTTTTAAACGTTGTCTCCCATTCATCTCCTTCTCTAATCTGGATCTAGTGATATCTACTCTTCAAATCTATCTTCATGAAGTACTCGGCTCCACTCAAAGAATCCATAATTTCATCCATTCTTGACAAGGGAAATCTATACTTTATGGTGATCTTGTTGATGGCTCTAGAATCTGTACACATCCACCATTCCCCATATTTCTTTGGTGCTAGTATTGTAGGTATTGTACATGGACTCAAACTCTCTCTGATTAATCCCTTCCATAACAACTCTTACACTTGTCTGTTCAATTGTTCACTCTCTGTTGTATTCATACAATGAGCTGCCTTATTTGGAAAATTGGCTCCAAGAATCAGGTCCATCTAATGACTAATCTTTCTTACTAGAGACAAACCTTTAAGTACGATATTAGAAATAATAGCTTGAAACTCATTCAAAAATCTAAAACCTCTACAGGTACCTCAATAGTATCTTCTTTATCAACTTCAGGGATCAATGAAAAACACATATGCTCATGCCTCACACCTTCTAAGAACTTTCTTCCATCAACCAAACAAATTCCTACATTACTGCATACCTTTTCCTCTACCTCTTTCAAGGGCTTCAACTTATGACGAACTACATACTTTGTCAAAGAATAGGTGTTGGCATTTCCATCATGTATTGTTCGTCGATCAAACTACCATGGTCTTCCTAACAACATATGAGAAACATCCATAGGCATAATATCACATAATACCTCATCATGGTAATTTCCAATCTTGAACTTTAGTAGACATTGTTCATTTACCAAATATTTATGGTCCTTCTACAACCAAGCAATCTAGTATGGATTTGAATGCCTTCTCCTCTCCAACTACAACTTGCTAACCATCTCTTCTGAAATAAGGTTATAAGTACTACCTCCATCAATAATAACATTGCAAACTTTACCTTCACACTTACATCTAGTGCGAAACAAATTCTTCCTTTGAGTTGGCTCTTTCTCCTCTTCAACAAGGCTCTTTTAGTAACAAGAACCTCTCCTCTTTCCACATCCTCAAAATGTGAAGACTCAACATCTTCATATACATGTGCAACTCATGCATTACCCTCAGGTCTTCTATTGGTCCTTCCTTGATGTTGAGGACACTCATAGGCTCTATGTCCTTCTCTGCACTGGAAACAGATTCCATGAAAGCCTTCTCTTCTTGGTCCTCATCCAGATCTTCCTCTTCCTCTTTGGTCTCAATTATTTTGATTACAAGGATGGTAGGTGTTATCTCCTTTCTGGTTCTAGCTGCTACTGGATCCTTCACCCTTCTTTTGATCTTCATTTCAACCTCCATATGACCATCCACTAGTCTTTCCACCACGACCTCCACCTCTTTGCTTACTTTCAAATATTTTATTCAACTTTTCTTCTACCTTCAGAGAAAACTAATATGCATCTTCAATGTTAGACATTCTTTCTAGACCCAACTCTTATTGAATACTCAACTTCAACCCATTTATGTAATGGGAAAATTTCTCTTTATTGGCCTTAGAATGGACCGTTCTAATCAAGACACGGTAGAATTCTTTAGTATACTCCTTGATGGATTTCCCGCTTGTTTCAACCCTTGCATCTTCTTCAAAAAATCTAGCTCATAATCCATCATAATAAAATTTCTTTTTAATTTTTCCACCATACGATCCTATCTTGTTATTTTCTCTTTTCCTCTTTGATTTCATTCTAGTTGTACCTCTTCCCACCAAGTATTCACATCAACCTTTAGCTTGGTCTTTGAAAATTTGACCCTCTCGGGATCTTCCACCTCCTCATACTTAAAGTACTCCATATTCTTGATCCAATCAATCAACTCTTCTAGGTTAACATTTCCAGAAAATGTAGAAACATCAATATTTGCCCTTTTCCCAATCTTAGAGATGACCTTAAATAATCTGAATTGTTCTAGATCTTCTACTTATTGTTCTTCTTCAAACGGATCCTCATGTGCACCTTCATCTTCACTTTCATCTCCTCTTCTCGGCTCAAACCCTCGACGTAAATCCTCTTGTAGTGCTTGAACTTGTCTCCGCGAGGCAAACCCTCTTCTGGTACAACAACATTTCTTCCACCACCATGGTTTCTTCACAGAGGCATTCTGATCACTTTTCTCAGAAATCCACAACCACAAGTCCTGGTGCAAACTACCTCATGTTTGGTGATCTGTTTACACACTCAGAAAAACCCACTTTAATAGCACTTGTGAACCCCTAAACCTGCAAATGCACAAAGACGACAAACATTGCTAGTGTTAGATCAAAATACATGCAAAGAGTGAGGAATTCCCATGAAATCCACCTATTTAAGCTAATATTAGGAAATGAAAAGCAAAACTTAGACAATATGAAAGTAGATCCTAATTTAACCAATAAAATGATGATCTGATGGGGGAATTGGTGCCAATGATGTGTTGCTATTGGCCCTTTCCCAATTCCTAAGTAGCAATGATATGTGAATTTTGAAATGGTCAAATCTCCAAAGAGATTTGAGCATAACCTTGGTATAAATGTGAAAATATGAGGAATGTATGGATGAAATAAGAAAAATTAGTTCTCAATTGTAGAGAGTAACTTTGCATGTAAATTGTGGATGATGATTGAGAAGAGAGGTCTCCAATTTATAGATTCAAATCTTGGAAGAGATAGTGGAAATAAGCAATGTGGGACAAAAGATAATCCAATGGCATTGTGCCATTTGTCCAAATGTGATTGGATGAGGAATGTGCAAGTTTTGGCCAATGTGCCAATAAATGCAATTAGGTGGCATTTCAAATTTGAGAAATGACATGTTGAAGAGGGAAAGGGAATGAAGTTAATGTCACTTGGCTCAAGGTCAAGCACATGTAAGAGGCATTGAATGCCTTGTTGGAAGGACCAAGTCCACTTGGCCTTTTTGAATTCAAATGGGAGAATATTCCCTTTTGATGCTTTGTGAGGGAAAATAAAAGAATTAATAAATCAAAGTATTTGATTTATTGTGCAACTTGCATTCTCTAGAGAATTTTAGTGAGAAGGATTAAGTTAATCATGGATTTGATTAATTTAATGAAGAATTAGGTGATGTGACAATTTTAGACTTAGATTTATGAATTAATTTAAGTCAAGAATTGAGAGGAAATGACTTATCAAATAAATGATTTGATTTATTTAATCAAGAAGGAACATGTGAGATTAAATCAAATAAGGTTTAATTTATTTAATTTAAAAGGAGGACTTTAGAGATTTTAATTAAATAAAATGATTTATTTAATTAAATAGATATGCAAAGGTTTATTAAATTAATTGATTAATTTAATCTTTGAAATAGAAGGACTTAATCCAATAAACAGTGATTTATTGAATTAAAAGATAGAAAGTGATAAAATGTTGAGAATCTGATTTAAGAAGAAGCATTGTTAGTAATCGGGATCAGGTGTGCCAAAATGAACTTGTACATTTTCCATGTCTACAACACTTGATGAGGGACACACCGCCCGAAACCCACAAAAATCACAACAATAGATACCAACACAAAATATGTGAGACAAAAAATAACTCACTTTACCATTATTTTCAGAAAATAAAATTACAGATTCAAAAATTACATGCTACAATGTCATGGTATTGATTCATTACAACAAAATCAACATTGAAAACAAAATATATTATTTGTAGCCACAATCTGCACTAATGGAGCCACCTTCCACAATCCCCACTTAACCATTTTTATTTTACCCAAGAAACCCTCTAGAATTTTCTAGAAAGGATAACATTCCCTTTTGTTTTGGCACCAAAAGTCTCGCCAATTGATTTCTTGCCTAGGAAGAAATTCTAATGAAATTCACATTTTTAGAGGGATAGCTTCGTGAGGCCATAACTTTTGATCTGGGTGTCCAATTTGCTATTATAAAATATCATTGGAAAGCTCTCAAAGAGATCTACAATGCCAAACCCACCAAAGGTCGGTTCATCCACTTTTCAAGCTGTTTTGGGGCCTCTAATATTTTCTATTTGAATTTTAAGTTGCATTGGAGAAATTTCCCAGAACATAAACTTTAATATCTCCCAATCTGTGCAAGGTATTGAGACAATTCTTTCATGACCATAATTTCTTTCAGCTCTGCTCATTGGGGTAAAATTTTAGGTCCATACGAGCCCGTTTAGGCCGACTTACTAAAAAATAGTAAGTGACCATTTTTTTCTATTTCTGACTTCTAACTGCCTTACACCCCTTAAGTGCCATCATGAGACTCAAAAAAACTAAAGAAAATATCGAAAAGACATTTTTTTAGGTGATGCAGGATTTCCCTACACCATTGGATGCTCCTGCATCAAATACCCTGGGTAATTTGAAAAGTGAACTTGTCACTTCTAAGAAGTTAGAGGAAAACCAAGATGATTAACCTCAGCCTCAAACAACCATGATGAATCTTCAATAGGAATTCCTCTCCACTTCACCAAGTACTCTGCATATTTTCCATTTCTTGTGCTTCTACCCACACGACTATTCATAATTTCTTCTATCTCCTCCTTTTTTGAAGTAGGTGCTGGGATATTCCACTATGCTTCTATTATTTCTTCATGAATTCCCCATTCATGATATTCTATTAAATCTGAAATGTTAAACATAGGTGAAATATGAATTTCATCAAGCAACTCTACCTCATATGCATTTCCTAAATCATGCTTCTTCAAGATCTTGCATGGTCCAAACTTCTTCATCTTTAACTTGTATCTACCAACTGGAAACCTTTCTTTTCACAAATGAACCATGACTTCATCTCCTACTTGGAACTCCTTATACCTCCTTTTCCGATCTGTCGTAGCCTTATATTGTGAGATCATCTTATTGATATGTTTCTTCACCTCTTCATGCAAATTCTTCATTTGCTCAGCAAAATCTTCAGCCTCAGCACTACTCTTCTCCCGCTTATCCATATTTCCCAGGTCAAAAGCAGTTCTTGGACTACTCCCATACACAATCAACATTGGTAATTTACTAGTTCTCCTATTGACATAATTTTTGTAAGAAAATTATGCATGTGGTATAATCAAATCCCATCCATTGGGCTTATCTCCTACTAATTATATTAGTAGGTTACCCAAACTCTTGTTCACCATCTATGTTTGTCCATTAGTTTGTGGATGGTGTGCAGAACTAAACTTCAAATCTTTCTTCAACTTCTTCCATAAAGTCCTCCAAAAATAACTAGCAAATTTGGTATCTCTAGATTTGAAACTATACTCTTTGGTAGACCATGTATTCTCACCACCTCTCTGAAAAAAAAATTTGCAATATGAACAACATCACTGGTTTTATGAAATGGAATGAAATGTGCCATCTTTGAAAATCTATCCACCACCACAAATATGGAATCATTCCCTCTTTGTGTCCTTTGCAAGCCAAGAACAAAATCCATGATAATATCCTCCCATGGCCTCTCAGGTATAGGTAATGGCTGATACAATCCAGTATTCTGACTTGTTCCTTTCACCATCTAACATACTCTACAACTTTGTATAGAATTCTTCACATCTTGTTGTAACTTTGGCCAGTAATAATTCTCACTAACAAGAGTAATGGTCTTATCTTGTCTGAAATGTCCAGCTAGTCCTCCACTATGCTTTTCCTTGACTATATTATCTCTCATAGAACTTCAAGGAATGCACAATTGGCTTCCTCTAAAAAACATACCATCTTGGATTAAGAAAGCCAACCATCTTGTCCTATCCAATGTAATAGGTTCCAAACAAGTCTTCCAACCTTTTGCAAAGTTTGGATCTTCAAGATACAAACTATTGAGCTCATTGAACACAACAACCTCTATATTCATCTCTATCAACAAATCTTGCCTTCTACTCAAGGCATCTGTGACTCTGTTTGACCTTCCATTCCTATGCTTCAAAACAAGAGTATAACTCTGCAAAAACTCAACCCATTTTAAGTGCCTTTGATTTAACTTTCCTTGACTATTGAGATGCTACAAAGACTGGTGATCAGTATACAAAACAAATTATTTTGGCAAAAAATAGTGTCTCCATTTCTTCAAAGCCTGAACTATAGCATTAAACTCCTGATCATAGATAATATTTCTTCTTAGCATCATTCAACTTCTCACTGAAATAGGCAACAAGCTTACCTTCTTGACTCAGAACAACTCCTATGATAGTGCCACTAGCATCACAATCTATCTAAAAGACCTTATTGAAATCTGGAAGTGCCAAAACAAGTTGCTCTGTAACATTCTTCTTCAACATATCAAAACTTTTGGCTACTTTTGTAGTCTACTTAAACTCTTTTGTACCCCCTCTCATTGCTTCAGTTAGAGGTGCACAAATACTATTGAAATTCTTAATAATTTTTTTGTAAAAACTTGCTAGACCATGAAATGAACTTACCTTTGTAACATTCCTTGGGGTAGGCCATTCAATGATAGCTCTCACCTTCTTTGGATTCATTTTAAGGCCCTTTGCTAAGACAACAAATCCTAGGTACACCAACTCTCTCTTTACAAAACTACATTTCTTCAAATTAATCAACAACTTCTCCCCCCTTAGCTTCCCAAAAACTCTTCGGATATGCATCAAGTGCTCCTCCAATGTCTTATTGAAAATCAAAATGTCCTCCAAATAAATAGTAACAAACTTTCCTAAAAATTCTTTCAATACCTCATTCATAAGCCACATAAATGTGCTTGGTGCATTGGTTAGCCCAAAAGGAATGACTAACCACTCATACAAGCCCTCCTTGTTTTTAAAGGTTGTCTTCCATTCATCTCCTTCTTTAATCCAGATTTGGTGATATCCGCTCTTCAAATCTATCTTCATGAAGTACTCATCTCCACTTAAACAATCCATAATATCATCCATTCTCAACAAGGGAAATCTATACTTGATGGTGATCTTGTTGATGACTCTAGAATCTGTACACATCTACCATTCCCCATCCTTCTTTGGTGCTACTACTACAATTACTACACATGGACTTAAACTCTCTTTGATTAATTCATTTTTCAATAACTCTTGCACTTGTTTGTTCAACTCTTCACTCTTTGTTGGAGTCATATGATGAGCTGCCTTATTTGGAAATCTGGCTCTAGGAATTAGGTCCATCTGATGACTAATCTTTCTTATTGGTGGCAAACCTTCAAGTACGTTATCAAAAATAATAGCTTGAAACTCATTCAAAAAATCTTAAACCTCTACAGGTACCTCAGTAGTATCTTCTTTATCATCTCTAGGGATCAATGCAAAACACATATTCTCATGCCTCATACCTTCTAAGAACTTTCTTCCATCAACCAAACAAATTCTTTCATTACTACATACCTTTTCCTCTACCTCTTTCAAGGGCTTCAACTTATGATGAACTTCATCCTTTGTCAAAGAATAGGCGTTGGCATGTCCATCATGTACTGCTCACCAATCAAACTGGCATGGTTTGCCTAACAACATAGGACAAACATCTATAGGAATAATATCACACAATACCTCATCATGGTAATTTCCAATCTTGAACTTTACGAGACATTGTTCATTTACCAAAGCTTTATGGTCCTTCTGTAATCAAGCAATCTAGTATGGATTCAGATGCCTTCTCCTCTCCAACTGCAACTTACTAACCATCTCTTCTAAAACAAGGTTATTAGTACTACCTCCATCAATAATAACATTGCAAAATTTATCTGTACACTTACATCTAGTGCAAAATAAATTCTTCCTTTGAGTTGGCTCTTTCTCCTCATTCAACAAGGCTCTTCTAGTAACACGAACCTCTCCTCTTTCTTCATCCTCAAAATGTGAAGACTCAACATATTCATCTACACATGCAACTCGTGTATTACCCTCAGGTCTTCTATTGGTCCTTCCTTGATATTGAGGACACTCATAGGCTCTATGTCCTTCTTCTCTGCATTGGAAATAGGTTCCATGAAAGCCTCCTCTTCCTAGTCCTCATCCAGATATTCATCTTCCTCTTTCGTCTCCATTATTTTGATCACAAGGATGGTAGGAGTTATATCCTTTCTAGTTCTGGCTACTATTGGATCCTTCACCCTTCTTTTGATCTTCATTTCGACCTCCATATGACCGTCCACTAGTCTCCCCACCACAACCTGCACCTCTTTGCTTAATTTCAAATATTTTATTCAACTTTTCTTCTACCTTCAAAGCAAACTGATATGCATCTTCAATGGTAGACATTATTACCACCCAACTCTTCTTCAATACTCGGCTTCAACCCATTTATGTAATGGAAAACTTTCTCTTTATTGGCCTTAGAATGGCCCGTTTTGAGCAAGACACGGTAGAATTATTCTGTATACTCCTTGATGGATTTCCTCTCTTTTTTCAACCCTTGCATCTTCTTCAACAAATATAGCTCATAATCCACAAGAATGAATTGTCTTTTTAATTTGTCCGCCATACGATCCCATCTTGTTATTTTTTCTTTTCCTCTTCGATTTCGTTCTAGTTGTACCTCTTTCCACCAAATATTCACATGACCCTTTAGCTTGGTCTTTGTAAATTTGACCCTCTCAAGATCTTCCACATCCTCATACTCATAGTAATCCTCCATATTGTTGATCCAATCAATCAACTCTTCTAGGTTAAGATTCCCAAAAAATGTAGAAACATTGATCTTTGGTCTTTTCCCAATCTTAGAGATGGCCTTAAATAATCTAACTTGCTTTAGATATTTTTCTTCTTATTCTTCTTTGAACTGTTCCTCATGTTCAACTTCATCTTCACTTTCATCTCCTCTTCTTGGCTCAAACCCTCGACGTAGCGCCTCTTGTGGTGCTTGAACTTGTCTCTACAAGGCTCTAAAACCCTCTTCCGGTACAACAACATTTCTTCCACCACCACGGTTTCTTCGCGGAGGTATTCTAATCACTTTTCTTAGAAACCCACAACCACAAGTCCTATTACAAATTGCCTCACGTTCAGTGATCAGTTTGCACACTCAGGAAAACCCACTCTGATACCACTTGATGAGGGACACACCACCCGAAACCCACACAAATCACAACAATAGATACCAACACAAAAGATGCGAGAAAAGAATAACTCACTTTCAATTATTTTTTAGAAAATGAAATTACAAATTCAAAACTTACATAGCCTCACGGGCTTGATTCAATACAACAAATTCAACTCTGAAAACAAAATATATTATTCAGAGCCACAATCTGCACTAATGGAGCCACTTTCCACAACCCCCACTTAACCCTTTTTATTTTACCCAAGAAGCGCCCTAGAATGTTCTAGAAAGGATAACTTTCCCTTTTGTTTTAGTGCTAAAAGTCTGCTAATTGATTTCTTGCCTAGGAAGAAATTTTAATCAAATTCACTTTTTAGAGGGGCAGCTTCACGAGGCCATAACTTTTGATCCGGGTGTCCGATTTTCTATCATAACATATCATTGGAAAGCTCTCAAAGGGATCTACAACACTGAATCCACTAGAGGTCAGTTTGTCTAGTTTTCAAGTTGTATCGAGGCCTCTAAGATTTTATATTTGAATTTTAAGCTGCATTGGAGAACTTTCCTTGGACGAAAACTTTAATCTCCCAAACCGTGCATGGTATTGAGATGATTCTTTCACGACCAAAAAATTTTTTCAACTCTCCTCCTTGGGGTAGATTTTCATGTCCATATGAGCCCATTTAGGTCAAATTACTAAAAATAGTAAGTGATCGTTTTTTCACTATTTTTGACTTCTAACTATCTTGCACCCCTTAAGTTGCATCATGGGACTCAAAACAACTAAAGAAAATATCAAAAAAAACATTTTTTTGGGTGATGCGGGATTTCCCTACACCGCTAGATGCTCCTGCATCAACATGTAAGTTTCCATGATGTTTGAGTAGGGGTGGGTGGGTGGAAAAATGATAAGTTTGTTGATAACTTTCTGTTATAGGGTCATTTGGAATAAAACCAGTAAACTGTTATGTTTGGTATCGTTGATAAGAGGGCATAGAAGCAAAATTTTCATGGAATGGAGGTGGAAAAACATATTATCTTTGAAACTTTGACATGTTAAATCATTGAAAATCTAGAAAATTTCTTGGAAATGCTTTAAAATGAAAGAAAATCAGATTTCTCTTCTCTATAAATTGAACATACCAACATTTAGTCTATTTGAACCAACAAATTCAAACTTGGATTTGGCAAGTGTGTGAATTTTTTTTCCTCCAAAGGTAGATATTGCTGACATACACACCAATATCAACAGTGTATGGAATTTTTTTAAATATGACAATTCAAATAGTCTAATGATCTTGTTCATTTTGATTAATTAGATCAAATATTTGAGGAAACTAAATATAAAAAACTAACCTCTCAAAATTAAGATCCACCATTAAGAATGTATCCTTTGTCAATGCCTTGTTATTATCATTATATAGTGATCAGTCTAGATTCAATGTATTAGAGCCATTTGTGAGTAAACCCACAAGAAAAACTTCTTGTTTCTATATTTTGTGGTTGGTTACTAAGTTTGGAACTAATGAAGTCATAAAAAAGACAACACAACAATAATGATATAGATCATGATAATGAGGTACAATCATCTCATTGATGATGTAGATAAGACTGTCAAGGCATTATGAATTTTTTGAAGAGCAAGGTCTGAGATTTTCACAAGGGGCATTAACCATTTGGAGGAGGACTCAATGACAATGATCTTGTGTGTTAATGAAGTTTCACTAGATATGAAAGGATAGATCAACTAAATAACACTCCATAGAGGTTCACAGTTAGTGGTAGCATAAAAAATGCTTAAGAGGTTGAGTAAGTATATCAAGGCATGGGTACAGTCGTTAACACTCATAAAAGGATTTCCTTACACCTTTGAAGTTCATCACGAGTGAGTCCCATGACCTTCTAAGTCACAAATTTGTGAGGTTCATCCAGGAGGGCAGTAAATCATTGGAGTCTTCAATAGATTCTATTTGTATAAAAAACCAAGTGCACACTATCTTTTTGATCTACTGACCTCTGTCATTTAGCATGGTCGTGAAGATTCTTTAACTATCACGATGGCATCAAATATGAAGAGGATGGTCAGCAATCCCAAGAAATAGGAGATGATAATCTAAGAGTTGCATTTATGCTTCACACAAATTAGTAAATCATATATCCATAAGTCTACATATGAAGGTTGTAAATTTTATCAATGATTTATAAAAGATAGTCACTATACAAAGATGTAGTCTCAAGAGATTCATCAATAAATAAGTCAGTATCATAAGTGAATGGATCACAACCATGAAGCAAGGAGCACACAATGATCAACTACAAAGCACTATGGACTCTGAACAAAGCCATATATAGTCATGGTATGATAAAAGGAAGACCATCCTATGGATAAATCAAGAGTCAATGTGTAAAGGAAAACTTCATAGAAAACCCAAGGAAAACAAACAAAAAACAACCTCATAAATGTCATGCTTAAAGATAGACATAAATATAAATTGAGGATAGTCCTATTACTTGTTAAAATATAAAACAATGCTTATCCATGAGGGCAACATTGTGAAGGTAATGACAATCATGGTAGGGTTTAAGTGCACAATTAAGATGAAAAGGTCCTTTTGCAAGTATAACACATTGAATATAAATCATCAGAAAGGTCCAAAGGTATTGTAGGTAACAAGAGGATAGACCTAGGAAAGAGCAATTTGAGGGATAATCCTTTGTTTTGGATGAAGGAAAACCACCTTCAACTATGTAAAGGTTAATTTCAAGGTTGAAGGACAGCCATAACTGACTATGAAATACATGCAATGTGAGGTGAACAAAGCAATATGAGCACAAGATTTAGTGCACATAAAAGTTAGCGACGGAGGTACCAGTTGAAAGAGGTTTTTGTGTGTGGTGTCTGTAGCCTTTCTAAGGATTTACATACAAGATAAATAGTGATAAATAATGCTTGGCAGAGGCTTGATACCAAACAAGATTATTTATACCACCCTCATTGATGGCTACCACAAGAAGGATAATTTAGATAAGGCCTTTGCTATGCTCGATGAAATGTTGCAAAAGGGTATAACTGCCACTATTCATACCTGCAATGTATTATTTCATAACCTAGGAAATTCAGGAAAGATCCAAGAGGCACACCTTCTCTTGCAAGAAATACAGGATAAAGGTTTTGTCCCAGATATTGTTACCTATGGTATTGATTGATGGTTACATAAAACAATGTGATATGGAAGAGGATTTTTTGTTTTTTCATAAAAATGGTGGAAAAAGGGATCACCCCTGATGTTGTCATTTACAATGTGATAATTGATGGTCATTGAAAAAAAGGAAATCTTAAAGAAACCTATAAATGGTGTGAAGAAATTTATAAGAAGGGTATGAATTCATTTTCTTATACATATGATGTGCTAATCCTTGGGTATTTCAAAGAAATACAAGAGAAGGTAGTAACTTCTTGAATAAAGGACCAAGCAAAAAATAATAGTCACCATGCCAATAATAGTTAGGGCAGCCTATAATGTTATAAATAATATTGATAATTATAGTGCAAGATGGATAGTCCAACCATTAGAGAAGAGGAAATAACTACATGAATCACAAGATGACTGCGACAAAGATCTTGGCAATAATTTAGGACAGTGTTTTTGGACTATGTATGCACTGAGGTTTAAGATTTTCAATGTCTTTATAGTTGTCAAGTCAAATATTTTAAATGTCAATATTTGTGATCAATAACCTAAGAACTATGACTATGCACTGTGTTTACAATGACAAATAATGAAAATTCACAAGTCCAAGAAGCATATGGGAAATTTCACACTCAGGGATATTGGGAATGTAAAGAGTATGCATGTGACACTGATAAATGATTGTGTGTCTTTAATGGTAGTCAAGAGTAACAGTCAAGGTTGAAATATAGTGACAAGTTTTAAATAATGATAGAGGGTGGTGTTGTGAATACCAAGAGTCATATGCTTGAAACATAAAGGTACAATCACTTCAAGAAACATTGGTTTGGAGGTTCAACATAACTCACAAGAATAAGAGATTGAATGTCATATCAAAGCTTTAGTAGCAATCACCTATGCATCAGATGATAATCCATCTAGGAACTTGTAATAAGAAATAAAAGATGAATCAAAAACCTTGGAAGAAGGTGCGCAAAGGTCAGATCTATGAATGACAGTCATTAAGTTACAAAAAATGGTGAACATGACAAAAGGAGGTATGAAGGTTGAGACAACTATATCAGGGGAAACAACATGAAGTGTGGGCGATGGCATTCTTAATACACAAGTCAATGTTCTGCTTGGAATACCGTTTCCACATGATACTAAAGTAGTTCCATTGTTGTTGTATTCTTTATTAGTCTATATAACATTCATAACCATATGAGATTTAACCTATAGTTTTGAAACAAGACAATGAATAATAGGACAAATAGGTTAAAGGAGCAAAGAATATTAATTTCGTGACAAAAAAAATAGCAGACCTATACCTAGCAATGATAATATGAATAGCTTAAAGGGGTATGTGATTTGAATGAAGAATGTGAAAAGGGATATTTGCTGCTTTATTGGTGAAGGTGCTTCATGAAATGCTAATAATTTGAAGATACAGACCTGCAACATATTGAAAAGGTGGTAAAAATCTATGGAAAATAAACCATAATTCAGTGACATATGTGTCAGTATCTCATCCTTAAGTTTCTCCTATGCCCTTAGGGTGGTTTTTGATCATGTCTAAACCTTGGCACATGTCCTAGGTATAAACCTACACAAGAGAGGTTATGACAGTTTGACAAAGTACAGAGTAGTCGGTGGTAATTTAAAACCATTTGAATGACTTGTACAATAGGTGGGGAGATATAGGGGCAGTTGAATCAATTTGAAGTATTTACAGGCATCTAGGGAGTGAAGGTCTTCCAAATATCTTCCTCAATGTATAGTCTAGGCTATAACTCAATTCAACATTGAAGACCTTTCAATTGGATGCTCAAAGAGAGTTTTGAATTGATCAAAATATGACACATGTCATCTATCCATTGCAACTTGAAACTAGGACTTATGAATGATTTTTTGTAAAAGGCACGCCTTGTGTCATTTTTAGTTAGTTCTTACATTTTTTGGAGAAGCATTGTAACTTGTAAAAGGTTCTTTTAGGTCATATTATGTAGTGTAACTTAGAAAAGTAGTTTTCTTGCTCATTTTTTAGCTATGTATTATAACTTATTGGAATTCTTTCCAACAATGAATAAGCATTGTAACTATTTTCAAACCTGTATGCTACTTATAAGCATTTTTTATCAATAAAGACAAGTTGTTTTTACCATCTCAAAGTTGCTTCATTGTGCAAACTTTTATAAAATGGTTGATGTGATTTTGTGGTGAGGTTTTTACCCTTGATTTTTGTCCTATTTTCATTGTCGTCATGCATAAAATATGTACTTTTGCAAGTCATTACTTGTGTTTAACCAGTTAGGGATAAATTTTAAGTTATGAGAAAATTTCCAACTCCTTCTAAATGTTATTCTAGATACCAAACCTAGTCATTAAATACTTATGCAAGAGACATATGGGATTTTGGGTTGTGCATGTTGCAGTTTAAGTTGTTGATCATATTATGTTCTTTTAAACAAGTGCATGTCAAATTTTATTTGGTGCATCACCTTAGGATCTTAGGTTTTCATTTTCATGTCAATTCCTATCTTTTTCCTTTGCAAGCAGTAGTAGGTAGTCTAGTTTAGGTGATAGTTCCAAGGAACTAGCCCTCTCTAGAGGTTCTTTCCATTATAGGTGACTCACAAGCCTGAAAATATCCCATGTTTTATTGGTAGGCTAATTTTTGCAAATTAGCAAGGGTGTACTTCTAGGTGATAACAATTACCTCAAGTGGCCCTTGCTTGAGTTGTTGATTTCACAAAATTTGTCAAACACTCACTTTCTTACTCAACAAATCATGATGTCAAAACCAATTTCCTTTATTGCATTCTAACACTGAACTCTTACATACAATCCAATAGTCCTCTATTGAATACCTCTCATTCAATAACACATATTTTATTGCTACAACTAGTAATAGATAAACAACTAACTAGCAATAAATAACTTATTAACTAGATTTCCTCCTTGACAATAGATCCCACTATATAGGGTTTGTGAGGAGTTATATTCTTCTCGGATTGAAAACAAACTCATAAAGCACCCATCCACTCTCCCTCAAAGATAGGAAGAGGACTTAGTCTGAAATAAAAAATAATAACTACAAAGCAAAAGCAGAGAATCTACATTTGAACTCTATGCCCAATGGTTTAACTGCTATGATAGAGACGTGTTCCTGAGAATAGTCTTGTCATAAATTAGTCCTACTTAGACGAGCCTTCTCCTAGTTGTCTTATTTGGTGAGCAAGAGTGTTATGTAATGACTCACAACTGATTAATAAATGATCACTTTCATTTCCTTTTGAAAGTGTTGCGCCTTGGACATTTGACTTCTTCTCTACAACCATCTACAGTCCTTATGCTGTGGGTTGAAAAAAAAATTGTTGCGGGTTGATAGTCCTTCCTACAAGGTGTTAGTCTCCTTCCTAAGACATCCATATTATTAAAAATTGTAAATTAAACACATAATCATACTAAATTTTATAGACATTCATGCATTCATACATACATATATCAACATAACATATTTTATTTCCACATGCTTAAAATTACTTAAAAGTGTATAAGGGCATATAAAAGATATTTAAAATCTTGGTAATGTTTTTGAAACTTAGCAGAAGAAAAATATAAGGGAAACTAGCCAATGATTGAGCCCACCGCTGGGGAATGAATGTTTGGGTATGTGTGGTGCAAGAAATGAAAGATATGTGTAGAGATGGATAAGGAACTTATAAACACATGAAGATGTGTGTGTATGGAGATAGGTAAAGGGTAAGGGAATAAGCCCACCATAACACAATATTTGGGAATTGTAGAAGGTATGTCTAAGCTAGTTGTATGGGAAAGAGGAAGTGCAAAAAGGGGTTTAAGAAGAGTTTGAATAAAGTTATGCGAAGGAAATGAAGAGCTAGAGAAGAGATTGAGGGCCTGATTGGTGGCCACATTTTAGTATATAATTGACTACAAGAATGATTTGATAGAAAAAGGAATTTGCAAAAAACATTTAAGGAAATCATTGGGAAAAGTATGGTAATAGCAGGTTTAGGTGGAAAATGAGAAGGTTGTGTATTGAGAGGATATGCATTTAATTCTTTGGTTAAATAGTAGGTATCAATAGGATTTGTATTGTGAGATGGATCAATATTTAATGTTGATATTTTATGGCGAGTGGTGAGGAAGAGGAGAGGATATGGAACATATGCAATTATCACATCAAGTATAATGTGTAGGTGTTGAGTGAATAGTAAGGAATATTTTGAAGGCTCAAGGTACCTAACCATATTGATGGAGGGCTTGATATGTTTAGATGAACGATCCCACCATATTTGAGGGAGATTTGGGCACACATGTATCATTAATGATGAGGAATTTTAGTACTCATTAAGGATTGGGAGTATGTGATTTTGAATGCTCAAATATTTAGGTGGGATCAAAGAAAGGTGTGCAACTCTAGAGAAGTAAAAGAAAGAGGCCAACAAGGAGGAGAAAGATAAAAGATAAGAATAAGGTTGTGAGATAGAGGAAGAGTGCAAGGAGGTGTGTGGATAGTCATTAGGGCCTAAGAGAGAGTCATAGAATCTTACAATGAAGGAAAAAATTTGTAGATCATGGAGGTTGAACAAGATGTTGGAAGGTAATATATGTCAATAAAAATACAAGATGTAAGGGAGAACACATGATGCCTCTAACATATAGATATGGAAATAAAAGTGTAATGGGTGAGGGGACAAGGTATGATGCCCTTGATTTAAATATAGATAGCAATATTTGAAGGCCTAAGATATACTTGTGGAGAAGGAAAGAAGCCCCAAATATAAAGGTATTGTAACAAAATCATAATAAAATAAGGGGGGAAGAAATGATGTCCTTGGTCTAATGTGGTAACTCTAAAAGTGAGATATGCAAATATAAGGTAGATACATAAACTCTAAAATTAGAATATGATAAAATGAAGGATCAACTACCCATAATCAATGGTCAAATAATGAGTAATTAACATCATAGTTTGGTATGTTTTATAAACATAGGTATGATAATAAATTTGGACAAGCATAAGAAAAGAACCATACTAGGCATGGGAATATTTAACAAATATTATGATAAAAATAATAAAGCAAGACGAGACACCAAATCGGTTAGGAAAGGGTCATAAAATCATGAATAAACAAAAGACCAATACACATAATGATGTGGAAGATAAAATTTGATAACAATAGGTAAAAGTTCAACCTAAGTGGGAAAAAAAGTAAAGATTAGTAAATCATAAGCATACATCCCTTCTAAACAAGAATATGAGTAAATGTATGTTAAGCAAGGAAAAATCTAAACCAAAAATGAGAAATTAAAGCTAAGAAAGGAAGGAAAAAGAACAAAATATGGCAACAAATAAGAGGTGTAAATAATGATGTCTAAGCAATAAAATTCTCATCTCATATTGGGTGGTTCCTCTTTATGTTGCATGTAACCTCAATTTAAGGTGTGCTAAGGTGAACAAGACTAACCTCTTGACATGCATAATATGTTTTCTCATGACCAATATTATCAAGTGAGGGAGTTGTGGAATCATGAGTATTCTTAATTTTTTTCTCCCCTTTGTTTATAAGTTCTTGAATTTTATGGTTTAATGAAATGAATATATTTATTGAATGTTCATGTATGCAATGTTATGAATAAAATTACTTAGTTGTGTGTGGCGTGAACTTAGAGTTATCTATTAGTTTAACTAGAGGTAAAATAACAAGATTATGTCTCAAGAGTTTTTTTAATATAATGTATGGAGGCTATTTCAATATAGTGAATTATCTAATGGGTTTTAATTTATAATCTGCATTAAATGATCATCATGGATATTGTCACTTAATCACTACAAAATGAAGAATGAAATGATGAACAACTAAAATTGAAAGGTGAACCTCAAAAAAAAATGTTACCAAAACATAAATTTAAGAACTAAACAATATACTTACAATTTGTGAAAAATGCCTATTGTTATATCAATTCAATACAATGAGCCATGTAGGCCAACTCTTCTCTTTACAGTCTCAAATATTACTTTATGGTCAAACTCATCCAGTGGATGCTCATGATATTTTATCAAATAAAAATTTGATGCAACAACAAGGTTAGAGTAATAAAAAATATTATTTTGTCAAATTTCTCAAACAACCACATATTGAACTTATTCATTTGGTACACTCTAATAAATGTTCTAATAAGAACAAAAAACCCTATAGGATATTTAATATCCTTTCCATCAATCATTATGATAGTCAATTTCTTTTTTGCCTCTACATAGTAGCACAAATAATAATTTGTTCCTTCTTCATTATTCTCATTATAATAACTACATAAACATGACCTACGTTTAATTGTGTGAATAAATTAATTCCACCAAATGATTTAAAATATAATATAATGAGATGAAATATCAATTTCAACTAATAAAAAAATCTATAACACCTAGTTGCATTAGATTTGGTACATAGTCAAAGTCAACTAATACTTTCATCTTGTTCAATTGTAGTACTTGTGAAATTCAATATGCATCAAGAGGAGAAAAAAGTCTACAAGACAATTTGTTCATCTTTTGACTCACACTCTTCCCAAATAAAATATTAAGGATAAAACCATGTCATCTCTCTTGTATAAATAGTCAATGATTTTTTTAAACTTCTAAATGAGTAGAATTCACTCGATCCTATTATGATACAAAAATATTGATAGTTTCCAATATTAAATTGTTTAACCAACCAAAAAAAATCTACAAACTATAGACTTACCTTCATTACCCAGTCCCCTTATTATGAGTTGTAGAGAAAATATACATATTTAGAAAGGTCAAATCCATGCATTGAGGATAGATTCATGTAATCGACGCCAAATAAAAGTTTATGTCCAATATAAAGTACAAAGTATTACATTAATAGAGAGGTAATATTTCTAGGTCAAACAATTAAAAATTCATTTGCGATATCAAAAATCATTAATGATTTAGTCATAGAGTCAAATGCCTCTATCTGTTACATTTACTTTTGTCATTTAACATTCAATTCAAAATGTATTAAGCCACATAAATACAACTATCAATTATTGATTTAGGTTAATTTGTGTTTAGTTAGATACATTTCATTTGATTAACCTAAATTATATCTAGAGAAATTTTATTTTTATTTTCAATTTCTTTATGAAAACAAATGGATTACATAAATATTGAAATCGCTATCTTAATATAACATATTACAATATTATGAAGGAACATACATTTAAATTAGAAATCATCTTTCCACTAAACTGCCATAAATATGATAGATTCATCGAAACTACTGAAAAATAAAACCCCACTTAACTACACCTCCAAATAATTTAAACCTACAATTAAACTATAACCCTTCAATTTCTTTTAATATTAGAAAAATACAAAAAAGACAAATCAAATCTTTCAATATATTTTGTTTGATTGTTGTTATCGATCCTTTCCACCTATAAGCATTTTGTGAAAGCTAATATGTTGGTGAAATTAAATTAAAAAGACTTCCATGATAAGGATACATTTGTCACAGTTAAAGAAAGCATGTTCACATAACTTTTAACCCAAAAAAAATTTGTTATTTGAATGCCAAGTGGAGGACAAACAATAATAACCACCACCATATGCAGCCAATTTATGAGTAGCGCCACCCTTGGAGAATAAATTTATAATACTAAATAAAGATACCAATAAAAATACCATTGTTCTTTTAAATTGAATGATAGAAACAAAAATTTGATACAAGACAAAAACTTTGTGAGGATGAAAAAGACTGCATTAAAATATTATTAATTCAAGACAAAAAAAAATTGCAAGGATGGTAAAGACTAATTTAGTATTGACAAAATTTAACATAAAAATGACAAAAAATTATATAAAAAATATTAATTTAAGATAAAAAATTACAAGGATGATAAAGACTAATTTAGTATTAGTCTAAAGATGACAAAAATTAACATAAAAATGACAAAAAATTAGTATAAAAATATCAATTTAATAAAAAATATTAATTTAAAAGACAAAAAAAATTCAAGGATGATAAAGACTAATATATACATCAAGCTCGTCACAATTATGATTTTTTATGTATGAAAAAATATTTTAAAAGCTCATCAAGCTAGTAGTGATGTATATAATTTTTCTATTTATAATATATTAATTTTATTTAAAATTGACTGATTTGTAATTTAATTTGTTCCAGCTGGTAAGATATAAATATTTATTTTTTAAAATCATATATAATTAAAAATCATTAAATGCTCTAAAAATAAATATAGAATTTCAAAAATCGAATTTGTATAAAAGTTTATATAAATACGGATTCAATTAGATTCAATTCAAGACTGTGAGTGCAGAAAATTTAGTCTATATTTTTTATAAAAGATATATCATTCATAAGACTGTTTTGTTATCTGATACAGATTACGCTAAAACTTCTTTCACTGAGAACAAAAGATTGAAATTCAAACATGACTTTGTTTGAGATCCAAATATGATCTCATTCATACGAGATCTTACACTCAACAAGATTACACAAGATTTGATTACAATTGGAATTGAAAATGAAAAAGACGGCGGAGAACCCTTTCAATGGTCTGGCACCAGCTCCGACCACTGCACTGTCGATCATGTCGCCCAAAAAATATGACGTTTTCGTATGTCATCACGGAGGAGACATGAAGCAAAAGTTGGCCATTCCTCTGCACACAGTTCTTCACTGTGCAGGCTTAAATGTGTTTGTAGATTCTGTGGAGTTACAAGTAGGCGAAAGGTTTCCCTGTGTAATACGAGACGCCATTGGCAGTGCCCGAATCTATGTGATAATCTTTTCCAAAAACTTTGCAAAATCTGCATGGTGCTTGGCCGAGCTCTGCTATATAATGAAAGTAGTGCAAGGTAACGCAGATGCTTGCATTATTCCTGTTTATTACGATGTTCAGCCTTGGGACGTTCGATGCGCTGAGAAGGGGGAATATGCAGAGGCATTTAGTGAGTATCAGGGGAAGGAAAGGTATTTACAAATGCTTCCTCCATGGAAAGCTGCCCTGCACCAGGCCTCCTTTCATTATGGACTGCGATTTCGCGGGTATGAAATTCTGTACAATATTGTTTTTGGAATCAATTGTGTTTTTGAATTGACGTTTCAGATTATATTCAGCAATCTGTCAAAACATGCAGAACAAATTTTAGAAGCAATATTTTGAATAGGAATACTAACAATCTATTTTCTACTGCGTATTAATTGTGTTCTTGAATTGGTGTTTCTCTTTGGGTCACGTTCAGTGATCCATCCAAAACACACACTGTAAATTCTAGAAGCAATCTTTTGAATACGAATACTAACAATCTATTTTCTACTGTATATTAATTGTGTTCTTGAATTGGTGTTTCTCTTCGGATCAGTTCAATGATCTTTCCAAAACACACGCAGTAAATTCTAGAAGCAATCTTTTGAATACGAATACTAACAATCTATTTTCTACTGTGTATTATTGTGTTCTTGAATTGGTGTTTCTCTTCGGATCACACTCAATGATCCATCCAAAACACACAGGACGAATTCTAGAAACAATCTTTTGAATACGAATACTAACAATCTATTTTCTATTCTGTATTGCTCATTTTATTTGTCTTCTCTTCATTACAATGCTCTTGCTTTATTCTGCTTTTTAAACATACAAAGAAGAATTAAAATAAAAAAATTGTTTTGCTTTAGTAATATACTTATATATATTTATTTTTCATTGCAGTGATGATGACAATTTGCTACTTACCATAGTCAAGCACATACTAAAGCATGTTGGACGGTCACTCAAAATTTCCAGACTTTAAGATATGTATCTTGTTATGTAAATATTTCTTAATGTACAAATTTAGTTGATAACCACCATAATCAAGTGTGAATTAAAGCATGTTGGACTAACATTTAATGTTTCCAGATTTTAGTTTGTATCTTGTTATATAAATACTTCTTAATGTACAAAATTATTCATTGCAACAATGATGACAAATTAGTAGCTACTATAGCCAAATGTGCATTAATCCATGGTGTGTTACAATTCAATGTTTTCAAACTTTAAGATATATATCTTGTTATATACATATTTCTTAATGTACCGCCACCAATTCATCACCATGACAAATTCGTCTTGTGGAAAATTCACCACCACACATAATTCATCGCATTAACATTTTTGACGATGAATTGTTGGTGGTGAATTTTCCATGAGATGAATTTGTTATAGCCATGAATTGTTGGGCCGTGAATTTACTTTGAATATAAAGCTGTCACTCAATATTTTTAATCTTTGAAATGTATATCTTGCTATATAAATAATTTTTTTAAAAATTAATATTTTAAAAAATATTTTTAATTTAAACTTTCTCTCACATAAATATGCATGCCTTATACAAATTATATTAATATTTTCACTAATATTTTAAATGGCATGAAGTTGATGAGAGATGTTGCCTCCCTAAGAGTTGAATATGAATACATAAACCAATGCAATGTTATTTATTTAACAGTGTGCTTTTTGACTACCTTTTAAGTGACACGTTATGACCCACTAGTTTTGGATCTAAATCTTCAACATCATGATTATGCTATATATTTGTTTGATTGTTGTTATCAATATATGGTGAAATTAAATTAAAAACACTTCCATGATAAGGATACATTTGTCTAAGTTAAATAAAGCATGTTTACATAACTTAGCCCTAAAGGAATTCATTATTGAATGTGAAGTGGAGGATAAATAATCATAGCAACCCCCATATACAGCCAATTTATGAGTAGCGCCACTCTTGGAGAATAAATTTATAATATTAAAAACCAATAAAAATACCATTGTTCTTTTAAATTGAATGATGTTTGAAACAAAATAATTTTATTAATTCAAGACAAAAAAAAGTTTGCACGGATGATAAAGATTAATTTAGTAGTAGTGTAAAGAGACAAAATTAACATGATATTTGCATTGTTTCAATATTAAAAAAAAAAATGATAAAAATTAACATAAAAAATATTAATTTAGTAAATAAATATTAACTTAAAGAAATTTTTTGTAAGGATGATAAAGATTAATATACACATCAAGCTCTTCATAATTATACATTTTTATGTATGAAAAAATATTATAAAAATTTATCAAGTAAGTAGTGATGTATATAATTTTCTTATTTATAATATATTTATTAATTTAAAATTGATTGATTTGTAATTTAATTTGTTCCATTTGGTAAGATAAGATATTTACTTGTCTTTAAAATAATATATAATTAAAAAATATTGTCCAATCTAAAAATAAATATAAAATTTCAAAAATCTAATTTG
This sequence comes from Sequoiadendron giganteum, assembly GCA_007115665.2. Lineage (NCBI taxonomy): Eukaryota > Viridiplantae > Streptophyta > Pinopsida > Cupressales > Cupressaceae > Sequoiadendron > Sequoiadendron giganteum. The sequence continues at coordinate 38,811,649 of CM021103.1, read as the reverse complement.
TATAAAAATATATATAAGTATAGATTCAATTCAGCATTGTGACTAAGTCTTCCAACTAAAAAATTGAACCGTGAGAGAAAATTTAGTCTATATTTTTTATAAAGGATGTTATATCATTCACAGGTTAAAACTTATTTAATTGAGAACAAAAGATTGAGAGATATCCATCCCACCAAATTCATTTGGGATCCAAACATGACACACTCTAAGAATTGATTGCTTAGATGGTCGGGCCCACAACCCCTTAATCCCGACCATTCTGTTTTGACATTTGCCTATACCATCTCGTGCTTGACACACTCTATTTGTCTGAAAGAGTTATGTATTTGATTCTTAATTCCACATGTCAGGTGAGAAAATGCAAAGGAGAAGAACATTATAAAAAGTGTAAAGGGTAGCACAAAGTATTTTCCCTTATACACAACGTATAGAACAACCATTAAATTATACTTGCGTTATATTTACGCCAAAGGCATGTCCTATTTGAGAATAGGGGGTTAAGTTTGTCAATCGACGATGTGCATTTCTCGAGAGGGTAGGGAATACGATTGAACCGTGCATAGTCGTTGATGATGATTAACTGTGAAAAACATAGAAATTTGGTTATAACAGAATGAATATTAAAAAAATTAACAAAATTAAAATATTATAATTAACAAAATTGTAGGATTTGTGACATGAAAATAGGAATGCATTTAGTTTAACTGTCAAAATGTACCTATAATATAATATAATAAAAATATAATATAATATGAAAAAATAAAATGTAAAGTAAAAAGTGATATAAAATATTTTGGAAAAAACTATGTTGATTGTTAATTATAAATAAGTATAATATCAATAGAATAAATCATCCCATAATATATAATATAGATACTGTATAATATCAATAATCAATAATTATATTAATTTTTATTGTTACAATTTTGAAGAAATAAAAATCCATTAGAAAAGACTATTCCAACTAAATAAAACGGTTATTGATAATGGTTGCTTCTTACATATTGGATATCAATGCAATTGCCAGGAGCTATTGATGTAATTTTTTTCATTCTTTATCGGTTGCATTTGTTGGATATGCAATAACAAATACCCAATTTCATGGTTACTGCACAACCAATGAAATCAAGTAGCCATTGTGAGCACTATTGGAACAGGGTATTTTGTTCATTGGTTGGGTTCATTCCAGTGTTTCTTCACAGTTACTGCAGTTTTGAATAGGTATAATACATGCGTTCTCTATTTTTGCAGTTTTTTGAATCAATGTTTCGTATTAATGAAATCGAAAGGTGAGGCTTAGGAGCAGGCCAAGCGTGACTTATTGGGGAACCTTACACTTTTAGAAGGTGCATTGAAAGAAATTCCGGGAGGAGGTTCCCTACCTTTCTTCACTGGAAAGGACTTAAGGTTCCTTACATTGCCTTTGTTTCCCTAATATCTTGGTTCCATACTTAAGAAACTATTGAGAATTTTAAGAGATGTATGGAGAGGGAGAGTTTCAAGAAAATTACTCCCTCTAACCAAATTCTGAAAATGGGTTTGAAAATTAGGGAGAGATATGCAATAGATTAAACTACAACTAATTTATGCGGAATAGACTATACTTTTTAAATTGTTTAAATAATTAGCATGTGTAAAGCTGTTTGGAAGATTTTCAATGGCATCCCCTAATTTATTGTTGAACTGTTAAGATTAGCGAAAGCAAGCAATGAGTATGTGAGTCTATTTCAATAAAAACTCCACAAATTTAATTCTATAACTAGATAGACATCCAACATTTTTGGATATGGGTAGCTATAATAAAGGCGTGGATTATTTTACTTTTGTTTAGGGACATATAGTTATATCTTTAATTTTTATCAAAACTATTATGTATCATTAAAAATTAGTTTACTGTATTTCCACAACCTATATATATGTTTTTTACTTTCAAATAAATTGTTATGTAAAAATTATAATCTGTCCTCTAATCTAATAGATGTCAATTTTGAAATGAATTTGGAAATCTTGTTTGGTTGCCATTTTAAATATTTATTATTGAAAATCAGTTTTGGTTGTCATTGTCAAGATTTATTATTGCAAAACATCTTATATAACATCTTCACTTATATGTTAAAATATATTAATTGTTTGTTGGGTATTTGAATAGTAGATTACATATAATTAGCTAAATAATTAGTAGAACATTCATCCATATTTTATTTTGAATACAACGTGGTAAATTTATAAATTTATAAATGTAATAAAAGAACTTACTAAATTTTATAAAATTAAGTTTTGAAATTCATAGACTTCAAATTAAAAAATATTCAAGATTATTTTAAAATAGGATATCCCATTTTATATAGACTTGTTTAAGCAATCTTTTTCAATCAAAAATATTATCTATCATGATACAATATTGAAAAATATGTGAGGTTTGTAAAATTTAGATAATTAAGTATGAATAAACTTTGTTAAATGTACTATTACATATAAGTTTATACATTAATATACTAAAATTAAAAACAAAAATATTCTTTGATATCATTATACAATATTTTTTCACACTAGAATAATAATTAAATTATAAAAGAATGAACAATAATTATTTAAAAAAAAAATCTAAATTAACTATTTAAAATTAGAAATTAGAAAACTAAATTAAAAAAATCTTAAATTTACAATTACATAAAAATATGTTTCTAAATTATTATATTTAAATCATAAAAAATATTCAATTTCTTTTTTTTTAAATTGAAAAATATTTCAAAAAGAAAAAATATTTCATATTCTATTTTTATTCAAAATCAATATATATTTATAAAGAAATATTATAAATTTAAGGTTTCACTAAATATTTTATTGTACAAAATAATAGCAACTTAAATATGCATCCTAAAAGAAAGACTTTTCATAATAAGTGCACATTTAAAATCATGTTAAAAATTTACAAAATTAAATACAAAGAAAATATAATAAATTTATGATAACAAATAAAAATAAGTTCTTAAAATAATTGATATAATATTATTATTATGGTTAGGGTTAGATTACAATTTAATTAGGGTTAAGATTATAATTTTGTCAAGGTTAAGTTTCAATTAGGGTTAAAGTTCAATTACATTGATGGTTCAATTATGGTTAAGGTTAGGTTTAGATTAGTTAAGGTCAGAGTTCTTATAGTTTTATAATTATTTATATGTTTAATTAGGATTAGAATTACAATTTGCAAGGTTATGGTTCAATTAGGGTTAGATTTCTATGATTAATTAAGGTTAGGGTTCTTATAGGTTTATAATTATTGTTATGTTTAATTACGATTAGAATTACAATTTGCAAGGCTAGGGTTAGACTAGTATGAGGGTTTTAGGATGAATTAAGGTTAGGGTTTGTATAGTGTTACAATTACTATTACAATTCAATAAGGATTAGGGTTAGGTTTGACATTATGATTCATTTGGGGTTAGGGATGGGGTTAGCCTTCAATTATGCTTATATTTTGGTTAGGGTTACGGTTCAATTAGTAATAGATTAAATATATTATTATAATATTTTAAATATAATAATTTATAGGGAGTGGACCATGGTTAGAATTACGATTAGGGTAGGATTAAGGTTAGAATAAAGTTTTAATCTAATTAGGGTTGCATTCAATTTTAATAAATTATGGGCTGCCCCAAAATATAGATTAATGGTTATAATCACTTTAATTTTAACCCTAATATGAATATAATAATCACATTAAGTTTAACCCTAATATGAATATAATAATCACGAGAATTAGAGTTCAATTTATGATTACAATTATGGGTGCATTAGAAGAGGATTGGAAGGATATAGATTGCACATTGAACCTCTTGAAAGGAAGGGAGGTGAAAAGAGAATACAAAAGCAAGGGTAGGAGAGCAAGGAGTTAAAATGAGCAGTAAATAGGATTAAATAACAAAAGAAATTAGATGGAAAAATAAGACTAGTAATATATAGAGAGAATGAAAAAATAAAGTGTAGGTTTAAACTTAATTGAAAAAAAAATGTACAATACCCTTTATAATTTAATGATATATTTTAATTAAACTAATATGTTTTCATTTATAACATGATATACTAATACATTATATTAATGTGATTAAAGCTTGATGTAAAAACAAACATAGTTAAATGGAAACCACTTTTACACTTGAGTTCAATGTTAAAAATAAAATATTATTAACATTTAACACTTTGATTAATTAGATCAATTAAATAAAACATAGAACATTTTCATGAAAAGTTAAAAGATAAGACAAATGTGTCATGCCTATAATTTTAACCAAAAGAAATATTATAAAATTCAACTATATATTTTTTTAATATTATCTAATCATCATTTTTAACTTAATAAATATATTATTGTTCAACCATAGTGATTGAACATTACTTCGCCTAAACGTTAGTTGCATTAATATCGAGTAAGTGCCATATAGGTATCAATGTGACAATGGCTAAGGTGTAAGGTGATACTAGCTAAGTATTTGATTTTATGTTATCTAAAATTAACTCAGGATTACCCATAATGTTATTATTGCCATAACACTCCTATAGTAAACTTATAGTTTATAGAAAATTATTTCTTAATACAATATTGTTATTAATACTTGAGACCCTAAAATATATATACTTTTCTTAGTAAATCTTCAATAATTTTAAATATTATTATTGTTTATATGTCCAAGAAATCAATTATTTTCCATTGTCCAAAATCTTGACCTTCTTCTTTTATGTTTTTTTTTTTCCCTTTTTTATCAATTAACCACAATTTTAAAAATATAAAATAATTTCATTCTTCTTAATGGTATAAATTTCACAAGTAATTCTTGAGTTTAACCTCCCACGAAACATAGATAGTAATTTAAATTATCGTTGACAACATTAGCATTTAATTAAAAGTCAATAATGAAGATCATGATTATTCCAAATAACGAGCATCAAATGCAATAGAAATTTTTCCCAATGTTAATAATTGATTTTGTCACAACATAGAATGAATTAACATTAACTTAGGAAGACATTAAAATAATTATTATTCATTTAATATTGAAAGAAATTTAAGAAAGGTTGATAGTGTCATTATTGGTAATTAAAGATTTCTTTTAATATTTGTATTAACATTTGTTGATGTTGAGGTGACCCATTATTTTAAAGTCTTATTGTGTTAGTATTAATTTTATCTCCATACTATTATTACTCATTGCTATTATTATTTTACTATTTTATTGACAATGTTAATATGAATATTTTTATTAATATAATATTTATATTTTTTTCTACATCCATTAAGAACTTACTATTATTATCATTAACTCCAAATGTTATTTCCTCATGTTAAATCTATCATTTTATTAATTATCAAACTTAAGACTAATATCTCGATCAATACATAAATGTATGAAAAAAAAATTAAAAATTTTCTCTCTAATTAACTTTTCATACCTCTTCGGCGTACCCATTACACACCAAGATGCGATTGCTAGTTAAAATAAACTGACATGCTTTTAAATCTTTTGTGACTTTAACTTATGTGAGTATTACTTGATTCTTAATTTCACATGTCGGGTGAGAAAATGCAAAGGAGAAGAGCATTATAAAACAACCATTAAATTATACTTTCGTTATATTTAAAATAAACTGCCATTCTTTTAAATCCTTTTCGACTTTAACCTATGTGAGTATTACTTTTAGTTTTTGACCTTTTCAGATTTTAATAATTATTATTAATTAAAATTATAATTTTAAATTATTATTAATTAATATTATAATTTTAACTTATTATTAAATAATATTATAATTTTATTTATTTTTAATAAATTTATTAATAATAAATTATTCAAAATTCATATTTAGTAATATTTTTAGATAATAATAATAAAATAATCAACAATCAATAATAATTAAAAAATAAAAAATAATTACAAATAATAATTAAAAAATTAATAACAAAGTATTAATTAAAAATTAATTTTAAATAACAATTATAATTATTTGCACTTGCATCTAAAGGAGGTTCAAGGATTATGTTAATGGAAAACTATATATCTATGTTAATATGTTAAAGAGTACATGTTTATGCATGCAAATTCTAGTTGCATGTGTTTGGATTAAACAATTAATAATAAATGTTAAATAGCATAATGAAATAAACTTAGACAATTTTAGATTTTTTCCTTAAAGAAATTAAGTATTATTTGATTATAAAATATTTGCATACAAATTTAAAACATAAAGCAATGTAAATGAAAAAAGAAAGTTGCCAACAAATTGACAAAAAACGCTATGAATGGAAATAGACAAAAAAATCAACGGGAACAAAGGTAAGAAGAGGCAAGGCTAAGCAAAAACATGTTTGATTGGTTGGCTCGGTAATTAGCTCTGCCATTGCAAGTAGAATTGGTGCCTCTAAACTTTAAAAGTATAAGGCTGATCCCATAATACTGGTTTACAATTTTTGGCCAAACTAGACACTAAACTGATTTTTTCTAACAAAATCTTCACTTTCAAGCACTTATAGCAGCTAAAACTTGAGGAATTTGAAGACGATGCAAACTAGTGACTTGTGACATTTTATCTGTAGATTCTAAATATTATTTTTTCAAAAAAATTGGAATCAAATTGTACTTCTATTTTCATCTCCTTCAAAAACTAGTTTTTATCAGTAAACACCATTTTTAAGGAGTGATGCTCACCATATAAAACATAACTTTTTTTCTATGGAGGATAAAATTCTATTTTTTTTGAATTTAGATTTGTAACTACGATATCTGACCCTTTCATTTGGTTTCATAATGTTTTATTGAATATCTTTTTCTTAATCAAGTTTCAAAGTCAAACCAATTACAATTCAAACATAGGCAAACCGTATACAACATAACTTTTTTGTATGTATCAAAATTCAAAAAAAAATTACTGGATCAACGACATCAATACCTAGCCTACACATATTTTCCAAATTTTTTTTTTGATAATCTGCTATTTTTCCACATGTGCAAAATAGAGAGCTTGATTTTCGGTGAAAAACCTATGTTTAATCAAACTAAAAAAAAAAAAATACATAATAAAACTAAAACATATTAAAATTATACTCGATGGATAACTCATTCTAAGGACTACCATCATCCAGTTGGGTCTGTGAATTTTCCTCCATTTTCATCCTCAACTCGAGCTTCGAAGGGCAAAATTCTGCATAAATTTGGTGCTAGAGGGGGAGAAGGGGGGAAAAGGGGGATTCGAATGAACCCATGTTTGAGCGAACCCCCTCTTGTCCATTGTCTTCATGATAAAAAATGGGTCGCATCATTTAATATGGTTTTCTTGAACCAGGGTCCATTCAAACCCCTTTTGGGTCCATTCAAACATCCCAGTTCATGCAAACCCCTAAAAAGAAAAACTTATTTTCATAGGAGCGTTTTTGCAATTTTCCTTCCTCATTGGAATTGTAAACCAGTTTTTTGGGTTTACCCATAATGCAGGAATTGGAAACCCTGGAGCCTAAGACCAAAGCAAGGGTCAGACATGCAGTTAGATGAGATTTAGATGGAGGAAGGATTCTCCAAATAGCCACGACTATTGGTGAGAAGGATAAGCATGAGGTAACGATTAGGGATTACCAAATCTCTACAATCAACCTGAGACACTCTTCACGGGAGTAGGAGTTAGAGGAAATTATAATGAATTTAGAAGCAATTACTACCTCGATGATGAAGGATAAACAAAAGAAAAGAGAATTGAAGGAGCACATCACTCACTTGCAGAATTTCATCAGGGCCATTTAGCCCGACCAAGTCAATCACTAATGAAGCTACCACCTAATCTAGTGTTGGTGTCCAAGGAACAAGTGGATGCTATTGAGGGATTGAAGCATAAGATAAATGTGTTTGATGACTGGATGGGACATTTGTTACAACAGAGCAGAGAAAAAATAAGAGAAGAAATTGGCAAATGCAAGGAGGCATTTTGTTGGCTTGATAAGTCAAAGAATTTTAGTTGAATGTAAGGATCTCATGGAGCAAAATGATATAGAGGTGTGACGGTTGGATGCAATTCACAAGGTGGAGATCTAGGTGTTGATAGGGGAAAAAGTGGTTAGGAAAAAATATGTTATGATGTTAAAGAAGTGGAGATTGCAATTGAACTGGGAAAGTGATATGTTACTACAATACATATAACAAGATTAGAGAAGATCATTGTGAAGAGCGAGAAAATGGTAGATAAGGACTTAGACCTCATAAAGATGCTAGCACAAGAGTATTTTTATCCAAATTGAATAGGGAAAGATGATGTCGAAGTGAGAGAATTTAGAGGTTGGTTTGAAAGGATTTAAATAATGACCTTGTTCAGTCATTAAGTCGAGAAGTCGTGGATGACATGATCAAGTGATCAAGTGCAAAAACCACATGAGCAGGTATGAAATCGATATATTACAAAGGAATGAAGTCATAAGGAAGGTGACAGAAGAATATGCAAGGCATAAGTACACTCGGAAGATGACACAAAGTATCTCAAGAGAAGATATGAATCGGGTGTTGACTGCTTTTGGGGAATACATATAGAGAAAAGGTGGAGATGAATTTGCGAAAGAAATGTTCGAAGAAGAGTACCGGGTAATTGGGAAAAGGAAGACCTGTGTTTTTGATGAATTGATGCAATGACATTTTTTCCCGAAGTGCACCAGCAAAAAAAATTTCAGGACCCGACACATGGTGGCGGGGCCAAGGACGTTGAAGTAAAATGTCAACAAGTGTTTTTTACATTTTGTGAAGACTCAAGCTGGACCCAATGTGTGTTTTCTCACTATTTCAAATATTTTAGCTGTGGAGAAGGAATTCAAATTGCCTTTGACTTATTTTCATAATGGAGGAAAATATCTCTAGTGCCAATTGTCTTTTATGCCGTGTGTTATTATATGATTGGCTTAACTCTACTCAACCATGTGCTTTTTGAAACTCTTTGAGGGTCTTGTGTTCTATAAAATTCCAAATGTAATTCATTTTAACGGATCAAAATTTGTTGAAATTGGTAGACATAATATTGAAATTCTACTAGTTTTATCTCTATTTTCATGTTTTATGTTCAATTCCAACATTAAAACTTGTATATTGGTCCATATAATTTGCTAATATCAAAGGTTATTTGAAAGCTATTTCTTGATATCGAATCTTACATAGTTGACTATTTATTCCTATCAGAAAAGCCAATGTGTTGCACCATATTTGGGTGCATATTGACATTATTTGGTGGTAAATAGTTGTTTTTCTTCTTTGAACTTCTTGCATCATTCTATGTGTAGTTTTGAAGCAATCTGGTGAGGTATAGAATAGTTTTCTTTGATTTAGTTCATTTCTTGGTGTATACATGGATAATAACTAGTAGACCTTAAATTTTAGGATCTTTACATGTTTTTCTTTAATTATATGTTAGAATTTCTTGCAAATGGTCTGAATTCATGAAGTATTTCCTACAAATAATTTGTATTGATGAAATTATGGAGTAATGCATGTTGAATCAATTGCATCTTTATGTCACTCAACTTGGTAATGTTATCCTTAAACTTCAAAGACATAGGCCTCTCATGATTAACAACAAATTTTACACAACGAACCTTGAGTGAACCTAGTGTTTCAAGACTTGACATTCTTGAGCCTTGGGATAGATAAGATCATCTTTAACTAGAAAATATTAATGATTCTTTCAAGACAAATAGGTTCTTATGTTCATTTGAGCAAATACTTATTTGCATGTTGGTGTGTGTAAGATCCACATCAACAATATGTTTGTTTCTCTACAAATTTTTACTTTACCTCCATGTCTTTCAATTTTTTTACTAAAGAAAGAAATAGGGTACTTATTTGCATTAGTTTCTTCTTCTTTTAGAGTGAGCATCATAGCTATAATAGTATATCCTTCATACACAAAAGGTAAAATCCTTGGAAAAAAAGGATTAACCAACACTAAAGCTTTAGAGATGGCTTTTTTAAATTTGTTGAAATATATTTTTTCCATCATTTCTCCATTTGAATTGGTGATTTTTTTTAACATGAGATAATAGAGCATACTATGCATGCAAATTTTGACATATATTTCCTGGAAAAATTAATCTTTCATAAGAAATATTTTATGTCGTTTTCTACAAGAAAATTGAAAACTCAAGGATAACTTGAACCATTTTAGCATCAATAGTTATACCTTCTTTAATGATAATATTCTCAAACATACTTTCTTTTACACCAAAGATACATTTCCTAAGAGTTGGATATATTCCAAATTGTTGAAGTCTTTAAAATATCTTCTCAAAATTAATCAAAATGGTCATCCTTTTCTTTAAATAGTCAAACCATCTAGTTAGATCAAGATGATTGCATTAATGAAGTCTTTGAAATGAAAATTTGTTGTTCTTTCAAATGTAGCCACGATATTAGACAAACTAGAAGGCATTTTTTGATAAGAAAAGGTATCCCATTTGGTGTTTAATGTCATATTTTGTGTTATAATTTTTTAATAAACAATCATTATTCCTAGGACAAGTCTAATATCTATGATATAATCATAAAAACTAAGAAAATTGATAAATAAATTTTAATATTAAAAAATGATGTTGATTTAAAAAGAGAAATGTACAAATATATAGGCCTAATGGATCCATGAATCAAGGAGATGACATGTCCAAGAGGTGAGAGCTTAACTTTCAATCATGCTCAATGAAGTGATGGATTAACTCAATCTAATTGAGATAGAGGTAGCAGTGACTAAAAAATGTGATACCTAACTATCATCAATCAAGGATTGATAAAATAGTGGTGGCACTAAATCTCCTCAATTCAATGTGTACACGTCATTATTATCTACCTAAGTGAGAATAATTGAATATTCATAACTTACTAAGTATATTCAATATATAGGTGCAATATCACACTCAAGATAAAGACATATCCAAGGTGAATTAAATATTACATCAAAATCTACCCTTAAATGTAATTTAGGAGAAAATAAAAATAGATCTCAATAATAAAGCCATGTTAGGCATCCATTGTAGATACCTAAATCCATTTCTATACTATTTTTTCATTAATCCTAAAACACCTCCAATAATAATTTGATAAGATATTTAATTAATTATGTTTTCTTTATTTACCTCCATCCAACATTAGTTAATTAAATAAAATTTTATTTAATTAACTAAGCTAATGTCCCTCATCCTCCTCTTCATTAAAAAGTTAAAAATATCTATTTATCCTTCACTATAAAATTCAAAAATCCATGTCATCTATTTTTCTAATTTCGAATTCCTTCTATGCCAATTCAAATCAACTTTACATATTTTCCATCTAATTAATCAAATTAATCATACTACTGCTTTTGTGGGTGCTACCCTTGCTATGGCCCTCATCTCCTTTGTGGGTTCTGCCATACATCCCAACTATCGACTGTCTAAATAAAAATTATAATCCGCATCATCAATCTTGAATGAAACCAACTTCCAATCCTAGCCATCAATCTAATCAACCAAATATTAATCATGCATACCCAAATATCACTTATCTGAACTCAAAGCAACTTTCTATATTGGTCATTCACATAATCAAATTAGTCTTAGCCCTTCATTCATCAATTAATAGAATTTATTCAACCTACCTCTTGTTGTCATTGATTTTAATCATCCTTACAAATAAATTGTGCCTTACCTTTAAAATGACCCAAACCATGTCTTTATCGGTTTTTCCTTTGGTTAATAAATTCATGTTAGACATTGTCGAGGTTTCCTAACCTCTTTCCCAACTGACAGTCTTAAAGGTTCAACTTAAAGTCTATTATGTGTCAGTCTTTTTGAAAGTTGTGTGTAAGCGTCCTTTTTCTGAAAGGTTTTTATGACCGCTTGAGTATACCCAAATTGAAGAAGAAGGATGGCAAGCAGTTTCGGTGAGATTTTTGGTAGTTTTGAAACCTTTTCCGGTCCCCAACAAGGTTTCCAAATCTTAACTATTTTTGTGATGAACTCTTAATGAATGTTGCATACCATCTCATGAAATACTTTTTGGAGGAGTTCACTAAAAAATGGGGAAGAAAATTTGAACTCAAAAGAATTTGAAAGGTTTCTTTGATATAGCAGTGATAAATATAGCTTCATAACTTGGGCAGACTCCGAAGACATTTTAATAACCATAGCCAAAATCTGAAATTCATACATTCGAGCCAATATGAACTATTATTACATAAATATGTTCACATAAAGGAAAGATATAATTGAAGATGAACATATTATAAAAATATATAATAACATTCAAAGTGCATAAAGATATCCATTTTAAAAATTAAAAAAGGTAGAGAATTTTGAATGCACATCACAAAACATAGATTCGAAAGACAAAAAAGATATATATTTATATGTGTGTGTGTGTTTTGTATTACAGTGTAAAAGAGAGATTTTTAACCACAAGGGGTCTTAAGCGCGGAGAGTGAAGATGAGGATCCTAATGGCATTAATTACTTATTGTAGATGTTCAATCTATGCAGGTGAAATGGGGTTTTCATTGAATTCAACAAAGTGGGCGAAGGTCTCTATATTATTGTGTTCAAGCCCAACACGAAGTATGGCAACTTCTTGCTCATCTTGTTCATTCTTTAACATAGTAGCAATGAAAATTGTGTCACCCACTAGGCCCATGCAAGGATGCACAAATAAACCTCTCAGAGCATCTTCGACACATAGCAAGTACATTGGCTTCACCAGGCACTCAACGGCATGGAATCCCCATTCGAAACTCCAAAAGGTGCAAATAATGTTATAAATAAAGTGCTTCAACAGACCAACGTTATGGATATGCACCTGGGACAAGAAATGCTCACCTATGATCTTTGAAATAACTTCCTCCTCCACATTGTTGTGGATGAGGAAAATCTCTCAAAGGTGGTCTGCAATCAATCTTCAAACAGTGTTGCATTCCACACCCTCGACAGCGAGGAAATCACCCCTAACATCAAAATCATCATTAGTAGTACTCAAAATATCTGAGGTTGAGAATAGCATTATGAAAAGTGAGAAGAATTGTAGTTAATTTATAGAATCGAAAGAGAAAACTAGTGGAGTCTGCTTGAAGGCAATTCATGCAGGAAGGACATTCAAATGACTTCAAATTTAATGAACTTGGCTAAGTGATGTGATCAAAATTTAGTAGAGTGGGTTTTGATACCATCGAAATATTCTATATTTAAAAACATTACATGAAAATAATCTTGGGTTGCATACTATCAACCACTAGAAATGAGAAGTGGCGAACTATTCGCATAAGTGTGTCACCATGAGGCTTGCATATAGATGGCATCATTTTATTCTCCTATCTTGTCAAGCGAAAGTTTTGATGCAATCATAACTATACTTAAAAATATTCATTGATGACTATATGCCATGATCAAACAGAAATTGGTTGGCCTCACACGAGCTACTTATTCGATCAGATAATAGTTATCGTCTTTCCAAGAATCTATTTTCAAGAAAAAAATTGACGGTTATGATTTAAAACTATAAGTATATTTTATTGGGATATTGCAGAGGTCCAAAATTTTGATCCCCCTTGCACTATGATGCATGAGAGAGAATCAATCTTAATTAAAGGATCAATTTTGCAGTTTTGATTATCTTGTCGTAGATGTTTATTATCTTGTTGTAGATGTTTATTCTCTGTGTGCAATGAATTATGAATGTAATGCTAATATTTATGAATAAGTCTATGAGCTTAGATAAGCATTTGAATATTCCTTCCATGTGAGTATGTTTTGTTCTTTGGTATCTTGTTCATTTATTTGCAGCAAATGTTGAGATTGCAATTCAAGTCAAGTTGGTAAAATTTTGATAACCTAGTACGTGAGCTATGATATTGATTGTTTTCAAGTTTAATTTTCAGCATTAGTTAATTGTTTCAAATCACTTTCAATTTCATGTATTTTCATGGCTATGGATAGATGTTAGTTTTCCTATTTTTCTTTCTAGTTAAAAGCATATCCCCAACTTCTTAAAATTTAAAAATAAAAAATTCATATCTTACAAGAGAATTGTACCTCTAAAAATTCAAAGGAAGATCACCATGTTGTGTTTGTTTGTCCTTGATGACATGTGCTTTGACTTGAATAGCTGTACATGTGTTTTATTTCTCGCGTGGCTTGCAAATGGGTAGTGTTGAAAGGTTCTTTGACATTTGTTTTATAAGGCTTATTATGTTGTTGAGGTTGCACTCATTTGTTTTGTTCACGGACTTGATGGAAGTATTATTGTTTGTTAATGATGAATTTTGACCTAATATGCAGTGGATTCCAAATGTTTCTTAAGTTCGTATAATTTTTGTTTGCAAGGAAAACACGGTAGCAATGTTTTGTTTTTGTTTTATCAGTTGAACCCTATTTCTTTTGCCACCACTTTTGGAGGATTATTGATCAGTTTCTTTGGTTCGCCAACATGAAATGTTGGTTGGTTGCATATAGAATAGGTATTCTTGTTTGTTATTTTTCAGTTTGGTTGACTGAATGCTGGTGGTTTCAATTTACTCTGCTTCGAGCGGTTACAGTAAAAGATATTTACTTGGCTTTTGTGATTCATTCATCTTACTGTGAACCAAGTAAAACAATACCGTTTTATGTTCTCTTGTTACTTCTCTTTTTTTATCTAGTCGAAGTTGTTTTATCAAAGAGAAAGGATTCTTGGAAACTATTTTCTTTTTTTCAATTAATGATATATGTTCTAAAACAAAAACAGTTTGCTTTTGGGTTTAACCCGAGTTTAACACTCTAGGGCTCTATTATTTTTTATATCATTTTTATTGAATCTGAAATGGCATTGTTTTTAAAAGCACACAGGAAATCATTGTAAACCCTACTTGGCTAATCATAATATTTGAAGAGTTTAGTTTTTTTGTTACAAACCCTGGTTTATTGATACAGGTTCTTGAATGATATAACCGTTTTGTCTCTAAAATATGGCTGTAAGCCATTTTATATAAAGAGTTGTAAAAAGAGAAAAAGAAACACTCTTGAAAAAAGAAGAGAGATGTTTTGTTGAAAGAGAGAAAAATGGAGATGTACATTTACTAACTCTGGTTTCTATAACAGGAATGCGATTTGTTTTTAGAATTTGTGAAAAAGAGTTGAGTTTATGTTTCTAGACTGTTGCAGTCTGTAGACTGTATTTGGAATCATTGCAATATTAATTTTGTTTAGTGGAAATTTTAGGATTGCACACAGTGCAATTATAAGGTCCTTACTTCGAAAATTATATATGTAAGAGACATTGAAAAGGAGTTGATACCCCTATTGAAGTAGGTGCTTTAGATTGTATCAAGGACTGAGTTGGTGCTCAAGACATTGTTGTAATCCATTTTTGAGATTAAGCCTGCAAGGCATTTTGGAGTGGTTTTTCTACCCCTGGAGGGATGTCCACTCGACATTTTTGTGTGTCTCTTTTATGTCATATGCACAATCTTTTCTTTTGTCTTTTATGCTGAAAATGTTTTAGTTTCTCAAAATTCTCTGATATGTATCTTTGTTCAGTTCAAAGTCTTCTAGTATTATTAGTTCAATTATTCTTTATGCTGTAAATCTGTTTACTCCTGCAAACGAAAGCATTTGTTTTGAATACTTGTTCATTCTATCTTATATGAACAATAATGCTATGATATAAATTGATGATGTTATCCATTTAAGCTCTTTTATGTTTTTGCTGGTAAAGGTCTAAATGTTTCCAGACAGCATTGTGTGTCATAGTATACTTCATAAGATGGCTTTTTGGATTGTCTTGTAAGAAATTTTTCAATCCCGATTCACCCCCCCCTCTCAGAGTTGTTCCACTTCCAACACACCAATGCAATGATGATCTCTCCAAGTATTGTTGATCAATTAGTCCTTGTTTGGGGTAGTATAGAGTCAATTTAAGTTAATTAAATTAAAGGAAAAATTTGGTGACTCTACTGGGGAAAGTGTGTAAAACTTCTAAAAAAATTCCTTAAAGATGGTTTTACCACATGAGAATATTTTTCTTGTCTTTAGCCAAATTTACATTTGGTTATGGCTGAGAAAAAGGACATCATCTCACAGTTGAATACTCTCACGTGGAGGTATAGAAAAAGTGTTGTTGATTATATAAGAGAAAAAAAAATTCTTGAAGAAGAGGAAGAAAGAGCACAATAGTCATCGCAAGAAGTGGTGGAAAGCCCCCGAGATTATAAATTTTTTGATACCCACAACCTCAACCTCACCCCAATCATGGTTGAAATCCTTCTCTAGTCCTAGACCCACTAGTAAGGAATTGATTCAAAGCTAAATTTTTTGAAGTTAACAGGGAACTATCTCTTCCCAAATAGAGGTTGGCAACTCTGAATTACAAGTGTCCTTGTTCACACCATCCTTCTTAGATGGCCTTTACTTCATCATTACCATGGATAACCCATTTTGGGTCATTAGCATTGCCGAGGTTTTCACCTCTTCTCGATGGATCTTGGGAACATTTCCTAAAGTTTACTAGAGAAGGTATGCAAGATCCTAAGAACCACATCCAATCTTTTATAGTTGCCTAAGAAATTTTTGGTGTTCTAGAGGAATATGTTGTATTCTAAATATTTGTAGAGTCTTTGGTTGGTAGGGAAGCTAATTGGTTTCATTGGTTAGAGGATGGATGCCCTAATTAGAATATTTTGAGTATTAAGTTCATTGAAAATTTTAAGATAGTCATTGATACAGCTGCCCTATTGAGATCTCTTTTCAGCATTCAAAAGGAAGAAGGTGAAAGCATGAGGGATTTCGTTGATAGATTCACCAAAATCTTGAGATATATTTCACATCCCAATGTACCTACTCAATATAATTTGGTGATTGCCTTCACATCTGCTCTGCATCCTGATAAATAATTTCTTTTGAGATGAAGAAGAGTGGTTGATTTCAAAACTGCAAAGGTTTAAGCCACAAGGGTAGAAGATGATTTTCTCCTCGCCAGGCTTTCTAGCCATTCAATTTTTTAGACATCGTCTAGTAGAATCCTCAATCCATAGATGTGTCAAGAAGAATCCTCAAGTATACTCAAAGTCAGAGATAGAAGTGAAATGTATGTTGAGCTTTTTGGACCTGAAGATGAAGATTCAGAATTTTTCAGAAGATGCGGATAAATTTTCCTCATGCTGTGTACCTAATCCTACCTCAATATTCCTTCAAGTTCAAGCAAGATTGACCTCCTCATAAGTAGAGACTTCAATTCCCAAAGTTGAAAGGCTAGCTTACTAGCTCATAAAGGCAACACAAGGTTAAAGAAATAAGGAAAATGAGTGTAGAAATGTAACAAGAAAATTCAATACTATTTGTGTCCCTAAAAAACATGGTAAAAATTTTGAGGTCGAAAGTTTTATTGTCCCTGCCCACCTTGATGATTCTAGTAAAGATAGTGGGAGGAGTTGTGTAAGTCCCATCTTTGAATCTAAGTTGCAAGAACAGAAGAAATTAGATAAGAAGGCATATGTTGACATGACTTCTGAGTTAGAGGATTCTCCTGATCCAATGATCAAAGTTCCTTATGAGCAATGTTGACAAACAAAGGTTATATTTATTAGAAAAATAGAAGGGAAGGTGAATGATTTAGAGAATGCGCATATTGAAGATGGCAATTTCATAGCCCTTGCAAAGCTCACTTTGGGCAATAGTGTATCTGCATTGGAGAGGAGCGATGGAAAAATATATGTTTCCCACCCTCATGTAAATTCCAATTCACATCCATGTTGTTGGAATTCACTCTCAGCTTTAATCAATAAAATGATCCTTCTTGAGGCCAACATATCTGGAGCAGCGAACGAAGATGTAACCGAAGGCCTTTTCATACAAAGAGTGATGGACATGTATGTAGGAGAACATTCCTTTGATGATGGGAATATGATATGAAATATCACTCATCATGTAAGTCCTTATTGTTTCCATTTTTTATCTTTAAATATGCAATTAAGGCATAAACATGTACTTCTTGGTCATAGTCTAGCATGTTAATGGCTTTATATGATTAATCTTGGGTCTTCTTGTTTGGTAGGAGTCCCCTACCTTGTACATATCTTTTCATTTATTTTCTAGTTCTTTTCTTTGGGGCTTATCCTTCTATTTCATGGTTTTGACTCTATGGCCCAATGGACAAGAAACCGACCTGCAAAAAAAAGATTTTGGGTCCATGTCTTCATCCTTTATAGTCCTTGTTTCCAATCAGAGCCAGTTGTTGCCTCTGATTTTAATCATCCTTACAAAAAATCATACCTTACCTTTAAAATGACCCAAACCATGTCTTTATTGGCTTTTCTTTCGGTTTATAAATCCATGTCGGATGTTGCTGGAGTTTCCCAACCTTTTTCCGTATTGACAATCTTAAAGGTTCAACTTAAAGTCTTTTATGTGTCAAATTTTTTGAAAGGTTTTTGTGACCACCTAAATATATCGAAATTGAAGAAGGACAACAAGTAGTTTCAATGGGGTTTTTGGTAGTTTCAAAACTTTTGTTAGTTCTCGATAGGGTTTCCAAAACTTAACTATTTTCTCAATAGACTCTTAATGAATGTTGCATATCATCTCATGAAATACTTTTCAGAGGAGTTCACTTAAAAAAGGGGAAGAAAAGTTGAACTCAAAGGCATTTGAAAGGTTTCTTTGGCATAGCAGTGATAAATACAGTTTCATAACTTGGGTGGACTCCAAAGATATTTTAATAACCGTACCCAAAATCAAACATTCATACATTTGAGCCGATATACACTATTGTTACAGAAATATGTTTGCATAAAGGAAATATATCATTGAAGATGAACATATTTTAAAAAATATAATATTAAAAGTGCATAAAGAGATCCATTGCAAAAAATAAATAAAAATAGAGAAATTTTAATACACATCACATAACACAAATTTGAAAGCCAAAAAAGATATATATTTATGTGTGTGTGTGTTTTGTATTACATTGTAAAAGAGGGGTTTTCAACACAAGGGGTGTTAAGTGTAGAGTGAAGATGAGGATCTTAATGGCCTCAATTACTTCTTGCAAACGTTTAATCTATGTAGGTTTCATTGAATTCGATGAAGTGGGTGAAGGGGTAAAAGCACAAAGTTGTCTCACACTTTCGAACAAATAAATAGTTCTTAGTGAAAAAGTTTTGACCGAATAGGTTTCAATCGAAACCACATGGCCTATACATGGCACACAAGGTTTCAGTCGAATATGTTTCACCTAAATCCAAAAAATTTAAAATTTTCCTTCTCCCACTTTGAAATTGGCTTGAAATTGGCTTTTTTTAATGTGTGGGGTTTCTATAGAAAGGGTTTTGGCCAAAACCTTTTCTGTTGAAACTGTCTATGTGGCATCCTAGTTGGTAGCCAACTCAGCTTTTTTCAAAATTTTCTGAAACTTTCAACTTTAACAGAGTATTTCTTCAATCAAAATGATGTTTTAAAAAGAAAAGAAAAATACCCTTTTGTAGAGCTTGGAGTGGTGAATCCAAACATGTAATTTTTTTTAGTATTTTGATTAGTTTTAATATATTTTATTTTTAAAATAATGCAAGTGGGTTGTTAAAGTTAAAAAAGAGGTTGATTAGAAATTGAAAAAGAAATAGTAATTTAACATATTAAAAATATTTTAAAAATATATTATGCACTAGAGGAGAGAGTCCTCTTCACAAGGGTCTGATTTGTTTTTTGAAAATGATTAAAAAATAAACAATAGTTGACGTCTCGTGAAAATTGTCAAATTCTAACAAGTTTGACTTTAAAACATTATTAGGGAAAAAATATACATCAAAATTTGAATTTTTTTTTGCATGCACTAGATATTGAAGTTACCTATTTGGAGAAGAAAATTTTAGGGAGAAATGAAGTTTTTTTCAATCTAATTCTTGACGTCCCGTGAAATCACATTTTTCTGAAATTTTTCAGCATTCCAAAATTTGTTCTTAAATTGATAAAAAATAATGATTTTTTTTTAAATCTAAAAAATTATAAGAATAAACTTCATCAAAATTTCTACATTTCATTAGTTTACATCATTTTGAAATTCAAAACACAAAGACCACTTTTATGTGGTCAAAATTCAGATTTTTTTTTGTTGTTGGTCGATTCCTTTATTAAGTGTGACACAGGTTTGTGCTTTTACCCGAAGGTCTCCATATTATTGCATTCAAGCCCAACACAAATAAAGGTAACTACTTTCCAAGCCCATTTATTTCTCAACATAGTAGCAATGCAAATTGTGTCGCCCACTAGGCCCACACGAGGATTCTTAGATAAACCTCTTAGAGCGTCTTCAACACACAACAGGTACATTGGCCTCACCAGGTGGTCAGAAGCATGGAATCCCCATTCGAAACTCCCAAAGGTGTGAACAATGTTATAAATAAAGTGCTCCAGTAGACCAGAGTTATGGAAATGCACCTAGGACAAGAAATGCTCACCTACGATCTTTCGAATAACCTCCTCCTCCACATCATTGCGGATGAGGCAAATCTCTCAAATTTGGTCAGTAATCAATCTTCAAATAGCATTGCATTCCAAACCCTTGATGGTGAGGAAATCACCCCTAACCTCAAAAGAAACATCTCTAGAAGTACTCAAAAGTTTTGAGACTGAGAATAGTATTATGCAAAGTCAAAAGCACTATAGTTAATTTAAAGAATCAGAAGAGAAAACTAGTGGAGTCCACTTGAAGGATATTAATGCGGGAAGGACATTCAAATGGATTCAAATTTAATGAACATGGCTAAGTGATGTGATCGAAATTCAGTAGAGTGGTTTTTGGTACAACAAAATCTTCTATATTTAAAAACCTTGCATAAAAACAGTCTTGGGTAGCATACTATCAGCCACTGGAAATAAGAAGTGGCGAACTATTCACAGGAGGGTCACCACGAGGCTTGCATATAGTCAACATAATTTCATTCTCCTCTCTTGTCAAAGATAATTTGTGATGCAGTCATAACTATACTTAAAATAGTCATTAATGACTATATGTCATGATCAGATAGAAATTGGTTGGCCTTCCATGACTTGCTTATTTGGTCAGATAACGTTTACTGTATTTCCAAGAATCTGTTTTCAAGAAAATTTTGATGGTTATGATTTAAAACTATAAGTTTATTTTATTGTGATATTGTGAGGGTCCAAATTTTTGATCCCCCTTGCACTATGATGCATGAGAGAGAACCGATCTTAATTAAAGGATCAATTTTATAGTTTTTATTATCTTTTTGTAGATGTTTATTGTATATGTGCAATATGCTAATTTTTATGAATAAGTTTGTGAGCTTAGATGAGAATTTGAATATTCCTTCCCTGTGAGGATGTTTTGTTCTCTGATATCTTGTTCATTTATTTGTAACAAATATTGAGACTACAGTGAGTCAAATCAGTAAACTTTTGATAATCTGGTATGTGAGCTATGATATTGAGTGTTTGCTAGTTTAATTTTTATCATTAGTTAATTGTTTCAAATCACTTTCCATAACATCTACTTTCATGGCTATGGATAAATTTTATTCTTATTTTTCATTAAAAGCATACCCTTGACTTCTTAAAATTTAAAAAATCAAAAATTCATATCCTATGAGGGAATTGTACCTCTTAAAATTCAGAGGAAGATCACCAATGTAATGATGATCTCTCCAAATGTTGTTGATCGATTAGTCCTTCTTTGGGGCAGTATAGAATCAATTTAATTTAATTATTTTAAAGGAAAAATATTTCAACCAACACCTCTCAAATTAAAATTTCAAAATCCTCTCATTCAATCATAGCTATTAATTTCAAATGAATCTCAACCCTCTATTCCTCTCATCCAAACTCTATAAATCAACCATCATCCTTAACCAAATCATAGAGAATAATATTTAGAGCGTGTAAATTTTGTCACATTGAAGATTCCCAATAGCAACTCAACATCCAAGCACATAAAGAGTAATCCAATCACCGAACATTTGCATTTGTGAAATCTTATTCTTTTTGGTTTCATGTGTATGTATTGCATTCCTTGTTTGATCTGTCTAGGTAGTGGTAGGACCTAAAGTAAGATTCAAATTTATGTGTTCTATTTTTAATTTATTTTCCCACTACTATATTCTAGCATGCTCGGCGAGACCCATGTCTCGAGCTATTTTTTATCCTTATGTGTCTACTTGACATTTCTTTTCAAGTTTTAGAGCTCTCAAACCCTATTGTTTATGGAATGGCCTCTTTGTTACTTATTTTGATGCATATGTATGCCTTGAGTGCATATGTTCTTATAAAGTGGTGCATTAATTTTGTTAGATTGTTAGGGTTGGGTCTTTAATTATTTTCTAGTTTTTACTTAACCCTTGTGCTTGCAAGTTGACTAATACTTTTTTTAGGTTGTTAAGTGCCCAATTAAACTATTTCGTAAAACAATTTCTTTGTCTTTCTATTTTCATGTTTCCATCCTTCTATTTTGGTGTTTTCATTCAAGATTTTGATGTACTCATCTGTTACACAATGTTTCCATCTCTATGCATAAAAAAAATATTTTATCTTAGATTTGTATGGGCTTGTTTTAGCGTATTCATATCTTGCATAGTTCTTTATCCTTGATTTTTAGTTTCTTCAACCTACTTGGTTTTATTGTGGGTTATTTTCTATCAAGTATGGTTTGTGGGTTCCTCATTATTATCAATTTTGTTATATTTTTATTGTCATTTTTGTAAGATTTCTATATCACTATACATCTTTAGAACAAATTGATGTATATATTCACATTTTAGTGTTTACATTTTTACTTTTGAAAGATTCATTTCATATTTCATAGTGACATGTTTATATTGGTAATATTTTTATTTCCTAGTTTTTAATTCTTACATATATATCAAACCATTGAGTGCATGCATCTTCTATTTCAATGTTTTCATTCCATTTTGAGGTATCTATTAGTTTTTCTTTTTTTTTTTATGCTTGATGAACTTTTTGTTAACCTTCATTTGACATTTTATTGATGTGCTAAAATTATTTGTGCATCAATCATTAAGTCCAAGACAATATTTGTAACTAGTAACCTATGGTGATTGTAGGTTCATATGTAAAATACTAAAATTTGAAATATGTTTCACACATCTTATCTCAAGTAATTAATCTTTTGTGTGCCATGTTTGTATTTTTTATTCTTGTGCATTTTTCAAAAAATAAAAAATATTTCATCCAGGATTCCATAAAAGTTATGGTGTTCGATTTTTCCTTCACACATAAGATTCATCTACACAAAGTTCTCACTCAAGAGAAAAAGTTATAAAAAAATTGAGATGCACTTGCTCTTAAAAAACTAGCTAAACATAGCTCTAATACCAAATGAAAAAACAAATATTAAACATGCACAAAGAAAAAAAATACTAAAATAATATTAAATGCAACCTGATAAGTCCTTTCAAAAAAATCATAAAAAATCTCAAATGCACCCCCATAAATCCTCTAAGACCCAACAAACATAACACTTAGTACACTAGCTCAACCTTTTATATGTATACTTACCCCAATCCATGTAGAAGTATTTAAAAGTGCATGTATAAGAAATTACTAAGTAATATTAAAATTCGTTGGAGATAAAATCATGAGCTGAAAAATAATTATAATAGTTAACAAATTTTTAAACACATCTCCTATCACATCCAATAAATCCTCTCACCCTAGAGGAATAATAATAGGTAAGTCCTTTATTTTGAAAGCAATGTCCAAGAGACCTAAAGCAAGGTCCATAATTTCATAAAGAGACCTACTTTTTCATGAACCAAGGCCATTCATGGACGATTGGATCCTTTTCGTATATGAATTCTAGCTTATCCTAGAGGCTTCTAGCTCTCTTAAACCCATAAGCATGGAGACATGCTCAATGAAAATCCTAATAAATATGTAGAATTGAACTATAGAGAAGTAGTATTCATCTTGAGTAGCAATCGTTTTGTTTTGTTTTGTTTTTTGTTTTTTTTAAAAGAGATTAACCATGGATTTATTTTGTATGGTGTTGGAGTCAAATCTTCTTCAAGCATATTTTCAAATCTGTGTCCATAACTTATCTGAGTACTATTGAGAATTGTGTCTCAAACTCACTAGTGTAACCCTGGAACTGTCTCCAATGAGCAAAGAATTCATAAGTGTTAAGTTCATGCTTGTACCATTTACCACTGGATGATTGTGAGAGAGGTGTAGTAGCGCGGTATACCGCCATACAGTGGGAGCCTTCATGCAAAGGTGCGCTAGTGTACCACAATACCGTAGGTTCCTTCTCACTGACGTGTGGTAGCATAGTGTTACTACCATGTTGCGGGACCCTTCTTACTGTTTGGCGGTAGTGCAGTGCATACCACCATACCTCGAGAGCCTCTTAACTGTCTAGCGGTAGCACGGTATACCGCCACCCCATGGGAACCTGTTGGTTGTGCAGTGGTAGCATGATGTATGGTGAATGAACACAAACATGTTGACTGCTAAGGTGTATGTCAATCAGTGGAGGTCATTTGCTGACTTGGAGGTGGTCGTTCAATGTCTGGGAAGTTTGAGAGTTTCTCAACAAAGCAAACTGAACTGAACCGTTTGTATAGAGAACGAATCAATTATGATTGTTGCTATACATTGCAACATATTGTAATTGTTATGGGTTCTATGGTTGTATGATTGAATGATCAGTGGGTGTTACTCATTGTATGTTGTCTATGCATTATGACAGTGAGACATAACAAACTGCGATCATAATTTTTTTTGTACAAGGTTGATCAGGGAAGTGTTGTTGTTGTGAGCTGGCATCTATGAAGGAGATTTTGAACATTGCATGTAATTCAATTTACTATCATACAAGTTAATTTGTTTGATGTGGTGGGTTTTTCTCCAGTAAGGGTTTTCCCACATAAATCTGGTGTTCAGTTCAGTGTGTGGGTGTTTAATTGTCTATTATGTTATTTTTGTTAATGTGCATCTTTAATGAACTGTAATTGAAATTGAACCTTTTTGTCTGCACTATTCCCCTTATAATTAGCATTAGGAAGGCGATTTTTCACCTGTGCTCTCCTTACAAGTAGTATCAAAGCCTGCTCAGTTGTGTTATCCTTATGGGTAGGTTGGGTTTTTTGTGTCAATTTTTTTTAGTGGGAGTCTTGTAGAGGTCTGGTAATTTAAATTACAGATTAAGATGGAAAGTGCATTGGGAAGGATTGAAATTGAGAAATTCAATGGCAGCAATTTTGAGTTGTGGAAACTCAAAATGGAAGATCTATTGGTTGATCATGATTTGTGGCTTGTTGTGTCTGGAAAAAAACTTTCAGGCATGAAGCAAGAAGAATGGGAACTGGAAGATTGAAAAACAAAGGGACTGATAAGGATTTGTTTGGCAGACTTTGTTCTTCTAAATTTTCATGAAGAAAAGACTGCATCTTCTTTATGGAAAAGACTGGGAGATATGTATCAAGGCAATTCCTTGGTGAATAAGTTGTTCTTGAGGAAGAATTTGTGCTCTTTGAAAATGCAGGAAGGAGTGTTTGTTGCTGATCATTTAAATACCTTTAACATTCTGATTGCTCTGTTAGTATTTGTGGGTGTGAAGATTGATGATGAAGATTGTTGTATGCTATTGTTATGTTCTTTTTTAGATTTGTGGGATCACTTGGTGATGGAAATTGGGAGCACGACAACTACTTTCAAGATGGAATATGTGGTTACTTCTTTGTTCTCATAAGAGATGAGAAGGAAATATTTTGAGATGGCGAAGGAGGCTCTTGATGTTCGAGGCAGATCGAAAGAAAAAGGCAAAAACTCCAAATCAAAATCAGAAGGCAGATCAAAGTCTCCTGGAAAGAAGTCTAAGGTGAAGTGATGGAATTGTGGGCAGCCTGGTCATGTCTGAAAGGATTGCAAAGAGAAGAAAAAGAAGAATTCTGACAATGATTCTTCTCAGAGTGATGCAGATGCCTTCATTGCAGCCTTGGCAACTCGGGCCTCAGATGATGTCTGGCTGATTAATTTTGGAGCATCTTTCCATAAGAAATCTCATAGAGATTGGTTCATGAAGTATGAAAAATATGATGGTGGAAAGGTGTACATGGCAAGTGATTAATCTTTGGAAATAGTTGGTTGTGGAAAAGTCAGAATTCAGTTTCCCGATGGAAGAATTAAGGGAATTGATGGTGTAATGCATATACCAGGTATGGCTCAGAATTTACTTTTTGTAAGTAAGTTGAATGATGTTGGAGTGAAAGTCTCATTCTGAGGAAATGGTTGTAAAATGACTAGAGGCTTGGTGGTGTTGGCTAGGGGTGCCCGAATAGGTACTCTGTATAAGATGGAAACACTTTTTGTTGAATGTAACAGTGTCTCTGCAAAGTCGCAAAAGATTGTCCATGTAGAGAAGGAGATTGAAGTCCCTATAGGGGAAAATTATTTGGAGATTAAACTTCCAACAAAGAAGACTATGCTCTATTATCAAAGACTTGGTCATATTGGTGAAAAAGGTTTAAAAGCCTTGAAAAATAAAAACCTGGTTGAGGGGCTTGATGATTGTAATTTGGAATTTGAATTTTGTGAACATTGTATATATGGTAAACATCATCATGTTTCTTTTTACTTTAGTCCTCATAAATCTTCTGGTGTTCTAGATTATATTCACTCTGATGTCTTTGGTCCATTAAATGTTCCTTCATTATCAAATTAAAAATATTATGTATCTTTTATTGATGAATATTCGAGGAGGGAATTTGTGTATTTTTTTAAAAGTAAATCAGAAGTGTTCAGTCGTTTTAAGGAATTTAAAAACCTTGTGGAAAATTAGACTGGAATAAAAATAAAGTGTTTAAGGACATAAAATGGTGATGAGTTTTGTTCTGATGAGTTCCAAAGCTATTGCAAAGACCATGGGATTAAAAGGCATAAAACTACACCTTACACTTTGCAACAAAATGGAGTTGTTGAAAGGTTGAACAGGACGTTGATGGAAAAGCAAGAAGTATGTTGACCAATGCTAGTCTGGAGAAAAATTTATGGGCTAAGGTCATGGATACAACATGTTACTTGTTAAATCAGTCTCCTTTGTCAACACTTGTTGACAAAACGCCTATGGAAGGTTGGTCTAGTAAGAAGCCCTCTCTAAGACATATTCGTTTCTTTGGCTACGAAGCATATGTTTATGTGTCAAATGTGAAGAGATCTAAATTGGAGAAAAAACTTGTTAAATGTATCTTCATTGGATATGGAATTGGTGTGAAAGGATACAATCTTTGGAATCCTCTGATTGAGAAGGTTGCATACAATAGAAGTGTAATCTTTCGGGAGCTGAAAATTTCTTCAGTGGATTTGCAGTCAGGGATGAAAGAAAATAAAGAGGAAAATGATGTTGCTGAAATACCTCTAACTCCTGAAAAAGAGTAAAAACACATTGATAGTGTACCTAAAACTGAGGAGAGTTCAAGCAGCTCTAAGAGTTCTGAAGAAGAGCCACAACCTCAGCCTCAACTTGTGAGGAGGTCTAAACGTGAGAAGAAGCAACCTAATAGATATGGGTTCTCTATGTTGGATTCTACTTGTGCCTATGCTTTGACTACTAATATTGATGAGCCTAGGACTATAAAAGGGGAAATTGAAATTTTTGATTCAGATTCTTGGTTGGAAGTCATGAATGAAGAAATGGCATCATTAAAGAAAAATGATACTTGGGATCTGGTCCCATTGCCTAAAGGTAGGAAGCCTGTGGGTTGCAAATGGGTATTTAAAAGGAAAATAGGTCTAGATGGTAGTGTTGAAAAGTATAAAGCGAGGTTGGTTTCAAAGGGATATTCCCAGGTAGAGGGAATTGATTATGGGAAAAAAAATTCTTCAGTAGCGAAGTTGACATCTAGCAGATTTCTTTTGTCACTTGTAGCAGCATATGACCTGGAGATTGAGTAGATGGATGTGAAGATAAAATTTCTTCATGGTGATCTTGAAGAAGAAATTTATATGTCCTAGCTTGAGCACTTTGTGGAAAAAGGTAAAGAAAGTCTGGTTTGCAAGTTAAAGAAATCTTTATATTGTTTAAAACAGTCGCCTAGAATGTGGTACCAGAAATTTGCATGTTTTTTTTGTCACTAGGTTTTGTAAGATTGAAATCAGATCATTGTGTGTACTTCAAAATTAAAAATTATTAGGTTCTTATTATTGCACTCTATGTTGATGATATGTTATTCATAGGGAATAGCAATTTTATGATTTCTGATCTAAAATCTTAGTTTTTTGCAAAGTTTGAAATGAAGGATCTTGGTGCAGCTAGGTATATTTTGGGAATGAAAATAACTAGGGACAGAAAGAGCAGAAAGTTTTGGCTTAGCCAGAGTAAGTATAATAATATTGTTTTGAAGAGATTTAGTATGACTAATTGCAAGCAGCTAGTTGTTCCAGTTTTGTAGGGAACGAAGCTATTTCTTGAAGATTGTCCAAAATCTCCTACTGAGATGGAGGACATGATCAGAGTGCATTATGCAAGTGCAGTTTGTAGTTTAATGTATACAATGGTCTATACAAGGCCAGACATTTCTGAAGCAGCGGGAGTACTTAGTCGATTTATGGATAATCCTAGAAAGACACATTGGGATGTTGTGAAAAGAGTGTTTAGATATCTGAAGGCCACTTTGGAATATGCTTTTTGTTACCATGGAAATTCGGTTGAATCACAGAGGGATCTTAACATTCATGGGTATGTGGACTCTAATTAGGTAGGGGACATTGACAATAGAAGATCCACCAATGGATATAGTTTCATGATGAATGGTGGTGCAGTTAGTTGGATGAGCAAGTGACAAGTTGTAGTCGCTTTATCTACTACAAAGACTAAGTACATGGAAGCAACTCATGCCTATAAGGAAATCATTTGGCTTAGGAGATTGTGTTCTGATATTGGTTTTGATGCAGGGAAGATTATTATTTGTTGTGACAATTAGAGTGTCATTTTTCTAGCGAAAAATCCAACTTTCCATGTTAGGATGAAACATATTGATGTGTAGTATCACTTTGTACAAGATATGGTGGAGGATGGAAAGGTGTGTTTGGAAAAGTTAGATACTCTGAAGAATATTTTTGATGCATTGACAAAGCTAGTGAGCACTGATAAGTTCAGATGGTGTGATAACTCGATGGGCCTTGGTGTCTAGAGTATTCAATGACTTCTTTTTTTGAAAAGGGTTCAGTGAGTTCTTTGTCAAGTGGGAGATTTTTGAGAATTGTGTCTCAAACTCACTGGTGTAACCTTGGAACTGTCTCCAATGAGAAAATAATTCATAAGTGTTAAGTTCATGCTTGTACCATTGTACTGTTGGATGATTATGAAAGAGGTGTGGTAGCGCGGTATACCGCCATACCGCAAGATCCTTCATACAGAGGTGCGATAGTGCGTTGGTACCGCGATATTGTGTGTGCCTTCTCACTGAGGTGCAGTAGCGTGGTGTTACTGCCATACAGTAGGACCCTTATTACTGTCTAGCAGTAGTGCGGTGTATACCGCCATACCGTGAGAGCTTCCTAACTATCTAGCGGTAGCGTGGTATACCACCACCTCGCGGGAGCCTGTTGGTGTTGTGGCGGTAGCATAGTGTATGATGAACGAGCACAAAATTTTTGACTACTAAGGTGTACGTTGATTTGTGGAGGCCGTTTGCTGACTTGGAGGTGGTCGTTTGATGTTTGGGAAGTTCGACAGTTGCTCAACAGAGGAAACTAAATTGATCTATTTGTACAGAGAACGGATTGATTATGATTCTTGCTATACATTGCAACGTACTATAATTGTTATGGTTTTGATGGTTGTATGATCGAATGATCAGTGGGTGTTACTCATTGAATGTTGTATATGCATTGTGATAGTGAGACATAACTAAGTGTGATCAAAAAAATGTATGTACAAGGTTGATCAAGGAAGTGTTGTTGTTGTGAGATGACATTTGTGAAGGAGAGTCTGAACATTGTATGTAATTCAATTTAATGTAATACAAGTGACTTTCTTTGGTGTGGTGGGTTTTTCTCCCGTAAGGGTTTTCCCATGTAAATCTAGTGTTTAGTTCTGTGTGTGGTTTTTTAATTGTCTATTTTGGTATTCCTGTTAATGTGCATCTTTAATGAACTGTAATTGAAATTGAACCTTTTTGTATGCACTATTCCCCTTAGAGTTAGCATTATGAAGGTGATTCCACACCTGTGCTCTCCTTACAAGTGCAGGGTTGTACCAACAAGAAGTTAAAACCATTGCCAATAATTTAGCTCCTTAAGTTGTAATGGTTATTGTGTACTTTTTATAGTCAACTAAGATAAGAAACATGATAAAAAGGTTAGGCTAGACATTAACATAATTCATCTTGCCACTCATAGTGAGCAAGAAAGCACTTAAAATTTAAATATACAAAAGGATGGAAATTTCTTAGCACTATATGACCAAAATCATATGAAGCATTTTCTAATAGAAATCAAAAACTCTTGATTCTCTTCTTCTCTCAAGCATGTTCAACCTATTTAACCAATAGGATATGCATTGTGGTAGCTTCCAATTGGATAAATGTCTCATGTCATCAAACCATCTACAAAAAAACCATTTATAGTTGTGGAAAGAAAACCATCATACCTACAAGGAAACAAGAATTTTTTTACAAAACCACCCAAGATCAAATTTTGTGTGATCAAATCTTGCAATTGAAAAATATCAGATCACCCAGATTGTAGTGATTATTTTTCCCAATAGGAGATAATAATTTGTTGGTTCTTTTATCATTGGATACAATATCTTTTCAAGTATGACCATGACTACCACATCTCAAACTAAATCCTGTAGTCTTCTTGCCTAAGTGGTAAAGACAATGAGAGAGATCTTGAAGTGAATGCCAAAATGCTTATTCTCCTACTCTGGATTGTTCAACAGGTAATTTATTGTCGTGTCTTACCAGGTCATACCTCATGCAACCATTACACCTGGCCTAAAAACAAACATGTGTCTAAAATTTTCTCCTCCAACAACCCTATCAAAAGTTGGATTTAAAATATGGCTCTAGGAAAATTCACTGCCAACAATTCACCACCAAAAAAATTACTTCCAAAAATTCATCGTCAATAATTCATCACCATGACAAATTCATCTCGTGGAAAATTCACCACCAGCAATTCATATCATATTGTTGGCGGTGAATTTTCCACGAGATGAATTTTTCATGGTGATGAATTGTTGGAGGTGAATTGTTGGTGGTGAATTTACCTAAAGCCTTGAAATATACATATCTAAAACTCACTCTACAAATAAAGTCAACAAAATTTCAAGTTTTTTATTCAATGGGTTTGAATTGCAGTATGTATTATTTCTTTAAATATTTCAACTTTTCTTTTATTTTATTTTTTCAAATGCTCTTTTCCTTGGAAAAACATTGAGTAGATCATATAAAATGTAGGGTAGAGATAGAGAATTTCCTATGTTATCCATGCAATCAACCTCAAGAATATGACTAGTGTTATCCATGGAATCAGCCTCGTAAATAGAATGATTATTGAAATGGTGAGTTTGTGTAAACTCTTGTGCTTCAAAATGAGACCTCCATGTTAGGGAAACCATTTAATGCAAACCAAACAATTGCTAGCAAGCATGATCACTTGTAGGGAGACTATACATTCGTCAACTGGAATCAAGTGCATTTCTATGGTGTAAATAAGATAGTTTCTAATACAATAGCTCAGAACACCAGAACTCAAAGGCAAGAAATGGATAATTGTGCTTCATGCATAATGGGTCAAGCATCATCTCCCCAACCATCTCAAAATATTGCACTTGCTGGAACAATAAGTAGAGCAATAGCTCTACAATTAGATCATCTTACTAGTAAGAGCAATGGGATAGTGGAGCAACCTCAAGTCACCCAATCAAAAAGGTTGGATTTGCTTGTTCCAAAGGTTTCACTTAAGGTTAGTCAACCCCTTTTAAATTTAGTTGATCAAATGAAGAAGGTTAACCTTAATTCCATCACGTTGGATGATTTTTCCATATCACCTCAAATGGATCTACTACAACAAGCTTTAAAGGAGCATAATCAAACAAAGGATCATTTTCAACCTTACACTCCTAGTCCCGTAAACATGAATTTTACCTTGCATGATCAAAGGGATAAGTGTGTTGTTCATGAACCTACTACTCATGTGGAGGAGGCACCTGGTTTCTTTTTGGATGTGTTGGGAAAAGCTTTTATATTTGATTCACCTATTGAGGTAGGGGATGTTGGTCAAAGAATTTTATGAAACTTTGAAGAGAACACCCTCTTCCCAACCTTATGGAAAATCAAAGGGAGATGGTCGACATTTCAGGCTATAGGCATGAGGTTGTTATAAGTAGCCATCAAATGGAGAGGGAAAATTTCTATGAGATCAAGAGTAGCCTTGTCATACAAAGAAATGATCAAGAGCTCAAAGGGGAATTTTGTGGGAAATAGCCTAAGAGTAAGGAGGCAACTGAGGATGCGGCAGCTATTACATGCCATGAGTCTTATTTTGTTGCAACTAGTCACCAAGAAGAAATAAAAATAGTGAAAAACTTGAAGAATTTAGTTCTTCACTTCAAGTGTTTCAAGAATCTGAGGTGTGTTTTGATGAAGTGTAATTATGATGTATGTTGGTTTTCGGTTGTCCCTAAATGTAGCAATATTGAATATGAGGTATTCATTCAAAATGAAGATGTGACCTTTAATAGTAGGGATAATGTGGTTGAGTTAGAATGCTTCATGTGGGACCAACATGTTGAGAAATCCACCATTAAGCAGCCACACATTTTCCTAGAGAGTGGTGCTCTTATTTCTCAATTTTATAGTATGTTTGAACTTCAAATCTTTTCATTTGATGTGTATGAAGAATTGATTCCTTGTGTAGATCAAAAATCAGGTTTGGCATATTTTACATGACCATATGAGCTAGAAATCTTCTCTTTTGGTTTATGTTCATGCATTGAAGAGGTCAGTTGTAATAGTGATGTCTTATCCTTTTGTCATGTGAGTTCTCTTCCCTCTACAAAAGTTTTTATCTTAAGTGTTGATGTATCTTCAAAGAAGTTTATTCATGTTGTTGTATGTTCACTTGAGGAACCAATGCTAAATGAATCTAACAATTGCATCATATGGTTTTCCTGTAATATCAAATTCTACAGTGAAAAGATCCATCACCTTGCAGGCATTTTGTGTAGTTATATGCATGTTGGTAGTAGTTTTCAGTGGTTGTTTTTGGGTGAAGTCTGCAACTATGGTCTGAGGGAGATCAACTCCTTTAGAAGGTTCATTTTTTAAAGAGGAAAATTTATATAATATTTATCTTATTTCTACTAAGCTCATGTACATGTTAGTTAGTTGTTTTACTTTCCATGAAGTGCTTTGTACACCCTACATTCTCCTTAAGGGAATGTATGTTCTAGTTTCCTATTTTCCTCCAAGTGTAGGCATGCACATAATTTTTTCTCTTAGAGGCTTAGTTTTGTTGATCCCATTCATGACTATGTTCCCAATGGATTGATAAGGCCCTTAGATTCTATGATTAGCAGGTAATATCCCATAGAAATTGCTAAAATATTGACATTTCATGCCACCCTTGGATTCCCATCATTTATATCCAATTAGAGAGATCCTATGTGTGCATCATGTGGCGATCCATGTTTATTTTGATGAATTTAGGTCTTTGAGGTTTTGAATTTGAATTCCTAAATTGTATCCAATTTAGGGTTTTGAATCTACAGGTTTGGGTTTCCAAAACCCTCATATGCTTAAACCCTAATTCCTTGATCTAAGCTTGAACTTTTGTTTTTTTGACTTGTTGACTTGTTGTGCCCAGTTCCTGATTGGTTAGCTACAACTTATGTCATGTGTGATCATGTTTTGACTGGACCCTTCATCCTTGTCTTACCAATCACCCCCCATTCAAATATTTGTCCTAAATCTTATGTTTGAAGGGTCTTGAAATATTTTCACCTAAGTCTTATGTCTTTCCCTAGGTCTGCAATGTTCCAAGTTATATTCTTATGTTACCTAGCAATGCCCCCCTTTTAAAAACAACTTATAATGCACATGCAAAAATTATTTCACTTAAGTTTTTTGCAATCACGCGTCCCCTTTGTATCATGTTTTCATTCCTAGTAGTTCATATGAGAAATGCGATGTGCAATGACAGTTTTCCATCATAGTGTTCCTTCACATCGCATTTTGGTTTATAACGATAGGGTGTGAAGATGTCATGCATGATGATCAAGCAATCGATGGCCCATATTTTAAGATGGTGATCCAATGGTCATCGCTAGCCTTCAGTACATCGCATTATGTTCCAAAGTGGTGAAGCCTTTTTGCGATGAGCGATGGTTAGTATATGACATCAATATGGACAGGTGGCAGTATCTTGCTAGCCCACAAGGGGCCCACATGAAGATCCAGATTCTATGTGGGAGAGAGAGCAAGTGACATGTGTCATGGTGGGGCCAAGTGTCATGGTGATGGAGTGTGACAATAGAAGGGACACATGGAAGATAGTTATTGCATTGCACTCTTCTAGAGCATCACAACTTCATGTTAGTTGGGCTTAAGGATAAATGTGATGTGTAATGAAGGAGGGCATATACTGAAAGAATATTCTAATTAGATAGGTGGCAGTAGTCCATTGTTCCATAGTGATATAGTGGGACCTTTATTTGGCGTAGTGGGTGAGTGGGAAGGCAATGGGTGTTATGGTGGGACCCGATACTTGGCTTATGTCACGGGTTTCAACGGATCAAATTGAGGGGAGAGTGATCTAACAATCATTCACATCATTTTTTTGAATGATGCCACCCAAATGATAATCATGATGGTCTTGTGTGGAATGATGAGAACTCCAATGATCTAGATTTAAAATTCATGATCTGAAAACTATCATATTGTTCTTGTGCATCACATTATGTTCTTGCATGCCTGAGGCCTTTATGTGATGTGTGATGGCAATATGATGGTGGGTCCAAATTCAAGGGGCAATGGAGAAATAGTGTGACATGTGTCCTCAACAATAGATTTTAGATTATTATTGCATCACATGCACCCAATGCATCACGATTTTGTGTTTTTAGCAACTGAGGGAGTTTGTAATATAATAAGATAACACGATGGTCATTGATCATGAATCTCTTGGTGATCAACGATCATGTTTTAAATTTTCACTAGGGCTTGCATCTTGACCATCCATGTTTGATCCAATGGTCAGCTACTCCAGTTCATGGGAAGGATTGCAAAAGTAATGGTGTCTCTACATTCTTAGCTACCAAATCAAATTTGATCGACTTGGATTGGTTCTTCACACCTTTTCAACATTTATTTTCATTTATGGATGATGCCATTACTCTGTAATGTGTTGCAAAGGCTATATTCTTCTATCAATGTATGTTGGTCTAGATTTTATTGTAGAATTTGTGGTTGTCTATACCTAAATTCATGAGTCATCATTATGGGATGTGCTCAGGATGTTAGAACCTTTATGGCTTGGTTGTTGCTCAGTTTTGGGGCAATTCAGATCATTTTAACCTGATCAGAGTTCATCTTTGAATTCAACCCTAGTTAATTTAGGGTTATGGATTTGAATTCAACCCTTAGTTATGCTTGAACTATAAAGGCAATGTTTGTATCTTTTTGAAGGGTTCTTATTTTGGGATCCTCTCACTGTTTTCTTTTGTACACACTGTATCTTACATTCTGCCATTGTAAAGTTTGTCTTTTATGCCTCATATCAATAAAATCTTGCTATTATCATAGATATTTCCTACAATTTTGAGTAAAAATCTTTTACCTTCATGTATAAATGCTTGTTCTATTTGATTTGTTGATATTTTGAGCAATCTAATGCAAAGAAGAAACAAGTTTCCATCTTGGTGTATCACCTCCATTTTCCCTTTCATTTTTTCCTTCTCCCCTTTTCCCTACAACCTATTAGTGGTAGCTTTTCATGTGTTGGGTTGGACCAACACATTGCACTTGGATTGTGGTGTACCCCAAATTAAAAAATTGCTACACTTAGACATTTTGAAGAAATGGTTAAAAGTCTTGTTAAAATTGTCAAAATTGGGAATTTGCATGTCTTGCTTGAGGGTCATAAACTCAAAATTTTCAAAAGCTAATGATTTGGGTCTACTCAAAATGACTGTCTACAAAACCCATATTTCAGTTTTTCAACCCTAAATTTTAGGAAAATTTCTAGTTTTAGAAACTTTCTAAAAATAGAAAAAATTTAGGGTTTCTTTTGAAATGGATGCTGGCAAAATTTTCTAAAAAATAGAAAATTTCTAAAAATAGAATGTTTGGCTTCTAGGGTTCAAACTAATTTTGATACGCTCAAAATACTTCCTCATCAAGTTGGTCCAGTCAGAATCATCAAAAGATTAGTTTTGCCCTAGTGGGTCTATTTTGATTTTTCAGGAGCTCCAAGGTCATTAATGGAAGTCATTCAACTACCAGGTGTCAGGTTCAAGCATTTAAAAACTAAATAGAAGATGAGAAATGATGAATGTGCACGTAGAACATAAAATGGAGAATGGAAGTTGAAGAATCATGAAAACTACGAAATTTTGGCTAACTCTAGAAAACCAGGCACCCCTACTTAGTTTAGGTGCCTAGATGCTCATGCCTTAGAAAAAAATTCATCTCCAGTAGTTGAAGTAATGGCAAGCACGTGAAATGGGGAAAAAGTTGAAAATTGCAAAATAAAAAACTAACCCTACCAAGCATGTCGCCCCAGAAGGAGATAGGCGCCCAGTTTTTCAAGGCCTCAAATGATGGAATTAAGGTTGCTCATCCAAGAAAATGTTGCTCAAAATCTTCTTAGCTTCATAGTGAATCCATCGGCACAGCCATTTGATCAACAAATCATCCAAAATCAAGGATTGAACAGAGAGGTCTCAACAAAGTAGCAGAGTGAAAATCATAGAAATCATTAGAAAATATTCTAAGTTTGGAATTATGGGCGCCCTAAGAAGAGATAGGCGCCTAGGGTTTTGGAGGCTCAAATCCAATAGTTAAGATTTTTCAAATCATTCAATCTCTTCAGAATCTTGCCAGCTTCATAATGGATATCTCATCAAAATCATCAGATCATTTAGTTGATGGAAAATTTAGATCGAACAGAGGCCATAACATGAGGTTTTCAAGAGTGAAGGTTGGAAAAGAGCCAAAAATGGTTGTCTGGAATTCTAGGCACCCCAAAAGGAGATAGGAGCCCAAGAATTTGAAGGTCTAAAACATCAAATTTGTAGTTGTAGCCTCCAACATGTCTTCTTCAGTGTCAAAGCAGCTCTCCAATGCAACCATCAGAAAATTTATCAGATTTGGCGGTCACCAGATATTGAAGACAAAACAAAGGGATGAAACCAAAATCAAAATGAAGATCTCAAGAAAAAAATTGTCTGGAATCTTGGGTGCCCCTAGAGGATATAGGCAACCAAACATTTGAAGCCTCAGATTCAGTAATTAGGGCTTGGCATCTCTAGAACAGTCAGGCAATCAATCAAGTCAATCTAACTCCCAGGATAATAAAATCATCTGAAGGAGGGGTAAACAAGAAAGAAAATGGAAAATGTGAAAATGGCTAACACTAATTTTGTTGGGCGCCCCGGGAGGAGATATGCGCCCATGATTTTGAGGGGCAAGATGATGTTTTTTCCTCAAAAGAAGCCTCCAAGAAAACTCCATTAGATTCACTCAAGCTCCATGATGGATCATTCTGCCAGATCATAGAATTCACCGAGCTCACAAAAATCAAGATCGAATAGAGGGTAAAATCAAGCAAAAGTTGAAATTTCAAGAAATTTGACTAAGTATGCTAAGGAAAAAAACACCTCTAGCTAAGAAGGGGCTCAATGCCTTAGAATTTTTTTTAGTTTTCATCATTCAACATCAAAAAGTGTCCAAGTCCAATGAACCTGCTCAGGATTGGCTTCGAAAGTTTCAAAGCAGAGAATAAATCGTTTTATTTATCCTCAAAACTTATTTAAGAATTTGGATTTCATTATTCACTTTTTGCAGGTTAGAAGCCAAGAGCAAGAGAGGAGGAGACATAAAAATTTATCCTTTTCAGGATTCAAGAACCTAAACATGGTTCTTTTTCACAGTTCTTCATATTTTTTGGATCAACACACAAAGAAACTCACTTTTTCATATTTTATTTCTCCAAGGCATCGATATTCAGAAGAAGGGGATCAATATTTTCAATTTCCAACGATCTAGGTCAGCTTAGTTCTTGATTCTCTACAACTTTGAAGAATTTTTCAACTTTCAAGAAATTGCTTTTTCATGCATGTCCAAGAAATCTTCAATATTTTCATAATTTGATCATCTGGGTCCGCCTCAAATGTAATTCTCGACAAAATCCAGCTCTCAGCTTTTTCGAGAAAATCCTAAAAATTTAGGGTTTATTGTTTTTTCGACCAACCATCAACATTTTTCAAAATGGACAATTTGGGTCCCTTTGCAACGAGATTCTACACAAAACCCATATCTCCAACCATTTTTTAAAATTTTGTCATTTTGAAGAAGAAAAATCAGCAAGTTATTTTTAGTATTTGTGCTGAGCTTGTCCAAGCATAGTCAATATTATAATCAATCTTCAAGTTTTTCAGCATAGAGTACTATCCCATCGAATTCAGAATCAAGTCGGTGTTGTGTCAATATTTTCATCGTACAATACTTTTCTATTGAAAAATCAAGAGAAGTGTCAAAAGTATTAAATCTATAGAAGAAACGAAGGAATGTCAGAAGATGGTCACACACACAAGGAAAAAAGATATGCTGAAGCAAGATGATATATTTTAAAAGTTCATCACTCCAATTGTAGAGCCGCTGAAATTAGCAAGATTCAATAAAGCAATTGAAGATGTGAAAGATTTCCTAAGTTCAATTGCAAAAGGCAAAGAAATCCTAGAAAAGTGGAATTTTGTTATAGATAGTATTGATGCTCCTGATAGAGAGGCAATTTCCCGCCTTTTGGTGGATGTGGTTGAGATTTAAAGCAACAACTTTCTTCTAGCTTTCTTCTCACTTTCTTTCTATTCTTTTCCATTCTTTGAAAAAGAAGGAAATCAAAATGTAATAGTTGGCACTTTCTTGTTTTTAGGTTTTCATAGGTTGTTAGATGTTTATCTTGTTTTAGATTTAGAAATAAAGCTTGCATGTTGGAAAGTCTTAGTTGTAAAAGAAAGGAGATTTTAGGGTTCCCTACTCCTCTTCTTGTGTATAAATAAGGGCAGCCTTGCCCATTTTTCTTTAATGATTCTTGTGATAACAAAACGTTGAACCTACTAGTGCCTTCTAATTGTTATTCAGTGTTGTTCAAGAACAATTATTGTGATAGCAAATTGCTAGGCCTATTTTTCCTGCAAGTTTTTGTTGTTCAGTTTCATGTTCACTTAGTGTTAAGAGAAAGCTTGCATGCCTCCTTTAGCTGCAAGATATTGTTCAGTCCATGTGTTACTTGTGTCAAAGTGTTCTGGTTGATCGCTAAATTGTATGCCTATTTTGCTACAATCTAGTGGTCCCAAAAGTGTAATCTTTTGTTCCTGAGATTTGAGAAATAAAGTTGTGTGCCTACTTTGCCTTGATATAATGTCTCATATTTCCATTTTATGTGTTACTCTTATATGATCTCTATTTCAGCTTACATTGAAATTTTAGTAGATGTTGCTTTGGGAAAAAAATTGTTTAAGTATTTTTGTCAGAGAATCATTCCTTGTTCATTTCTAACTCTCATGCTCTGTATTTACTTGAGTAGTTAGAAATGTCATTAGAGTAGGCTTAGTTGTATTTGAAATTATAAAAGAGAAAATATCAACTATGATGCTTGAGTTTTATAACCTTGTGCTCTTAGTTGAACAAAAAGATAGGAAAATTAGTTTTAATTTACTTTCTTAAGCAACATCAACAAAGAGGGAGCTTCCCCTCCTAATTTGAAGAGAATTTTATCTGTGCATAGTTGTTTGTTTCTAATTCACATACCAGAGGTTTGAATTGAAATGCCAAATAGTTTTCTAGTGCCCACCGTGGGGCACGAGGCATAAAACTTCAAGAAAGCTTATGCTTTATGACATGAGAATGCCCATCTGGCACCCTATTGCATGATCCAACCAGAAGCAATGGGTGATAACAACAATAATATTGGTAGGAATCTAAGACATCTACCCCCATTACCTTGGGGTAACATCATTGGACCTTTGGATTTTTGGGAACATCATGAGTTACCTAAAGGGTCAAGGAAGCACTTTCCACAGTTTCACAGCAATGAAACTCAACATCCTGATGATCATATTTTAGCATTATCAATGGCTTGTGTCATTTTGCATGTGGAACATGAATACATCATGGTGCATCTCTTTGTGGATACTCTTGTGGGAAATTTTGTTGACTAGTTCAATCACTAGAGTTGAGCATTATTACAAGTTGGGCAACTATGAGCGAGAAATTCTTGGTGAGATTCAAGCTTTCTGAAGACAGTCATTGGTCATTTTCCCAACTTACAAATTCAAAGATGGAGTACAACGATCACATGAAGGAATTTGTAGCAATATTTAATCATCTTGTTACATGAATTTCTTCTACACTTAATCCATGATCAGAGATTCTAATGAGTTGCTTCGTTAACACTCTTCCATTAGAGATAGCCTTCTTCATCAAGACGAAAAGACATACAGAATTGGCGGATGTGCAGTAACATTCCATTGAGTTGGAGGATAATATGATTACTTTCGGCTTGATGAAAATAGATTCTATCAAATCTCTAGCTCAACAACCATACTAGCGAAAGAGAAATAATTTTCAGCCACAGTTTCCAACACCCCCACCAAGACCAACAATTGAAGTTGCATAGAATGTGGTATTTTTTTCTTTCCATGACATTGATGCACATACCAGCTCTACATGTATCAAAAATATAAGAATGATTCATATCATGGGATATGTTGACACTGCACTCAGTTCTAGTTTTTTCCCTACGTCAAGCTTGAATGTTGTCTTATCACGTATGGACAACTTTGATGGTGACTCCACAACGAGATATTTTGAACCCATTATTGAAGAAAAAGAAGACCTTTTCCACTAATCTCTTGCATTAAATCATGCAATAACTTCAACTCATGTGTTCACACATGCTCTACACTTGAAAGTACAAAAGGAAGAAGAAGAGAGGCTGAGATTTGAAGAACAAGTTAAGGAAGCAGTTGCTCAGGACCCATCTTTAGAAAATTTTGACATTGTAAACTCCATGATGAAGACCAAGGTTTAGATTTCACAATTGGAGTATCTTTGTGATCATCCTGAGCAATTGGATAGAATAATACATGTAAAGAAAGAGTCTTCAATTCATCCTGCATTGCTCGAGTCATCTATTCCAATGAAAGAAAAGCCTAAACCCTTCTATATATCTTTGTATATAGGAGGATTTAAACTAAGCAATTGTATCATTGATTCAGTAGCTTCAAACAACATCACACCTCTACAAGTGATGAATGCATTGGGACTTTTGTGCACTAAGACACAAGATGAGTGTTATTCACTTGATTCTCAGTTAGTTACATTGGTCGTATAGTTAAAGGATGCTCAAGTAAGGTTGGTAGATTTCCCAGAGAAAAAGATAAAGATGAATATCCTAGTGGTTGATGTTCCAACAAGCTACAAAATGTTGTTGAGCCAAAGCTTCTGCAGAGATCTTGGTGGTGCAATGCAGTTAGATTGGTCATTTGCGACCATTCCTGTGAAGGAAGGAAAAATCAAAATACAACTTGAGCCCAAATCCCACTTCATATTGGTGAAAATCCCAAACCCCTAGCCCAAATTCCATATCAAGAAACGGGTCTTGGTAATTGTGTGATGCTGTCAAAAATAGGAATTAAAGATGAGAACATTGCTTGTTCTGAAAGGAGACTAATAAAGGATACAAAGCTATGGAAAATGCATTTAGATGGTGGTTGTTTAGCTGCAGGTTCAAAAGAAGGGAAAATGGTCATCTCCCCTAAAGGATTGTTGCAATTGGAATTCATGAAAGTTGAAAAAGAGGTGCTTTTGTTAGGCCTCAAAAGTGTTGAAGACAAGGAAATTGAACTTCTATGTGTTAAAGGGGATGTAGAGTTGATCGATGAGCTAATTAAAGGATATTTTCAAGTCAGAAAGGATTATCTACGACATTATAGAAATTGGGTTTCGAACGCGATCAATTGGTTTGAAGAGTTTGACATTAAACACATCTTGAAGATTGACAACGGAGACATCTTGAAGATGAATGACAACAAAGTTGATGACTCAATGGTACCTGCTTCCTTCCTTGTGCCATATTCTGACT
Source organism: Sequoiadendron giganteum (assembly GCA_007115665.2). Taxonomy (NCBI): domain Eukaryota; kingdom Viridiplantae; phylum Streptophyta; class Pinopsida; order Cupressales; family Cupressaceae; genus Sequoiadendron; species Sequoiadendron giganteum. The sequence goes on along the minus strand of CM021103.1, from coordinate 38,769,304 downwards.
TATGTCAAGGTGCCTCTACCTGGATGTATGAAGATATGAGAATATTCATCCCAGAAGATTTGTCTCATGCGATACCCATGAGAAGAGAAGTAAAGCCTTTCAGGTAGAAATGACATCCTGTAGGGATTGAATAATTTTCTTTTCTTTTCCTAATGTGTTCCCCTTTTTGTGATGTATTTTTTATGTTGTGTTTCCCCTTTTTCGTGAATTTTTTTTCATGTTTTAGGTGATTAAGTTTCCTTTTTAGGTGATTAATAGGGAAGTTCCAACTATTAGGAGATTCTAGGAAGTCCTATCATAGGTGACTTAGGGAAAGTCTTGCAATAGGTGATTAGGAAGTATTGTTGACTCTGATACCCAATGGATAAGGAATTGTATAAGCTTAAAAATCTATAGATTCCTTGGTTCTCCTATGCCGAAAGTATTTGAAAAGGTCCCCAGATAGAGCCAAATGTTGTACCCCAAATTAAAAAAATTGCTACACTTAGGCATTTTGAAGAAATGGTTAAAAGTCTTGTTAAAATTGTCAAAAAGGTCAAAATTAGGAATTTTCATGTCTTGCATGAGGTTCAAAAACTCAAAATTTTCAAAATATGATGATTTGGGTGTGCTTAGAATGACCAAGTCTACAAAACCCAGATTTCATTTTTTCAGCCCTAAATTTTAGGAAAATTTATATTTTTAGAAACTTTCTAAAAATAGAACTTTTTCAAGGTTTTTTTGGGTTTCTTTTGAAATGGATGCTGGCAAAATTTTCTAAAAAATAGAAATTTTGGCTTCTAGGGTTCAAACTGATTTTGATAGGCTCAAAATACTTCCTCATCAGGTTGGTCTAGTCAGAATCATCAAAAGATCAGTTTTGCCCTAGTGGGTCTATTTTGCTTTTTTAGGAGCTCCAAGGTCATTAATGGAAGTCATTCAACTGTCAGGGGCCAGATTCAAACATTCAAGTACTGAATAGAAGATTATAAATGATGAACGTGCACGCAGAACAAAAAAGTGAGAATGGAAGTTGAAGAATCATGAAAACTACAAAATTTTGGCTAACTCTAGAAAACCAGGCACCCCTACTCAGTTTAGGCACCTAGATGCTCATGCCTTAGAAGAAATTTCATCTCGAACAGTTGAAGCAATGGAAAGCACATGAAATGAGGAATAAAGTTGAAAATTGCAAAATAAAAAACTAATACTACCAAGCATGGGCGCCCCAGAAGGAGATAGGCGCCCAATTTTTCAAGGCCTTAAATGATGGAATTAAGATTGCTCATCCCAGACAATGTTGCTCAAAATATTCTTAGCTTCATAGTGAATCCATTAGCACAACCATTTGATCAATCAGTCATCCAGAATCGAGGATTGAACAGAGAGGTCTCAACAAAGTAGCAAAGTGCAAATCATCAAAATCATCAAAAAATATTCTAAGTCTGGAATTTTGGGCACCCTAAGAAGAGATAGGCACCTAGGGCTTTGGAGGCTCAAATCCAGCAATTAAATTTTGCCAAATTAGTCAATCTCTTCAGAATCCTACCACCTTTGCAATGGATATCTCAATAAAATCATCAAATCATTCAGCTGATGGAAAATTCAGATCGAACAGAGCCCATAACATGAGGTTTTCAAGAGTGAAGGTTGGAAAAGAGCCAAAAATGGCCAATTCTGGAATTCTAGGCAACCATGAAGGAGATAGGCGCCCAAGGATTTGAAGATCTAAAACATCAAATTTGCAGTTGTAGCCTCCAACATGTCTTCTTCAATGTCAAAGTAGCTCTCCAATGCAACTGTCAGTAAATTTATCAGAGTTGGTAGTCACCAGATATTGAAGACAGAATGAAGGGATGGAACCAAAAGCAAAATGAAGATATCAAGAAAAAATTTAAGTCTGGAATCTTGGGCACCCCTGGAGGAGATAGGCACCCAAAAATTTGAAGCCTCAGATTTAGTAATTAGGGCTTGGCATCTCCAAAAAGATCTTCTAGGATTTAGACAAGCTACTCAGTAGAACAGTCAGCCAGTCAATCAAGTCAATCTAACTCCCAAAATCATAAAATCATCTAAAGGAGGGGTAAACAAGCAAGAAAATGGAAAATGTGAAAATGGCTAACATTGATTTTGTTGGGTGCCCTAGGATGAGATAGGCGCCCATGATTTTGAGGGGCAAGATGATGTTTTTCTAAGAAGTAGTCTCCAAGACAACTCCATTAGATTCACTCAATATCTGTGATGGATCATTCTGCCAGATCACAAGATTCACTAAGCTCCCAGAAATCAAGATTGAACAGAGGGTAAAATCAAGAAAATTTTGAAATTTGACTAAGTCTACTAAGAAAAAAACACCTCTAGCTAAGAAGGGCGCCCAAGGCTCAATGCCTTAGAAAATATTTTAGTTTCATCATTCAACATCAAAAAGTGTCCAAGTTCAATGAACCTACTCAAGATTGGCTTCGAGAGTTTCAAAGTAGAGAATAAAGCGTTTTATTTATCTTCAACTTATTTAAGACTTTGGATTTTCATTATTCACTTTTTGCAGGTTGGAAGCCAAGAGCAAGAGAGGAGGAGACATAAAATTTTATTCTTTTCAGGATTCGAGAGCCTAAACGTGGTGATTTTTCATAGTTCTTCATATTTTTCGGATTAGCACACAAAGGAGCTCACTTTTTCATACTTTATTTCTCCAGGGCATCGATTTTCAGAAGAAGGTGGTCAATATTTTCAATTTCGACCGATCTGGGTCAGCTTAGTTTTTGATTCTCTACAACTTTGAAGATTTTTTCAACTTTCAAGAAACCATTTTTTCACGCATGTCCAAGAATTCTTCAGTATTTTCAGAATTTGATCATCTGGGTCCTTCTCAAACGTAATTCTCGACAAAACCCAGCTCTCAGCTTTTTCGAGAAAATCCTAAAATTTTAGGGTTTATTGCTTTTTCGACCAGCCATCAAAATTTTTCAAAATGGATGATTTGGGTCCCTTTGCAACGAGATTCTACACAAAACCCATATCTCTGATTATTTTTGAAAAATTTATCATTTTGAAGAAGAAAAATTTGCAAGTTATTTTTAGTATTTGTGTTGAGCTTGTGTGAGCATAGTTAAGATTATAGTCAATCTTCAAGTTTTTCCACATAGATTACTATCCCATCGAATTTAGAACCAAGCTGGTGTTGTGTCAATATTTTCATCGTACAATACTCTTCTATTGAAAAATAAAGAGAAGTGTCAGAAGTATAAAGCTACAAAAGAAACAAAGGAATGTCAAAAGATGGTCACTCACACAAGGAAAATAGATATGTTGAAGCAAGATGATATATTTAAAAATTTCATCATCCAATTACAGAGCCTCCAACATTAGCAAGATTCAATAAAGCAATTGAAGATGTGAAATATTTCCTAAGTTCAATTGCAGAAGACAAAGATTCTAGAAATTTTTTGCTATAGATAGTATTGATGCTCTTGATAGAGATATAGTTTCCTGCCTTTTGGAAAATGTGGTTGAGATTTAAAGCAACAACTTTCTCCTAGCTTTCTTCTCAATTTCTTTCTATTCTTGTCCATTATTTGAAGACGGAAATCAAAATTTAATAGTTGGCACTTTCCTTGTTTCTAGGTTTTCATAGGTTGTTAGATGTTTATCTTGTTTTAGTTTTAGAAATAAAGCTTGCATGTTGGAAAGTCTTAGTTATAAAAGCAAGGATATTTTAGGGTTCCCTACTTGTCTTCTTGTGCATAAATAAGGGCAGCCTTTCCCATTTTTATTTAATGATGCTTGTGATAACAAAACACTGAGCCTACTAGTGCCTTCTAATTATTTTTCAGTGTTGTTCAAGAACAATTATTGTGATAGAAAATTGTTGAGCCTATTTTTCCTGCAATTTGTTGTTGTCCAATTTCATGTTCACTTAGTGTTGAGATAAATCTTGCATGCCTCCTTTAGCTGCAAGATATTGTTTAGTACATGCGTTACTTGTGTCAATGTGTTCTGGTTGATCGCTAAACTGTATGCCTATTTTGCTACAATCTAGTTGTCCCAGAAGTGTAATATTTTGTTCCTAAGATTTGAGAAATAAGGCCTTGTGCCTACTTTGCCCTGATATAATGTCTCATATTTCCATTTTATGTGTTATGCTTATATGATCTCTATTTCAGCTTACATTGAAAGTTCAGTAGATGTGCATTGGGAAAATGTTTGTTTAAGTATTTGTGTCAAAGAATCATTCCTTGTTCATTTCTAACTCTCATGCTCTGCATTTACTTGAGTAGTTAGAAACATCGTTAGATTAGGCTTAGCCATAGTTGAACTTCTTAAAGAGAAAATCTCAACTACGACGCTTGAGTTTTATAACCTTGTGCTCTTAGCTGAACAAAAAGATAGGAGAACTAGTTTTAATTTACTTTCTTAAGCAACATCAGCAAAGAGGGAGCTTCCCCTCCTAATTCAAAGAGCATTTTATCTGTGCATAGTTATCCATTTCTAATTCACATACCAGAGGTGTGAATTGAAACGCGAACAAATTGAAAGAGGAAGCTAGCCTTCTCCAGAGACTTGACCTCATCTTGCAAGTTCTAACACCTTGATTTCATTTACATTGTTTCATTAGAACACTGAACTCTTGTTCAATAAGGTGCAGATTTATGTGACAACAATACCCACGTACAAAATAATCTCTTACAAATAAAAAAGAAGAAGAAAACATAAGGAGAAAAAACTAATGAAACACATCTTATACTAAAAGGGGGATGAATTAGTATAGATCAAAAATTTACTTTCAACTTAAGAAAACATATCAATATTACTTCAAACTTTAATTATCCATAGCAATACCATACATGCAAGATATAACATTTAAGAACACACATAAAAGACACAATTTTATATAGAAACCCTTACGGGAGAAAACCATAGAAAAATATTACTTGTATAAATATTATTACAAACTTTATAGGCACCAACCCACTAGAGACTGCAATCACCACCATTGAGCATAAACTCGGAAAGAGACACCATTCCCTTCTAATCAAAGGCACCAATCTCTCCCAAGTCTACTCCAAAACTTCACTTATTTCTACTCCAATTCTACCTTAATATTTGCTCCAAATCCACCTTATATTTTTGCTCAAGTGTACCTTATATCTCTTCTCCAAAATGATGCAATTTTTTATCCAAATTCTACTCCAAATCAAGCACAATATATGCTATAAATCTCCCATAAAATTCTACTCCAAATCAGGCACAATATCTGCTATAAATCTATCTTGAAAGTCTACTCCAAATCAGGCACAATGTCTACTATAAATATACCTTAAAGATCTACTCCAATCATACACAATGTCTTCTATAAATCTACTTTAAAGGTCTGCTCCAAATTAGGCACAACGTCTATTATAAATCTACTCATTTTCTTCTAATATTTTATCTTCTCCTAATTTCTACTCTTAAAAGGACTGATTTTTCATTTAAGAACTTGTTTTCTAACCTCCAAAGAAACTTGTATTTATATCCAAATCATGCACTTTACCAAAAGTAGGTTGTCCAAGATTTGACATAAAAAATTAAATATTTAAATTCACCTTTCAAAGTAGGTCAGCCACCTTTGATAAAAATCAATTTTAATTTCTACATTTTGAATCTAGCACTACCATAAGTAGATGGAGGTCAGCCATAAATAAATTAAATCAAAACCTTATTATTCCTTTGCTTTAATCAACAAACTTTTCATCACGGAAATATTATTTTCACCTCAATGATAATAATTCTAACAATCTTCTTTATATGCCTTTGACATCAATGGCAATATTTCCAACAATCTCCTCCCTTTGTTATTTATGGAAACCCTATAAAGAGATAATCTTAAAATTCAATAGGACCATACTTCTCCCCTTGATTGAAATGCTCCCCTTACTCTACTTCTCCTCAACATCAATGGCAAAGGTATCTTGAGGCAAAAATATAAGACAATGAATAGCTCCCCTTAAACATATGCTTCTATTGACGAACTTAGTCACTAGATGAGAGTGATATCTTTTGGTAGTGGCTTCACGAAAATGTCTACAATTTTTTCCTTTAAAGAAACATACTCCAACTTCAGCTCTTGATCAACCACTTTCTCTCTTAGGAAATGATATTTGATCAAAGTGTGCTTAATATAAGAGTACATAATTGGGTTCTTTGATATGTTAATTGCACTTGTATTATCATAAAAGATGGAAATGGGGTGATCATACTTAACCTTGATGTCCTTCAAGGTTTGTTTCATCCAAAGGACTTGAGTGCAACAAGAAGTTGTTTTAATATATTTTGCCTTCTATTATGTACAAAGAGACCGACTCTTATTTCTTACCTAACCATGATATAATATTGTGGCCAAGAAAGTGTTGAACAAGAAAACTGAGAGGGGGTGAATCAGTTGTCACAAATTTAAACCTTAATTCATTCACTAGAACTAATCCTTAACACTACTTAAATGATTAAACATTAAGTGCAAGTGCAGAAACCAAAAACTATCACATAAACACAACCACACCATATTTACATAGAAAACCCAATGAGGGAAAAACCATGATGAGGATTAACTCACACTATTGAGAATATCAAAACCGATTACAAAGGCTCACTACCTGAGAAACAAGGCTCACTACTAGAACAAGGACTTACTATTTGGATCAGGACTCACTGTCCAATAGGGCTAACAAATCGGAGGTCTCATTGCCATAGAGATACAAAGAAGATAGAAGAGATATGTTATGGAGAGAATACAATCTCAATGCAACAAAAAATCCACCACAGTTTTCTCAACCACTTGCAAACATGCATGAATGATAGAGTACACCTTCAGCTCACTGCATCCAAAAACTCAACATTTAGGCTTCGCATTGATCTTCCACACTCGCATCACACGTACTCACTGATTTGCATCAATCTCGCATCTATCTGCTCTATTTTTTTTACTTATCTCTCTTTGTATACCATTTCGCCACTAACTGATCTTGTATTTATACCATCTTCAACTTTGAAACATATCCAAAGTTGGCCATCCAACATTAAATTCCAATTAGGTCAATGCCAAAACATCCTAGGGTGGAATTAGAATGAGGGCAACCAAAACACACGCTTAGTGAGGACCCAAATAGATCCAACACGCTTCATCAACTTTGAAGATAGTGTTCAACACAAGGTCGGCCAAACCAGTGTAAAACACATAGAACAATTAAGAATGAACCTTCCAAATACCAAGATTATCTTCAACATGATCAAAACAACTCAAATCTAGAATTGCAAGTCATAAGACTTTACCAAAGATAAATTTGGACCCAAAAAAAATCTTTCGAACCTCAACCAAAAACACAAAAAACCATAGTTCACAATTGGTGAACATAACTCACACTATACAATGAATCAAAAACCAAAAATCTAGATACATAAGCTTACAACAACCATGATCAACATATTTGAACCACACAAACATAGGAGAAAATCCCAGAGAAAAACCCAGAGCAACCATTGAACACCCGCAACCTCTCTTCAATAAAAAATTCTCGATATCTTTGAAATGAGTAGCCAATAGCCTACAACCATGAAATTAATGGCAACAACAACCAGTTGATAACCAATTGACTGGTTGATGTATCAATGACAACACCTTCATTCTTTTCATTCTTGCAACAAAAAGAATGTACCTCTAGTTGCGCTTTTTCTATCATCAACATTTTTAGTCCAATCCACATTTTGTATGTTGTGAGGGTGAAATATTCACCTCTTGGATACCACATGAATTTTAGATATTTGAATATTATCTTCCTTGCACATGAATTTCTTTTGATGTTGTCTAAAATTTTGCCACCAAACCAACTACTTGCATAATGTTATGTCTTGTTATTGTCACATATAAAAAACTCCATGTAAAGGAGGGGATTCACCACTCCTGAATCTCAAGGAAAAAATTTTATAGGGATCAAATATCCCTCAGTTACCTCAAAGTAAAAATCTCAAGTGACAAAGTAGAAAATAAATAATATTTGAATAAATTGATTAAATGAAGTGTTAAGCTACTAAGGGAAATAATGATAAATTGTTAAATAACAAAAACTTATATAAAAATTATAAGATACAGTTTATAGAAATTGAAATCTTAAAACTCATAGATTCTTCCTTCGAAAGGGAAAAGCCTCGGCCACAGACAATAGCACACCATGGGGACATTTGCACCTTGCATTTTCATCCCTATCAAAATAGAGAGTAAAGACCTTAAGTCTACAATATCCATCTCCTTGAGTCTGTACATCTACACACAAGCAGAACAGGAAGATGTTGGAGTTGTTTCAAGGCTTGTCTCAGTCAAACCCTTGTTTTGGTGTTTCCACCTCCATAGATAGCTAGATAGATAGAGATAGACAAAATAACATGAAATTTAAAAGACGTGTGATAGAAACAAACCCTTTTATGGAGAAGAACCCCTATCACAAATAAAATTAGATGAGATGAGTAGAGAATTTTAAATAGAAAATACAAATAGGCATTACCAACAGTCCATGGCTCCCCTCTTGGCTTGATATACAAGACATGCTTTATTGCAAGAGATCCTTGACTATTTTTGTGATAGAAATCCAATAAAGCTTCACTACGAAGAGAAAGAGAGAAAATATGTAGAAGAGAGACTAAAGAAAGAGAGAAAGATCAGACAAAAGAGAGTGAGAATAAGAGTGAAAAGATGAGTTTTGTCAGGTCAAATGAGCGAGAAGTTTTGTTACACTTGTGTTCCTATCATGGTGACACATTTCATAAGAAAAGGATGTGAGACTCCCTCATTTAAAACCCAAAAAGTTCAAGGAAACTAGTGTGTCACATAGAAAATTTGCATGTTGCACAATCTTCCTACTCAAAACTTTGTGAGAAATGAGGTATTTAGATTGCTACTGCTTCATCATTATCCTCTATGAAGTTGAAACTGTGAAATTTTGACTCAGGTTTTTGTCATTAATACAATAGGGTACCATAAATAAAATGGGCTAAATACACAAGTGTGAAATTTTCATGGTGTGCAAATTTATCACACTGTATTTTTTCCCCACTTAAGTGAGCTAAATTTTCAAAGAAAAATTAACTACAGTAAAGTAGTTAAGAAGACGTAACTGCAAAATTGAAATTTTGAAAAAAATACACATTTACTAAAAATGATATTGTAGAAGCTACAAAGGTCGATCAGGTAGATACTGACAATGCACCCAATGTTGAAGCTCGATGAGAAACTATAGCGCTTGACATGAATTTTTGTTCTGCAAAACTCACAATCGAGTTAGTTTCAAAAATCGAAAGAAGCTACCATGGCGAGAAGAATGCTTAAGAAAAATCCAATGATTCAGAAGAAAAATATGATGAAGAGATGAATATATTCCCCCTTCTATTTTTCCCCCAACTAGGTTGGGTGAAAATAGGAAGGATGGAAAGTAATCTTTCATGAAAATCGGAAAAAATGGCCTACATATGCTCTGGGTGGGCCCATGGAAGGGTAATTTTCACTATTCATAGTGAGGAATTTGTTGAATTTTTAAGAGATTTGTCAAAAAAATGCCTTGCATACGTGACTACGTAGCTCTAAGGATCAACTAGCTTCACATGGTAGTGGCCAAGGGTGATCCACCAAATGAGGTATGCAAAAAAACTCCACCTAACTTGTAGATTTGGTTAGTCTTTTTAGGTTTTTAGTCTTCTTAAGAAATATAGGCATCCAACTAGTGTGAAGGTGTCCATTTGACATGATTTCATCCAAATGATGCATCAGTGACCTTCAATCACATTGGTGTCTAGCTGGCACGCTATTGTTGAAATTTGTTCAACCTTGAATGCTAGCGTGTCATGCAACAATGCACTTTAGTCTCAAAGGAAAACTTAGGAATACTTTGATATAAAGTTATATTATTTTAATAATTTAGAATGCATTGACGTGAAATTTTGTGCTTTTGTAGAAGCGGCTTGAGATTCACAAGCATTCCAACGAATTGATTATGTTATTGTTGCACATCCATAGCAATGAGATCCATCTAGATGGTGTTGAATTTCTATAGCACATCAGACTCTGATGGGTTTATGTCATGCCAAAGATCAGATCCCATACACCCAAGTGCATGTCATTGATGGAGAGATGGGATGCTCATACCTCTATTTTCCATCTCCCAATGGGAGAGATGATGATGACCTTAGAGGATGCATACTGCATCACAGGCCTACCCATCTGTGAGGACTGGGTGGCCTACAAGGAGGAAAAGATAGCATAGGATTCCCAAGCCATGTAGTAGTACTATCTCAAATGGGTCATCTCAAAGGAGACATTCAAGCACATATACATGTGTTGGCTCGAGCAGCGACAAGTGTTGATACCACTCATATTCTAAGTTGTGATTGTCACTGTTGCGTTTTGAGTCACGATGGATGGGTGAGGCTCACACCTTCATGGGGGTCTCGTCCATTACATCTATGCAATGGAGGAGAGAGGGATAGTATATTCCTGGGGTAGGAGCATGCTTGAGCATCTCTACCATGACCTCAAGTGTTATTTCCATTATGAGTACCACAACCTGATGACCTACATGCTACTCCAGGTGGGGAATTTGAGCATATCCACTATATGAGGATGATTGGGTAACCCCTTGTCCTACTGCACAGGATGCCCCTAGCACATGCATACCCCCTAGTGTGCGACTAACATTATGGTGATGTACATTTTTGGAAATTATAGATGGATACTCTATGGGCGCGAGATATTAGATGGAATCCTTATAGGCGAATGGGGATTTGGCCATCCAACAAGAGTAAGTTGTGTAGGATGTAGTGTGATCCACTCCTATTCAAATGAATAGATCATATCATAGTCCATATTAGTGGCATCGGGTCACTCAACATTTTGGGTAGGTATAGACTCTCCCCCCAATGGATTCCCAAGCCATGTAGTAGTACTATCTCAAATGGGTCATCTCAAAGGAGACATTCAGGCACATATACATGTGTTGCCTCGAGCAGGGACAAGTGTTGATACAACTCATATTCTAAGTTGTGATTGTCACTGTTGCGTTTTGAGTCATGATGGATGGGTGAGGCTCACACCTTCATGGGGGCCTCGTCCATTACATCTATGTGATGGAGGAGAGAGGGATAGTATATTCCTAGGGTAGGAGCATGCTTGAGCATCTCTACCATGACCTCAAGTGTTATTTCCATTATGAGTACCACAACCTGATGACCTACATGCTACTCCGGGTGGGGAATTTGAGCATATCCACTATATGAGGATGATTGGGTATCCCCTTGTCCTACTGCATAGGATTCCCCTAGCACATGCATACCCCCTAGTGTGCGACTAACATTATGGTGATGTACATTTTTGGAAATTATAGATGGATACTCTATGGGCGCGAGATATTAGATGGAATCCTTATAGGTGAATGGGGATTTGGCCATCCAACAAGAGTAAGTTGTGTAGGATGTAGTGTGATCCACTCCTATTCAGATGAACAGATCATATCATAGTCCATATTAGTGGCATTGGGTCACTCAACATTTTGGGTAGGTATAGACTCTCCCCCCAATGGCTCCCATGTACATACGGTCGCATAGGAGCATGGCCCAAGTAGGAGAGAAACCTTGTCTAATGATCATGGAAATTGCACTCAATGATGATGGATCGGATGATGATGACCAGCCATAGGCCCTTCTAACCAATGGCATTGGTGACATAGTCATCTTCTCCAATTGGTGGTTGATAGTAGGTTCAACCTTAATTTTCCTATTAGGTGCCCCTATAGGTGATGATGGTGCTCAAGGGTCAAGAGGAAAGGATCGATATGGAACCAATGAGGGTGATGAGGTGGAGGCAGGCAGAAGTGGCAGGTATCATCACAAGTACACCCAACACTAGTCTCATCAACACCACATACCACCCAAGCAGTCGTACCTCCCCTAGTGGTAATAGCGGGGTTGAGCATGTCTCCACCCCCTAATCCACACTGGCAAGTTGGGGACCCAAGTATGAGTATGATGCATGTTATTTTGATTCGATTTCTATCACTTCATCTTTCTCATATATACATTTTTTGATGATATGGTATTGATATCGACTACTATCTCTCTAGTTGTAGTGCTCACACAAGAGTGGATTGATTTTATTGGGTGATGTATTTCAAAGGTGACCCCAACCATCCAGATCCAAGGGTTGGTCCTCAATACCTACAAGCCTCCATCATCAAGGTGACATACCCACCTATTCAATCTTGTAGTGCACCTAAGGGTGGTGTACGAGGTAGTCTAGAAAACCGTCGAGCTAATTGCCATGATCGAGCAACGAGATCAGTAGTTGAAAAATCTCTTCACTACCTCATATCAGCAAGATCAAGCCATGACATGGGCTAAGAGTGTTGAGCAGGCACATGATGCCCTGTAGATCTAGGTTGATGAACTCAATAGGCAAGTAGAGGTAGCGAAGACAACATTTATTGATCCTCAAGTGTAGTATCTCTAGGAGGAGCTACAATAGGCCCGTGAGTGGGAGGATTCGTTGTAGGAGTGAGTCACACAGCTGTGAGAGGACACAACTAAGCTATGAGGTGATTTATGAGGACTAAAAGTGCAGAGCATGTCTATGTCATGGTCACATCGATCACACTCTTATGTTTCAATCCAACACCCTCCTCCACCAGCGCAACTGCTAGAGGGCTCGGGGAGCCATACACCCAAGGGTTGATAGCCAAATTTTATATACCATATCATTTTTTATGTATAGATTCATATACAAATATACATACACAACATTTGACACAGTGGTGTGATACATGTACATGACAATTTTGATATATATATGAGTATTTTGACTGGCATCATGGTGTTCATTATGTGTACTTATGTTTTTTTGGGAAAATGTGTCTTGACCTTGCAATTATATATGATTTATTTTTGATAGGATGTATATATATTTCCTAGTTACACTAATAGGTGTATACCATAGCAACAAGAAGAAAAATATGAGTGTTTTTTAACTTTTTCAAGAAAATTATAGAATGACTGACATAAATTAAAAAATGATATTGTAAATCTGGACCATTCATTATTAGGTTTTAGATCTAATGGCGGATATTTTGTTGGCATGTCTTGCTCTAGACTGTAACCTTATTTTATGAGGGAATTGTATTACAGTTGTGGTAGAGAGATGGTGATGTATTCTAAGAGTTTGATAGTGATCGTGTTGTCTCTTGATCTCTGAGTGGTGATACTCCTATGAGAAGCTTTCTCTACAAGTATATTATAATCTTTGTGATTTCTAAATAATATATTGGGTGGATTTTGGAGTGTGGGTTTTTTCTCCCGAAAAGGTTTTCCCCGCGTAAATCATTGTGTTGTGGTATGCATGATATTTGTGTTTATTTATGTTTAAGTTTTTGTAACTATTAAAGATTTGTAAATTTTTTCATTATTCTCCTCTCAAGATTAGTGTAGGAAGTTGTTCTGGTACCTTAGCTTCCTTACAAGTGGTATCAAAGCTTGATCACCTTTGGTTTTAGTTGTGGGTTGTTAGGTTTTTTGAACTAATCTAGGTTTGAGTGGGAGCTTGTGCAGAAAACACTTTGTGATCTTGTTGTAGGAATTTTCAGATGGCAAGTTCATCAGGGAGAATAGAGGTGGAAAAATTTTCTAGAAATAATTTTGAGATGTGGAAGCTAAAGATGGAGGATCTATTAATAGATCAAGATCTATAGGATGTTGTTGATGAGAATGTTCCAAGGCTTGTAGATCCTACTCAAGCTGCTCAATATGATGTTATGGACCATAAATCCAAGGGTCTAATTAGATTGTTCTTGGTAGACTAATTTAATTAATATCCATGAGGAGACCTCTTCATAGAAACTATGGAAGAAGCTTGGTGAGATGTATCAAGCCAAATCTTTTGTGGACAATATTTTCTTGAGGAAGAAATTATATTCCTTGAGAATGGAAGAAGTTGAATGAATCATAGACCACCTAGAAGAATTCAATATTTTTGTGGCTCAATTGGTATTAGTTGGTGTCAAAATGGATGAGGAGGAGAAATGTTAGATCTTTCTTTGTTCTTTGCCTAATTTGTGGGAATCTCTTCTTATGGCTATTAGGAGCACTTTTATTATTTTGAAGACTGAATATGTGATGGGTTCTTTGATATCTAAAGCAATGAGGAGGAAGGTATCCATCACTACCAAGTAGGCCCTAAATGTTCATGAAGACCTAAGGAAAAAGGAAAGAAAAATGAGAAGTGTGACAAATCCAAGTCCAGGGGCAAATCTAAATCTCCTGGAAAGTCCAAAGTTATTTGTGGGAACTACAGTAAGTCTGGACATATTCGTAAGGAATGCAAAGAAGAAAAGAAGAAGAAAAAGAAGAAATTTGATTCTGATTATATGTTCAAGAAGGAAGATGGTGACACATTCATTGCATCTTTCTCAACTCGTGGAGGTAATGATGCATGGTTAATTGACTCAAGTGCATCTTTTCATATGACCTTTAGTAGAGATTGGTTTTGCGAATATGAAGAATTTGATGGAGGTAAGGCATACTTAGGTGATGATTCTCATTTAGACATGTTGTTGGTCATGGTAAAGTTAAAATTAGGTTTCCTGATGGTAGAATAAAAGTTATTAATGGCGTGTTGCATATCCATGGATTAGCATGAAATTTTTTATCTGTGAGCAAACTAATAGATGTGGGTGTGCATTTAGTATTTTCTAATGTAGGATGCAAGATGGTTAGAGGTGCTATGGTGATTGCTAGAGGTGTCATATATGGCACATTGTATAATTCGGATGCATGCACTATTCAGTGTAATAGTACTTATGTGAAAAGAAATTTTGTGGAAGAAGTGAGGGTTTCACCTTCAGCAGATGGTAATGACTTTTGGGTACCCAAGGGTTCTCTTTCTTCTAAGTCAAATTTACCTGTAGATAAAACTCTGTTATGGCACCAAAGACTTGGCCACATTGGAGAAAAGGGTCTAAGGGCCTTGAAAAATAAAAACCTTGTTGAAGGTTTGTTTGATTATAATCTTGAAATTGATTTATGTGAGCATAGCATTTATGGAAAACAAAACCACGTTCAGTTTTACTCGAGTTCTCATAAATCTTGTGGTGTATTGGATCTTATTTATTTTGATGTGTTTGGTCCTGTAGATTTTGTTGGAGTTGAGAAGATACAACACCATAGAAGCCCAAAAAATCTTTGCAAGCAAATAACCTGTTACAAGGAGAAGCAAAGAGAAGCAACAAAGGAAATGCTCAAGAATGTGGAGCAATGTATTCACTTGAAAATGTAAAATGAATAATGATACAAAAGATAGTTTTCAACTACATATAGATGAAAACCCTAAAAAGGAAAACCCTAGGCTTGCACAATAATAATTAATAAAGTAATTAATTATTATGTACCTAATGTTAGCTTAAGTGAAAAAGAGGTAAAAGGGAACTTTACGTAATTAAACAAATATTGTTTAATTAATAAAGTAAATGTCCAATTACTCTAACACCCCCCCTTAAGATAGACATAGGGAGAAGCTAAAACCTAGAAGAAGCTACTGAAAGCAAAAGCAATGGGTCCCGGCAACAAGGCCAGATCAAGTACCCAAGTACAAAGAAATCTCTATGAAATAGAGAAAAGGAGAAAACCCAGTGGGAAAAACTCCTCTCCAAAAAGAGATAGAACAACATGCTGAAAGAAACATGAAGGAAGGAAGGCCTCATAAAGACCCCCCAAGGACAACTTCCTTCACCCCAAGCATAGAGCGCAACTGAAGATAGCGCGGAGATGCAAAAGGTTTCATGAAGATGTCTGCAACCTGCTCGGCAGTGGGAACATACTCCAAGATGAGAGAACCATCCTGAATCAACTATCTGATGAAATGCATATGAAGCTCAATGTGCTTCATCCGCTGATGCTCCACCAGGTTGCGCGAAATGTGTATAGCACTCTGATTGTCACACCAAAGAATAGTGGGACTATCAGGAGGAAAACCAAACTCAGTCATCAATGACGAAGCCATAAAATCTCTTGACTAGCAAGCACAGCAGCTCGGTACTCAGCCTCTGTAGATGATAATGCATGAGCAGTCTGCTTCTTGCACGACCATGTGATAGGACCAGAGCCAAGACAAAAAACAAAGCCAGAAGTAGACTTCCGATCATTGACATCACCAGCCCAATCTGAGTCAGTGTAGCCAACAATGTGAGGATCCCCTAATGTGTAGTGAATGCCATATGAAGTGGTGCCCTGAATGTACCTCAAAATACGCTTGGCAGCTTGCCAATGACTCTCATGAGGATCATGTGAGAATCGAGAGACAAGACCAACCGCAAAGGAAAGATCAGGATGAGTGTGAGTCAGGTACAACAAATTGCCAACCAACTACCTGTAAAGTGTAGAATCTACTGAAGGAGTGGGGCAAGTAGTAGTCAAAACAACCCCTGACTAAAAAGGTGTGGGGGCAGGCTTGCAATCAAGCATGCCAAAGCGCTGAAGCATATCAAAAGAATACTTCTGTTGGTAAATGGAGATCCCCTCTGAAGACTAAATCACCTGAAGACCAAGGAAATAGTGCAGAAGGCCAAGATCTTTCATCTCAAACTACTCCATCAAGGCTAGCTGAGAATTCTGAATCATAGAGGATGAGCTACTAGTGATGAGAAAATCATCAACATAGAGCATAAGAATCAGGATCTCACCCTCAAGATGTTCAATATAGACCATGTGATCAAAATGACAGCGAGTGAAACCAGTGGAGAGCAAAAAAGAGTCCATCTTCTCATACCAAGCCCAAGGGGTCTGTTTGAGACCATATAATGAATGTTGAAGTCTGCAAACCAAGGAAGCATCATAAAAAAATCCCTGAGGCTGCTCCATATAGATCTCCTCCTATAGGTCACCATGTAAGAAGGCACACTTCACATCCATCTGAAAAATGAGCCATCCTCTAGAAGCTGCAAGTGATAATACAAAACGAATGGAATTCATCTTGGTGACAGGGGAAAATGTCTTAGAGTAATCAATACCCTCAACCTATGAGAAACCCTTTGCAACAAGACGTGCTTTGTACTTATCAATAGAACCATCAGCAGCATACTAGGTGTGATACAACCATCAGCACCGAACCATCTTTCTGCCCTTAGGAAGAGGACAAAGATCCCATGTACTATTCCTCATCAAAGAAGAATACTCCTCCTCCATAGCACTATCCCACTCAAGGTGACCTATTGCCTCTGAAAATCTTTGAGGATCCTCTGAAAAAGCATGAGTCAAAAGACTAGAACCCGTAGTATGAGAACGGGTGCAACGAGTGTCTGAAGGATCACCGGCCATAGATCCTGCTACCTCAATAGTAAAACGAGCCTATTTGGGCCTCTAAGGTGGAGCAAGTGGAGGTGGAGATGGGGGGTCATCAATATCCTCATCAGAATCATCCTCAAAATAATCCTGAAGAGTTGTAGTGGGTGGACTAGGTAGTGAAGTGGACACTGGAGACAGGGTATCAACTGGAGGAAGGAGCTCATCAAACTGAACATCCCGTCGAAATAGGACCTCTCTAGAATCAGGATCAAACAACATGTATGCCTTAACATCCTCACAATAGCTGACAAAAATGAGGGGTCGACTCTTTCGCTCCATAACTCTCCTCTGAGCATCAGGAATAAAAGCCCATGCCTCACTACCAAATACTCGAAATGATGAAATATCAGGCTTGTCATGAGACCAAGCCTCCTCAAGATTCATATGTCAAATCACCTTGTGAGGCATTCGATTTTGAATATAGTTGGTGCAATTGACTGCCTCAACCCAAAAAGATGAATCCATGGATCTGGACTGATTCATACAATTAGCCATCTCCCGTAAAGTCCTGTTCTTTCACTCAGCTATACCATTCTACTAAGGGGTGTAGGGAACAGAAAACTGATGTTGCAAACCATGCTCAGTGCAAAAATCTCTGAAAGCCTGATTCACATACTCCCCCCATTATCTATACATATTTGCCGGATAGAAAGACCAGACTGCTTCTCTACAAATGTATTGAAGACACGAAAGGAATCAAAGATATCATACTTGTACTTAAGAAAGTACAACCATGTGCATCTGGAGAATTCATCAATGAATGTGAGTACATACTTGGCCCCTTAAAAAGGAGTGGGAAATGACATGAGGTCACTATGAATCAACTCCAAGGGTGCCAAAGCACGAGTGGTACTTCCCTTCAGAAAGGGATCCCTGTGATGCTTTCCAAGCACACAACCATGACAAACACCGTCGGTACAGGAGATCTCTGGAAGACCAAGAACAAGTGACTATGTACTCATCTGCTGAAGATATCTGTAATTGACATGGCCCAAACGCTCATACCAAAGCTGACTCACTGAATCTGCATGTGCTATAAGAGATGAACCTGTACCCTCAGAAGGCGCAAATCCATCAAATCTGTAAAGAAGAGATGTAGTATCAACACTACCAGTAGCCACAACCAAATCAGAATCATGGAGGTCCCGAATAACCACATCATATGGTGAGAACTTAATTGTCTTACCAGATCCAGTGTGGAAAATCTGATAAATGGACAAGAGGTTCATCGAGATGTCAGGAACAACCAAAACATCCTGTAGAGTGCCCCCATCCAAAGAGACAGAACCTGAACCCAAGACGGAAAGTTGTGAAGAGTCACCCACTGCAATCTGTGAAGTACCACAAGAGGCAAGAGAAGTGACCAACTGTTGAGTGTGAGTCATATGGTGAGAAGCTCCAGAGTCTAAAATCCAAATGGACCCATTGGTCGATGCTCGTGCAGTGAGAGCATGACCCTTCCTTGTGGTGGAAGAAGAAGAAGACTGAGGTGAGGAGATGTGTTGCTGCTACATGACGTCCTCTAAAGCCTCTAATCATTTCCAACACCTGGAAACTGGATGACCTTGCTTGCCACAGAAACTGAAAGTGTCTCCTGATTTCTCCTTAGTCTTGGAGGAAGACTCACCAGACTTCGAAGATTTCCCATGTTTTGGATTAAATGGTGGTTTAGAATCAGACTTAGGAGGCAGTTTGGAGGAATGCTCACTGCCTGCAAAATCTTTCTTGGGCCTCGGTTTCTACTTCTATTTCCCCTTCAGTGACTGAGCAACCAATGCTTTGCTCTTTGAACCTAAGAGCATATCCATCTGAGAAAGGTGAGACTGTTCCTGAGATAAACGCTCACAAAACAAATCAAAGGTAGGCATGGTAAAACTGGCACCCAAACCATCCATGGTGGAGTAGAAGGAGGAAGCAAATATCTAAAATGGACCACGAAGCTTCGAAAGAATCAATTAAAAGCACTCTATGTCTGTCTTGTTCTTTCCACAACCCTGTAAAATAGTGCGGATAGTTTTGAACTTGTTCAAAAAATCCTCAATAGTGGGAAATGAATCAAGTAACAATGAAGTCAGCTCTGCCTCAATCTGTAATGCACGAAACTCATTAATGGCCCCAAAAAGTGTCTCAAACTTCAGCCACATAGCTCGAGGAGTGAGCAAAGCATCAAGGTGAAATAAAAGACTATCTGAAACATGCATGCATAACAAACCTATAGCCTCATCCATCTTGTTCCTGTGCTGCATAATCTCAAAAGGACACTGCAACTGAGGCTGAACCTCATCTAAACAAGACCATAACCCTCGTGACCTTAGTAGCCTCATCATACGAGACTTCCAAGTGTGATAGTTATGTGATGTGAGTAGCTCAACTGAAGAGTCTTCCATGAAACCCTACACCTATACCTACTTGTGTTTTTTATTATTATGTGATCTTGCAGAATAGACAGAAGATGCATAATGGTTTGTATTTTTGAGAGTTTTGGTGTTCTGGTTTTCTGATATAAATGACAGAAAGTAAGAGAAAAACACCCCCCACAAAAGATAAACCCAAACCCTAGTACAAATTGAGAAGAAGGAAGCAATGCATAAGCAAAAAATACTTCAAAACAAATTCTTGTGTACCTGGTGAAAATTCTAATAAAATAGATCACATCACTGAATAGAGCATGTTGAGAGCTTTCCAATGCCTATTCAAGTTTGAAAAACAGAGTTCGTTTGCATCTTCTATGACCCCGGAAGTGAAGAAAGAAGACCTCATTTTGACTGGTAAAAAATATCTATACTGGTAAAAAAATTATAAAATTACCTACACCATCATATTGGTACCGAAACTAGCTTTCCAATGCTTCTTCCTGTTTGAAAAACGGAGCTAAAACGCCCGAGTTATGCCCAATTTCGTTAGAGAGCAAAAAACATGCCCTATTAGACTCCTCTAGCACCTGGGAACTTAAAAAAGGGCCCCTAGTCGCATGGGCGAATCAGGGGGCTGAAGCTGGTGGAGCCCTCGGTCACCATGTGACCCGGTGGCAGGGGGGTTAAGCCCATGGGGGCTGGAGGGGCCAACTCAGGTCGACGAGCTCGGCGGGAGCAAGTCGGCGAGTTCGCAGGTGGTGAGCCTGACGACGACGAGCTCGAATGGAGTCGGTGGGGTGAGTGCATGGGTGGAGCCGGCAGGGTGAGCGCGTGGGGCGAGCTCAGACAGAGTTGGCAGGGCAAGCTCGGACGAAGTCGGTCGAGGCGAGTTGAGCACGACGGCGGTGCCGACGGCAGAGCGGTTGCCGCTTGGCGACGGGCGACACGGTGGTGGCCGCTGGGCGGGGATAAAAAAATGCACGGGCCATGCAAAAAACCTTTGTTTTTTTAATTTTTTTTTTGCATTTTTTTTTTCTGAGGGGGCCGTACGGCCAAACCCTAAATTTTTTTTTTTTGCAACCCTGGTTGACTATGGCCAAAATCGATGATTTGACAGTTGATTTAGGGGTTTTTGGGCGCTACGAATCCAATGGAACTGTCCGTTTGAGCCCAAAGTGAACCTAAAATTCAGAGTATGCTGATTCCACAAGAAGAAACCTTAGAACCCTAGATTTGCTTCCAATGCAAAAATCTCAAAACAAGAACAAGCAGCTGCAAATCTGAAGCTCTGATACCATGTTGGAGTTGAGAAGATACAACACCACAGAAGCCCAAAAGATCTTTGCAAGCAAATAACCTGTTACAAGGAGAAGCAAAGAGAAGCAACAAAGGAAATGCTCAAGAATGTGGAGCAATGTATTCACCTGAAAATGTAAAATGAATAATGATACAAAAGATAGTTTTCAACTACGTATAGATGAAAACCCTAAAAAGGAAAATCCTAGGCTTGCACAATAATAATTAATAAAGTAATTAATTATTATGTACCTAATGTTAGCTTAAGTGAAAAAGAGGTAAAAGGTAACTTTACGCAATTAAACAAATAGTGTTTAATTAATAAAGTAAATGTCCAATTACTCTAACAGATTTTCCTTCAATTGGTAAATCCACATATTATGTTTCATTTATTGATGATTATAGTAGAGGGACATGGGTATATTTCCTATAGAGTAAATCTGAAGTTTTCAATCGTTTTAAAGAATTTAAAGCAATGGTTGAGTTGCAGACTAGAAAGAAAATAAAATGTTTGAGGATTGATAATTGCAATGAATTTTTCTCTAATGAGCTTGATAAATTTTGCAATGATTACAGTATTCATAAATAGAATACAACTTTGTATTCTCCACAACAGAATGGAGTTGTTGAAAGAATAAACAGGACACTGATGGAGACGTCCAGGAGTATGTTGAGTGGTGTTGGTCTAGAACAAAGTTTTTGGTTTGAATTTGTTGCCACTGCCTGTTACCTAATTAACATGTCTCCTACATCAGCTCTTGTTGATAAGACACCTATAGAGGCATGGTTAGGTCACAATCCTTCATTAATACATCTTAGATTTTTTGGTTGCGAGGCATGTGCACATGTGCCAAAGGAGAAGTAAACAAAGTTGAAGAACAAGGTTGTGAAATGTATCTTCATTAGATATAGTTATGGTGTGAAAGGATACAAGATTTGGGATCCTATTGCACATAAGGTAATACATAGTAGAAGTGTTATTTTTAGAGAAACTAAGCCTTCTTCTATTACATTGCAGCCAGAACAAAGTAAACAAGAAGATGTGATTCAATTTACTCCTACACTTGAGAAAGTTGAATTGAGGCCCAAGGATAGACAAGAAGTTGCTCGGAGAGCTCATCTAGCTCTGGATCTTCAGAAGAGGAGGAAGAACCTCAAACTCAACTTGTTTGTAGGTCTACAAGACATAGAAAACCACCTGAAAGGTGTAGACCTGATGATTGGAGATGTATTTTTGCTTTGAATACTAACATGGATGAACCTAGATCTGTAGAAGAGGCACTAGGTATGAATGATGTAGAATCCTAGAAGATTTCTATGGATGAAGAAATGGAATCTTTCAAAAAGAATGATACATGGGATCTTGTACCATTGCTTGAAGGATGAAAACTTGTTGGTTGTAAATGGGTGTTCAAGAAAAATATTGGTTTGAATGGAGGTAGTGAGAAGTACAAAGCAAGGTTGGTTGTGAAAGGTTACTCTCAAGTTTAGGGTGTTGATTATGGTGAGATATTTTCTCTTGTTGCAAAAATGACATTCATTAGATTTTTTATTTCTATTGCTACAACTTATGATTTAGAGATTGAGCAAATGGATGTGAAAACTGCTTTCCTTCATGGTGATTTGGAGGACATTTATATGACATAGCCAAAGAACTACATGGTGAATGGTAAAAGTAAGTTGGTTTGCAAATTGAAGAAATCTTTGTATGGCCTAAAACAGAGTCCTAAGATGTGGTACCATAAATTTGATACATATGTGTTGAGTTTGGGATTTGAACATTCTAAATCAAATCATTGTGTTTATTATAAAACTAATGGTGATTGTTTCCTATTTATTGCATTATATGTTGATGATATGTTATTTATTGGAAAGGGGAAAGGTATGATTTCAGAATTGAAATCTCAACTTGTTGCTAAATTTGAAATGAAAGATCTTGGTGCAGCTAAACGCATTCTTGGGATGGAAATTAAAAGAGATAGAGTGAATGGAAAGCTATGGCTTGGCCAAAGTAAGTATGTCAACTCAATTTTATAGAGGTTTGATATGAAATAATGTAGACCATTGTGTGTTCCTATTTTTGTTAGAACAAAGTTATCTATTTCAGATTGTCCAACATCTCCATCAAAGATGGAAGAAATGAATAGAGTGTCTTACTAGAGTGTAGTTGGAAGTTTGATGTATGCTATGGTTTGTACTAGACCATACATTTCCCAAGAAGTGGGAGTTATTTCCAAATATATGTCTAATTCTGGTAGAGTTCATTGGTATGCAGTTAAAAGAGTCTTTAGATATTTCTTGGGTACCTCATGTTATTCCTTGTGTTATCATAGTAATATGACTGAAGATGATATTTCCCTTGATATTCATGGTTATGTGGATTTAGACTGGGCAGGTGATGTTGATAGAAGAAAATCCACCAGTGCTTGTGTGTTTACTTTATTTGGTGGTGCAATTAGTTGGATGAGTAAGCGAAAGGTTGTGGTTTCTTGTTCCACTACTAAAGAAAATTATATGGCAGCTACACATGCTTGTAAAGAATCCATTTGGCTTAAGAGACTATGTTCATATATTGAAATAAAACAAGGTACAGTGATAATTTATTGCGACAGTCAAAGTGTGATATGTCTAGCCAAGAACCCGACATTTCATGTCAGGACCAAACACATTGATGTACAATATCATTTTGTTAGAGATATGGTCAAATATGGCAAGGTGAAGTTGGTTAAGGTAGAGACTTTGATGAATTTTGTTGATTCTTTAACTAAGCATGTGAGCACAGAGAAGTTCATATGGTGTTCAGAGACTATGGGCCTTTCGGCCCCTAGCAATTAAGGAGATGATGTGTACACCCTCATGTTGCTCTTGCAAGGTGTTCGACAAGTGGGATATTTGTTGGGAAAATGTGTGTCAACCTTGCAATTATATACGGTTTATTGTTGATAGGATGTATGTATTTATTACGCCAAAGGCATGCATCTATTTGAAAGTGTCCGGCATTTTTTTACGTTGAACGGTTGAAAATTTCGGAGAGGCTTGGCAAGGGGGTTAAATGTATCTCAATCACTCATCATTTTTTTTTCCATTTTTTTGGTTTTTTTTAACCGCTTTTAATTGCTTTCTCGTCACTATTGGTTTCCGCTCCTCCAAACTCTTCCTAGCTGTAAGTAACATCTAATCACGTTTTGACAAAAAATTATAATGCGTCCTTGATTTCTCCTTTTAACGTCACTTGATCACAAAGTACAAGTCGTTTGTGTCAAGGCAGTGATGAGCTACATTTTTGCAGCAATCAGTTAGTTATCTGCTATTTTTTTACGTAAGAAGATGGAACTTGAGATGTATGTGGCATTGTGGAAAGTGTTGCGGGGCGTTCTCTTTTGCGTGAAGGGAGTAGATGTGACAGGAGGAGATAAGAAATCTAACAGGAAATGTGTGAATCTCCACAACTTTTCGTTGCTAGCTAGTGATATTTCCATTTCATTCATCATAATCAAGTTTTTCTCTTCTCACTCGTCGAAATTCCCGACGCACCCTCTTGAAAAATTTTAATGGTAGTACATAGTTTTATCACACAAAATTTACTTTACCTGGAAACACAAGTGCAAGGGATGCTCCAACATGGAAATATTTTCCAAATATTAACAAGTCAGACAAAGTTTTTTATTTTCATTTAAATACATTTTATTTTAAGAAAAAGGTTTGCATTAAAATTAATTTAAAGAATTTAAAGAATTTTTATTTAATTTTTTAGTTTTGTTATGTTGTTTATTTAATAACTTTATTTTATAGTTTAAATTTTTTATGTTGATAATGTTTTAGTTTTTATTTATATTTATATCATTATTATATGAGACTTTATAGTAGATTGCATACATATGAATATAATTAATTTTATAATTAAATTAAAACATCAAAAAAATTGACATTATTTACTATTTTTATTAGTGTCTTAAATACATGAGATTATTTTAAATAACAAACTAATGTTTATTAGAAACATGAGAAAAAATAACATATAATAAAATTTCATTCCCTAGCTCCTATTAATGGGATTGATAGAGTTAATTATGATATATTAATGAAAGAAGTCAAACGGAACATTTCAAAACCTAGATGGTTCAAGTTAAATTCAATGGAACTTCAAAAGGAAATTCAAGAATATAGGAGGTGGATGTATAATCAAAGACGAGCAAGCTAAATTAATAGTGGAAAAATCAAAGAAATTGGAAGAAGAAACTAACATGAAGTAGCAAGATCAACCTTGTAAAACTTAAAATTGATGGACTTTAAGAAATCCATCAAACCAAGGCAAATAATTTCACAATAGTGGTAAATTAATTCAAAATAACATTAGTTTAATTGTTCCATCATCAATTCAAGAGATAAGTACCTCTAACCCACTCATTTATATTATCTCCCTCTCTCTTTGTCTCCCCCCTGTCTCTTTGTCTCCTTCCATCTTCATCTCCATCTCCATCTCTTTATTTCTTTCCCTCCCTCTCTATCTCCACATCTCCCTCTCACTCACACAAACACACACACACACACACACCATATTCTTCCATTTCATTATCTATCTTTATCTCATTATCTCTCCATCTCTCTCTACCCCTATATCTCTCACTATGCTTTATATCCCTCTCCATCTCCATCTCTATCTTCCTCTCTATATATATCCTTTATCTTTGTCTCCTAACCTCTAACTCTCTCATGTGCACTTCCCCCCTCTATCTCTCCCTCTTTATATATTTATCTCTCCCTCTCTCCCTATTGAAAACATAACATGAGCTTGTTGGTAACAGGGCCTAATTAGCTTCATGATTCAAAGGATTTTTTGCAATTGTGTTAGGATCCTTGTGAGTGGATGCATATTTGATTTCAAGCTATCACTTCTCCATTGAAACCTTCATTGCACAAACACCATCATTTTCTAAATGGCCTACCAATTGACCTCATGTATTACACAAATGTATGCAAAAAAGAGATCATTTATTTTCCTCATTTACCTTCCATACCTCTTCTATCTTTCCCAAGTTATATCTACCTCTCCTTCTCTCCATATACCTCTATAACATGAGCCTATTGGTAATGGAACAGGTAATTATCTTCATAATTCAAAGGTTTTGTTTCATTAATGTTTGGATCCCTATAAATGGATGCATAGTTGATTTAAAGTTATCACTTCTCCATTGAGACCTTTTTTGCACAAACGCCATCATTTCCTAAATTACCTACCAATTGATCTCATTTACTACACAAAGATATATTTTTTTCCTAATTGACCTTCCACACCTCTTCGGAGTACCCATTGCACACCAAGGTGTGATTGCTAGTATATATTTCCTAGTTACACTAATAGGTGTATACAATGGCAGCAAGGAGAAAAATGTGAGTGTGTTAACTTTTTTAGAAACTTCTAGAATGACCGACATAAATTAAATAATGATATATTATAAATTTGGACCGTTCATTATTAGGTTTTAAATCTAATGGTAGATATTTTTTTGGCCTGTCTTGCCCTAGAATGTAACCCTATTTTAAGAGGGTGTTGTATTACGGATACGATAGAGAGACGATGATGTATTCTAAGATTCTAATAGTGGTCATGTTGTCTCTTGATCTTTGAGTGGTGATACTCCTATGAGAAGCTTGCTTTGTAAGTATATTGCAATCTTTGTGATTTCTAAATAATATATTGAGCAACTTTTGGAGTGTGGGGTTTTTCTCCCGAAAGGGTTTTCCCCGCATAAATCACTGTATTGTGGTATGCATGATATTTGTGTTTATTTTTGTTTAATTTTATGTAACTATTAAAGATCTATAAATTTTTGTATTATTCTCCTCTCAAGATTAGTGTACGAAGTTTTTCCGCTACCTTAGCTTCCTTACATGTTTTATGTATGATTATGTGATGGATGTATGTTTATGGATGTATGATTAGATTAGATGCAAGAATAGTTTAATAAACACACATATGTATACTTAACTAAATACAATGATGATTTAATGCCTAACCAAAAGATTTAATCAAATAAAATGCATAGATACATAGCATAATAATAAAAAAGATATATAATTCTTAATTAAAGAAATTAATTACATACACATGTGTAATGTCGTAAAATTGCACCCCTTTAAATTTCACATACATTCTTGTATCCACCTTAGTGTCCACTCCCTTATTACTTTTTTAGGCTCAATCTAGCCCTTGCGTCAACCTTTTTCCCCTCTTAGGATGCTCAGGACCCCTTTTCAATAGCTACCCTAATGCATCAGCTTTGCGTCAAACCTTGTGCTTTTCTCATTCTCATTGTTTTGTAGCGTGATATGATTGGACACTAGCGCATTGTGCAGACGTTCATACACCGTGCTAGCATCTCGTGACATTTCAACATTCAAATGGCCATTTCCAAGCATGTTCACCACTTGTTAGCTATTTTTTTTGGAGGTAACGGCTCGAGACACTTTATAACTGCTCAGGAAGCTTCTTTTCACTTCATTTTCTCTCTTTGGCTTCTCTCTAGATTTGGTTCTAGCATTTTCCTCTTCTCTTTTTCTTGCTATCTTGTTCACACAACTCTCTACAGCTCGCTACAACAACACTCTCAAGCTCTCACAACGTTGTTTGCAACTCTCTTGGCTCTCGCAACTATTGTTCTATCTTTGGCTTCCTTAAGCCTTGTAGTTGATATCTCTCTTATCTTGTTCTTGCAAGCATCTTGGGACTTCTCACATCCCCTATATGTCTCATTTCTATCTCGTGATATGGGTTATCCTCTTTGAGCAGGGATTGCTTTTATCACTTCATATTTTCTCACTTTGCTCACTTTCTATATCTATTTGGCTATCTATGGAAGTGGGAACACCAAAACAAGTGTTTCAATGAGGCAAACCCCTATACAACCCCAACATTTTCTCTCAATCTTATATATGCATGTATTGAAGATATTTCCTTGCTGGAGGCTTCATTATTTGGGTGGTTGTAAGCACTTTCTTTCTTCTCTTTATCTTTATCCTTTATACTTTACTCCAGTTCTGTTTCTTTCTATCATTTTCCCCATATTCCAAGAGTTCCTAGCAGTCGAGGTTGAAGTAGACACTTTGTTGTTTTATGTGATAAACTCGGTTTGTAGTCTATATGAGATGTCAGCACACCTTTGGGACTCCAGCACACCGCACTATCATCCATTTTTTGTGTTGACTTCCTTTGGCTGAAAACTTGCTAGTTTGTCTAGAAAAGCTCTATGGCTTGCTCTTTCTGACTCTTTAACTCTTGCTCTATTCCTTGAGGTAGTTTAGGGTAGTTCGCCCCTTGGGAAACTCTTAAGAATAAAAAGACTCATGAGTGGTGAATCCCCCTTCTCTACATTTTGGTGAACCTGATGTGAACCACAGTATTTTTCAAAAAAATAGGAATGTATTTACCCTATCTTGGTGAGGTCATAACTTTTGACTCAGTGCTTGGAATTTAGAACCGTTTACACTATTGGAAAGGTCTCTAAGAGGACTAATTCAATCCCTAAATTTATTTTCCTTAAAAAATGAAATTTTGGGGACTAACGCAAGTTTAAACCCCAAATTCTACTCCAAAGACCTTCAAAAATGTAAATTACTAGAACCTAGAAAATATCAAAAATATCAAAAAATCAATATTTTTCGGTTTTTCTCAGTTCTATCACCCCTGGATTGCTTTGGATCAATCGATGTGTCTATATCTCTATTTCAAAATGTATTTTCTATCTTTCTTCCTTCTATCTCTTTTTCCAAATTTGTTAAGAAGCTTCAATAAGTTCTCTTACAAGCATGTGAAAGTGAGCTCTTATCTCCTTTCTTATTATTCTTTGTTGATCCATCTCCTGAAACTCCTTCTAAGGATATTTTGGCGCAACATGATGAAATCATTGATACTTTTCTTAACACTAATCTACCCTCTCTTCATTCTAGTGCACTCTCTTCTAGAGATGTTGCATTTGTGAATGATGAGTCTCATCTTTGTTCCAATGCACTCTCTTTTAGAAATGATGAATTAGTAAATGATAAAGTTACACTCACATTGGATCCTCCAAGGATAGATGTTGAGCATGTTTCTTCAAATAATTATTCCACTAGTTGTGATGAATTCGTAAATGTAATCTATGTCTCTACTGCCCCTCAAAGGCCTACGAGGTCAGTCATTTATCTGACTCTAACTAGTCCTTCTCCTAAAAGGATTTTTTCTATTGATGGTATCCCATTTGATAGTGATTATCTTGATCTTTCCATGGCTCCCTCTTACAAAATGGCATCCCACTCATAAGAATAGAATGAATAAAAAACCAATCCTTCTTCAAGCTCCTAAACCTACAACTAAAGCACCTAGTGATTATGATCTTGTTGAGAAACTTTGAGTTACTCCAACTAAGATCTCACTGTGGGACTTGCTTCAGTTTTCTCTGGTTTACCAAGGTATGCTTCAAGAAGCCTTGCAAAATATCCTATTGCTTTCTTCTTCTAGGCTAGCAGATGTTAATGCGTTGATAGCTCATATTTGTGTGAATTCACTGAATATTATGTTCTATCTAGAGGAACTCCCACCTCTAGAAGTGCAGAAGCAAGTGGATCCTCTAATGATTATAGTTAACATTAATAATATCTGAATTAGACATACTCTATTGACGTTGTTTCGATGCTCAATGTATGTAGCTTTGATCTATTTCCTAAGATTAATATTGATTCATCTTCTCTTAATGCTTATTCTATTTTCATTCGTGTGTTCAATAATTTTGGTCGAAAAGCCCTAGGCATGATAGTCTTGCCTTTGAGATTGGGACCTATTACCGTACCCACCCTTGTATATATTATGTCAGAAAAATTACCATATAACCTTATTCTTGGTAGACTGTGGATTCATGTTGTGGGAGAAGTCTTGTCTGCCTTGCATAAATCTATTAAGTCCATTTGCAATAATCCAATGGTCATAGTCAGGGTTGACCCTAAGGCTATGCACTCATGTGAGATGGTAGTTGTCGGTCAAGTTTAATTTGTGCCTACTCTTATCCCTTCAGTGTCTTCCAATGTGTGTGTGTCTACTCCTACAATACCTATTACATAGGATACTATTGTGACAAATGTTCTTTAAGAAGATCCTTTTGAAGCAAGAAATATTAATTTTTCTCCTTCTACCTCTTCTCAAAAGAATGTATGTCTTGGTGATGATTGAGGTTCTTTATAATTTATTAAATCCTTCATTGGAGAATATAAATTCAACCTGATCCACTTAAACCTTTCAATAACATCATCCACACCTACTATCAAAGATAATTATTCTTTTGTATCACGGGATAATGTGAGAAATAGTTGTAATGTCCTTAATGTTGATCCTCCTCCTTCTGAGGAAGATGATTGCACTTCTATTAAAGAGGTTATTTTTGGTAGTCTTGTCAAGAAGGTTGATAGTGATCTTGTAGAGGAGTATAATCCCCATTGTTGGAATAATGCTCTCTATGAATATCCCCCTCCTTCTCCAGATTTGCAAACACATTATGGACCTAGCTTTAAGCTTGTCTCTAAATATGGCTATGGTCATAAAGGTTGTGGGTGTAATGAACAAGGCATTCAATTCCCTATAGAATTTGCATCCTATAAGCGTAATTTTGGGCTTGGTTGCTCAATTGAACAATCTAAGCAGAAATCATGATTGAACAACATAAATTTTTCTCAACCTCACCTTCCATTATCTGCTATCTTCATGTCTTCTTCTAGTGAGTAGTCAAGATTTTCTCCACAAGATAAAGGGTTGCTTCCTAATCCTCATCCTCTATTTGAGAAAGAGTGTATCTTTTTGAGGCTTCTAAAATCCCACTTGATATCTATTCCTTCTCCTACACATAATAAATTTCATAAGCATGATAAAGAAAAACCTTCTTTCTACGCATACCATTGATTTCCTGGTCATTCCACTTGTGAGTGTAAGGGCTTGAAGGATAAAATACAACAACTTCTTGATTAAGGTGCCATCACTCATTTATTTTTTGATGCACCTGCCTCTTCTTCAAATGACAAGTGATAACGAGGTCTACCTCTATCCTGTATGTTTTAAGTATCTTGCATAGTTCTCCCCCATGTATGTTGGGGGTAGTGATAACTTGTTTTGGATATGTGTGTCCTAATGACCCCTCCTCTTCTCTCTATCTTTTGATTGGCGCATCTCCTTGAGTGGGCCCCTTGTTGTCCTGAATGGTTCCTGAGGGAACCCCTTTGAAATTTTTTATCTCAAATGAATTCTATAGAATCTATCTTGGGGGTAGTCTAACTAGATCCGGTCAAGCTTACCTTGTAGGACCGAGCACCTGTGAGGACCCAATATGAATCTTTAGAGTCCCCTACATCGTTCTTCCCTCAAGAGAGAGTTTTGGGGCACCTTCTTTGCAAGTCTGAGGACCTATAAAGTGATTTCATCCTACGAGATCTGTTCACTGCTAGTTTGTGGGCCTTCAGTGCAATTTATTCAAATCTATAGGAGAGAGTACCTACAAAGCCTTTTATTCACCTTCCATAGGTCTGTGGATCTACGATGCATTTTTTCAACTCTCCTTGGGTCTAAGGACTTATGGAGCCATCCCTCTTGGAATTTTCATTCCTTTCTAGCTTCTCCATCTCTCTCTTAAATTCTCTTTTCTCTTTAACATCTTTCTACTTAGAATTGTGTATACCGGATTGAAGACTTGCATCTTCTTCATCCTGAGTATATACTTCTTTTCCTCTTTGACATTGGTTGCTTCCCTAAATTTTGGGTGCATTCTTCTCTTGAAGCAATTGATCCTTACATTCTTCTCTCTGTTTAAGAATTATTTTGTGTGTTATTTCTTAATTGGGGGATGACACATAGTATTGAGACAAACTTTTACATCAAGGTCTCTTTCACTTTGCTAACTCAAATCCTTTAGTTTTTTATGTGCTTGTGTGTGTATTTTTTTTATATTCTAACCCTGTAGTGTAGTGGCTTTTTATGATCTAACATTGTTGTCTTGTGCAGGTCTTCCTTGTCTAATACATTTATTTTTTAGGTCTTCAGCATGGGGGCATGCTTCCTTGGTTTGAAGAGTTGTTTGCTTCCTCTGCAGTATCCTTTTGGTATCATAATGTTAATTATGTTTAGTAGATTTCCTTTAGTGTGCATATTAGTGTAGATGCATATGCCCGCTAAAGTGGGGGCAAAATTTAATCTCATAAAATTGAACCCCTTGCAATTTCACATACATTCTTGTATTTTCTTTATTGTCCAATCCCTTAGTACTTGTGTAGGCTCATTATAGCCCCTACATCATCCTTTTTCCCCTCTCAGGATGCTCAGGATCCCATTTCAACAACTATCCACACACGTCAGCTTTGCATCAAACCTTGTGCTTTTTCCATTCTCGGTGTTTTGTACTGTGATGTGTCTGGACACTAGTGCAATGTTTAGACATCCACACACCACACTAGCATCCTATGACGTTTCAACATTCAAACGGTCATTTCCAAGAATGTCACCACTTGTCAGCTAATTTTTTGGTAGTAATAGCTCGAGAAACCTTGTAATTGCTCGGGAAGCTTCTTTTCCCTCCTATCCTCTCTTTAAATGCTATCTTTTCACTTCATTTTCTCTCTCTAGCTTCTCTCTAGCTTTGGATCTAGCCTTTTCCTCTTCTCTTTTTCTTGCTATCTTGTTCATACATCTCTCTACAACTCACTATAGCAGCACTCTCAAGCTCTTACAATGCTCCTTGCAACTCTCTTGGCTCTCACAGCTATTTCTCTCTCTTTGGCTTCTGTAAGCCTTGCAGCTAATATCTCTCTTACATTGTGCTTGCGATCATCTTGGGACTTCTCACATCCCTTATATGTTGCATTTCTATCTCGTGATACAGGTTCTCCTCCTTGAGTGGGGATTTATTTTATCACTTCATATTTGCTTACTTTGTTCACTTTCTCTATCTATCTGGCTATCCATGGAGGTGGGAACACCAAAATGGAGGTTTGACTAAGGAAAACCCTTATACAACCCCAACATTTTCTCTCGATCTTATATATGCAGGTATTGAATATTTTTCCGTGTTGGAGGCTTCATTACTTGGGTGGTTGTAAGCACTTTCTTTCTTCTCTTTATCTTTATCATTTATAGTTTACTTCAATTATCTTTCTTTATGTCATTTTCCCTGTATTCCAAGAGTTCCTAGCATTCAAGGTAGAAGTAGACACTTTGTTGTTTTCTCTGATAAACTCGGTTTCTAGTCCATATGAGACACTAGCACACCTTTGGGACTCTAGTGCATCGTGCTCTCGTCAATTTTTTGTGTTGATGTTCTTTAGCCGAAAGCTTGTTAGTTTGTCTACAAAACCTCTATGGTTTTCTCTTTTTGACTCTGAAACTCTTGCTCTATTCCTTGAGGTAGATTAGGGAATTTTTCCCCTTGGGAATCTCTTGAGAATAAATAGACTCATGAGTAGTGAATCCCCCTTCTCTACAATATTTTCACATCATAAAACAAATTAATAAAATAATGTGTTGATGAAGAAATTTCATAGCATAATAAACTATTATCCTTGAGGAGAGATGAGTGTCGTGCACATGCCACATAGACTATGCATAGTATCAACGAAGATGAATTGCATTGACCTATTCTTTTAGAGGTGTATCATCCATAAACAATAGTCCATATGCACTAGAACCATACATGAAGGTGATTATATAATGACCTAACTAATTAGGGTTGAACTTCGCTTCTTGATCAGGTGGCGTATTTACATTTCTTTGATTCTCATAGAGAACAAGATAACTTACCTTGAAAGTTTGAGAAATAACACCTTAATTGTAATTTTTATAAATGGATCATTGATAAGCTTGGAGATGTTTGAGGGCCTACAATCAATGCTTATCGAGAAACTCAAGCCAGTTTAAGCGTTCAACATTATAAGTGTCATCATCAATCAACCCTTTAAGGGAAACTCGTAGACACAAAATTTATAACTCTAAAGGAATGATAACCTCAACACCATACACAAGGTTGT
Organism: Sequoiadendron giganteum; assembly: GCA_007115665.2. Classification (NCBI taxonomy): domain Eukaryota; kingdom Viridiplantae; phylum Streptophyta; class Pinopsida; order Cupressales; family Cupressaceae; genus Sequoiadendron; species Sequoiadendron giganteum. Next base: position 38,735,243 of record CM021103.1, on the reverse strand, counting down.
ACGAGGCTGTACTCCTAGTCATACGAACGCTTATGTGATATTCCCACAAGGTGTACGTCAATTGAGTATGCTAGTCTTTACCGTTTATAATCACTATTTTTTAAAGAATCGACTCAAGAGATTTATTAGACGCTTCAACTTGGCCATTAGACTGAGGATAGTATGGTGTAGAAAACCTAAGTTGAATATAAAAAATAATTCCAAGAATTGCTTCACCTCTTTGTTCTTAAATGAAGTACCATTGTCAAAAACAAGGGTAGAAGGAAATTCAAAGTGAGCAATGATATTATTTAATAGAAAGCTACATGTTTCTTTAGAGTTTATAGATCAAAGTGGAACAACTTTGATCCACTTTGTAAATTCATTAGTGGTAGTAATGATGAAGTTATGTCCTTTAGAAGGAGGTGATAATTTTCCAATAATATCCAACCCCCATTTTACAAATGGCCAAGGAGTGGTTTTATTTTGAAGCTCTTGTGTGGGAGCTAGAATGAGATAACTATGTTGTTGGCATTGAGGAAACTTCTTGAAAAAGGAAAAGGAGTCTTGATCCATTGTTTTCCAATAGTATCGCACATGAATCAGTTTATGCACCAAGGATTTACCACCGAAATATCCATCCATAGAGCCTGAATGAGCTTCTTGAAGGGAAAAGGGTATTTCAGCCTTAGTAACACACCAAAGAAGAAGACTATTATAAGATTTTTGATATAGAACATCAAACAAGATAATGTATCAAACTGAATTTTTTTGTATTTGAGTGTGAGAATTTTTAGTCTCACATCATAAAAAAATCCAATCTTCAAATAATTATAAATATGAGAATATCATTCCCCTGAGTCTATGTGAGCACACTCTAGACCATTGAGTTTAGGTTGATTTGATACAATAAGAGAGATGGTAATCTTATTTACCATCATCCAAAGATACAAGGGAGTTTGTGTTCGCCATTACATTCATGTGGTGATTTTCTCTCCTAGGGACACTATCTATCATGAAAGAAGAAAAATGATCGAGCAAGAATAAAGCTAAATCTGATACTAAGATAGCTTACTCTGCTTAGCCTAATACGTTCCCATGATTTGATTTATAAGAGTTCAGAATCACCATGAATTTTAATATGTTTAATGTTTAATGCCATTGCAGTACATAAGCCAGCATTAAGGGCTTCATACTCAACGATGTTATTAGTGAAATGAAATTATAATCGAAAGGATAGAGGAACCAACTTCCATTCGAGTTATATTATAACTACACCTGCCCTAGATCTGGTTTAACATTTTGATCCATTGAAATACATCTCTCATACATGTTCATAGTCTAATGCAAATAAATTTCCATCCAAAAATAAATCCAGATTAGGAAAGGAGTGAGATGAGGGAGCTTCTACCAACTGATTAGCAACATCTTTTCCTTTGATTTATTTTTGAGTAGTAAATTTGATATTAAACTTAGAGAGCAACATTACCCATTTTTTCAACCTTCTAGAAAGATCGATTCTAGTAAATCAATATTTTTAAAAATTACATCTTACAATTACATGGGTTTTGGCATGAAGAAGATAATGTCATAACTTTTGTGTTGCAAAAATAAGAGCGAGACATTGTTTCTCCATGGTAGAATATCGAGTCTCATAATCAACTAGAATACAACTAATATAGTAGACCGCTACTTCTTTATCACCATCATCATATTGAGCTAATAAAGTTGTTGAGGCATGAGGTGATGCAGACATATAAAGAAAAAAGGGTCTATCCTACATAGTCAACATCACGATAGGAGGATTGGCCAAATAAATTGTGGCTGACTCAAAATCTTTGTCACACTCATCATCCCATTGAAATATGACATCTTTCTTCAACACATGTGTGAATAGAAGGGTACGATCAACCCTATACCTTATTTGACATATGTTAATGTATGCCCAAATAGGTATTTGAAAAGGTTTGGATCTTTGTGAGGGACGACCTTCTCTGAAATATATGCCAATTTATGTCAAGGAGGAGGCCCACTAGGTTTGGGATGATAAGTATTGAAATTATCACATGTGGAAGTCTAGGAAGCTAAATAGTGGTTGAAACTTGTTTACTTAGGTCACCTCAAGCTTAATCCACCCTTGTTCTGCATCACAATGCTACATACATTAAGATTTGAACCGATATCAATGAGAGCATGCTTAATACCAATGTTCTTGATGTTGAATATTATCATTAAGGGATCCACTTGCTTCTATACTTCCAGAGGTAGGATTTCATGTGGATAGAATATAATATTCAATGAATCCACATGAATATGAGCTATCAGTGCATTCACATCCATCGACCTAGCGGAAGAAGGCAAGATGATTTTTTACAAGGCTTCCTCAAGCCTACCTTGGTAAATCGGAGCAGTATGAAGCAAATCCCATAGTGATATCTTGGCAAGAGTAACGTGAAGTTGCTCGACAAAATCATACTCACTAGGTAACTTAGTTGTAGGTTTAGCTGCTTGAGGAAAGCTTGGTTAAGAAGGTGGTAGAGAAGTGGTTGAATTTTTTATTATTCCTTCTAGTATTGTAAGTGTGGAATATTTCTCTATAAGAGGGATCCTTAAATTGTATGAATCTCATGTAAAGGTCTGGCGTGTCACTAGTGACAGTAACCCCACAAATAGAATGAATTATTTTAGGAGATGGGCTAGCCAGAGTCACGTGAATGATGGGTCTCTTAGGCCTTTGAGGGGTAGTAGAGACTACAACCACATTCACAGACTCTTCAACTTGCAAAGAAGAAGGTTGTAGTGAAGAAGTTTGTTTATCATATTTGCAAATAGAAGGAGACACCTCTAAGAAATCATCTAGGGAATCATCCAACATATTGAAATCTTGTTTAGAGAATGCATTTTCAAAATTATTAAATTTTTGAAGAAAAAGATCTGACATAATTTTGCTTCACATCGGGTTCATCAAAATGTAGAGGGGATTCACTAATCCCAAGTCTCAAGAAAAATAGAGTCTGTAGGAAGCGAATATCCCTCAATTACCTCAAAGTACAAAGGTCAAGTGAGAAAGTAGAGAGCAAAGAATATTTAAACTTGATTAAATGAAGTGCTAAGCTATTAAGGGCAAGAATGACAAATTGCTAAATAACAAAAATTGATATAAAAATTACAAGATGTAGATTATAGAAATATAAATCTTAAAACTCATAAATTTTTCCTTTAGAATGGAAAATCCTCGGCCACATACAATAGCTCCCCGCAGGGACGTCTACACCCTACGATGTCATCCCTATCAAAAATAGATTAAAGACCTTAAGTTCACAATGTCCAACTCCTTGAGTTTGTACATCTACACACAAGTAAAATAAGGAAAAATGTTGGGGCTATTTCGGGGCTTGCCTTAATCAAACCCTTGTTTTGGTGTTTCCACCTCTACTAACAGCCAAATATATAGAGATAGAAAAAATGACATGAAATGTAAAATACATGTGATAGAAACAAACTCCACTATGGAAGAGATCCACTATCACAAATAAAATAGACGAGACGAGTAGATGGTTGTAAATAGACAAGAGAGCATTACCAATAGTTTTTGGCTCCCCTCTTGGCTTGATAGATGAGATGTTCTTGCTTGCAAGAGAGCCTTGATTGTTGTTGTGACGAAAATCTAGTAGATATTCTCTATGAAGAGCAAGAGAAAAAATGTGGAAGATAGAATAAAGCAAGAGAGAAAGATTGGATGAGAGAGAGTGAGAATGAATGAGAATGAGAGTGAAAAGATTTTTGTGAGATCAAATAGGTAGGAAGAGTCATTTCCCTCACACTATTTCCATAATGACATGTGTCATTGGAAATGGACATGAGACTCCCTCATTTAAAACTTAGAAATTTTGGGGACACTAGCATGTCACATAGAGGCTCGCATGTCACACAACCATCCTACTCAAAAATTTACAAGAAATGAGGTATCCAGACTGCTAACACTTCACATTGTCCCCTATGAAGTCAAAATCATGAAATTTTGAATCATAGGTTTTATCATTAATATGGCAGAGTGTCATAAATACAACAGGCTAAATGTGCAAGTGTGAAATTACCACTAGGTACAATTTTATGGCAATACGCTTCTAATCATGGACCTATATAGAGTTTGGTTCACCTCAAGAGATTCATCATTCTTACTCAATTTCATCCTATAATCATGTAATTACTCATTGGATTGCAATCCTTCATCCTAACTTTCTTCAACATTTCTTTAATATACTTGGTTTGTGAAATGAATATCCCCTTATCTAACTGGGAAATTTGTAACCTGAGAAAGAAAGACAACTCACCAAGCATAGATATTTTGAACTCCTTTTGCATGTTCATTGCAAACTTCTGATACATCTTGTCATTACTACCTCCCAAAATAATTTCATCCACATAAACTACAACAACCAAATGATGATCACCTTTAGCTTTATTGTATAGATTGTTGTCAATAATACTCATTTTGAAACCTTGTTGTTGTAGATACTTGTCCAATCTTGAGTACCTAGCCTTGGGGGCTTGTTTCAACCCATAAAGTGCCTTCTTTAGCCTACATAAATAGTCTTCATTCTTTGAAAGGAGAAACCCTTCTAGTCATTCAATATACACTTCTTCCAAGTTTCCATTAAGAAAATTTGATTTTACATCCATTTGATAGACCTCAAAATTCTTGAAACAAGAGAATGCTAAAAATATCCTTATAGCCTCCATATGTGCAATAGGGAAAAAGTTTCTTTAAAATCAATTCATTCGACTTGAGCATATCCCTTGTATACTAATCTTGCATTGTTCCCCACAACTTGGCCAACCTCATTCAACTTGTTCCTGAATACCCACTTAGTGCCCATCACATTTTTATCCTTAGGTCTTGGGACAACTTCCCCAGTTTCGTTCTTCTTGATTTTGATCTAATTCGTCTTGCATAGATTTTACCCAATAATTGTCTTCTCGGGCTTGCTCAAAATTCTTAGGTTCCATTTTAGAGAGCAAGCACAAGTTTCCATGTTCGGATATACTAGCTACTCCTTTTTTGAATTTATGTATCTCTCTCACCAATAATTATATTTTCTAGATGATTATTTTGAACAAGTCTGGATGGAGTCTTGGGTAGTACTATTGATGGAATTTTTGTATTTCTTTGTTCAACTTCTCTACTTGCAAATTATTCCTCTACTTCTTTAACTCTATCTTCATGATTAACAACTTGTGCTATTTCTTTTCTATGCCTTTATTTATCAACTCTCACATTTTCACTTTTAACAATTTTTTGTGCTATTTTGGTATAGCATCTACAAACCTTGTTTCTTGTTGAGTATCCAAGGAAGATACCCTCATCACACCTAGAATAAAAAAAATCCCATCTTCATCATCTCACCTAATATAAAATTTTCTCTCAAATACCTTAAAGTATTTCACTAACATAGGACTTCCCTTCAGAAGTTTGTATGGATTTTTTCTATTGTTCACCCTAATTTATGCTCAATTTAAAGCATAAACAATTGTATGCACCGCTTCTTTCTATAAGGTGTCAGTAATCTTAGACTCATTCAAAATTTCTCTCGTCATTCCTTGGGTTGTCCTATTTTTCCTCTCAACAACTTCATTTCCATGTGGAGTTCTTGCAGTTAAATATTGTCTTCTTATTCTTTGTCATTCATAGAATTCTTCAAACTCACTTGAGGTGAATTCTCCTCTTCTATCAGATCTTAGGCATTTGATCTCAAACCAATTTCATTCTCTACCAAAGCTTTAAATGTCTTGAACTTCTCAAGAGCTTCCAATTTTTCTTTTGGCAAGGTAATCCAAGTCATCCTATAATAAGCATCTACTAATAACATGAAATACATCTCACCTTGTAATTTTTTTGTTCTTGTTGGCCCACATAAGTTAGTATGTATAAGTTCAAAGGATTTGATGTAGATTATTCCTTTGATTTGAAACTTGGTCTTGTCTTCTTTTCCAAACTAGCATTATTTTCAAATAGTATTAGGAGTATTTTCTCTCTTTAGCATGTCCCTTATGGCTTGTTTATTGCTAATCTTCGCAATGTTGTCAAAGTTCAAATGTTTCATCCTTTTGTGCCACAATCAGCTCTCATCTTCTTGTTGCATGTAGTATTTTTCTTTGTTGAGTTCACTAAGAATATAGAGATTATTTGTAATTCTGCTAGCATTTTCAGCAAGTTGCCTTGTGTTCCCTTGATCACATAATTGACTCACACTTAAAACATTATGCTTCAAACCTTTGATATATAATATATTTTTTATCCTTGTCTTTGTGTTGTCAAAACTAAAAGTTCATTTTCTTGTTATTCTTTCCATATCATTATCTCCAAACTTAATGGTGCCTCCATTTATCTCCTTCAAATTAAGGAACTTGATTTTATCCCCTGTCATGTGGCTTGAGCACCCATTGTCAATATAACACTAATTTCCTTTTTTTTCACATGAAAGGTTGTTTGTACTAGCATGGTAACCATTTCATGTTCTTGCCTCTTCTTCCAAAAATATTAAGATTCCTCTTTTGGATTTTCATGAGTGTCCTTATTTTGTTTTGGGGGTAAAATAAAATCACTTCTACATGAACATGTATGACCAAAATTATTACACTTCTAGCACACTAAAGGTACAAAAGGTTTATAGTTTCTTTTTAAGAAATCCAAATCCCTCCTTACACAAACTCTACAATTTATCGCTTTATGACAAAATTTATTGCAAAATAAACAATAACCATAAAAGTAATGTTGAAACTTGTTCATTTGTGCTTTCTTTTGAGGAAATAGTTTGTTGAAATATTCATTATTGCCTTTGTGAAGGATACTAATTTTGTGAGTGATATTACTTTCTTTATTCTTGGAACTATCACGAGTGATGGAGTTTTTTAGCACATCTGCATACCCTTTGAAATTCTCTTCATTTGTTTTATTTGGTAACTTTGTAGTCTTAGAGCTTGATCCTTTTTTGTTGATCTTTTGTTTTTCTTCAAAGCCAAGGCCAATCTTGATGAAAGGCGATCTTTGTGAGTTGATAATATCTTCTAGAATTTTGGAGCTATTTTCAAACTTCGTGCTTTGATTTAATTGATCATTTGATTTCTCCAACTCCTTCCTCAAGGAAATAACTTATCCTCCAATTTTTCACACTCCAATTCCTTTTCCTTTAGTTGATCCTTACAACTTCTTCAATTCATTTTTCTTCCTCAATTTGAATCTTTAGGTCCATGATTGTATTTTCCAATTCTTGAAGACTTTGAGATGATTTCACTTTAGTTTCATTGTCTTCTTGAATGTGTCTTTAGCCTTGAATTTTTCTTCATGAGCTTCTTGATCTCATGATAGGAAAATAGGAGTTCTTTCTCAAGATCCTCTTCTTCATCATCTTTAGTATGTTCTTCCTTTAAATCTCCTTCTTTTCTTTTCTTCACCATCCTTAGCTTATATCACTACTATGAAGATTATTTCTTCTCTATCCCAATTGGAGAGGCTTCCATTGCTTTCTTTGGACAAGCTACTTGATTATTGGATGTACAAACTCTTTTTATGTCTTCAAAATTTCATACCCGGTGTGATCCCTAAAATGTTAAGTCTTATTATGAGATGCTAAACAAATTAATGATGCAATGAAAGAAATAACATAAAGAGGACACCTCAACGATTAGCCTAAGGAATGATAAGTATGAAAGAAATATGAAACACAACAAAGAGTAATTATACCTTCATGTTGCTTCTTCCTTGGTTGGCCCTTTGATCTTTGAAGATTTGTGTGCTCCTTGGATGGCAAGTTAAATCAAACATGCAAAGTGATATGCAAGATGAGTGGAGACATGGTAATGGTGATCTCATAATACTATGGTAAATGCAAGAGAGGTTCAAATGGAGAATTTGTAAGAGTTTTGATAGAAAAAGATTTATTTTTAAAATGAGAGGAAGGAGGGGTTATTTATAGAACAATTTGAATTCTCTAGAGAATCAACGGTTGAGATTAGGCCAACAAGATCAAGATGGAGGGCTATGGTGAGTTGAGGACTCACAAGCCCTCACATCTTGACATGTGGAATGTGAGATGGCCTAGGGTGGGATGATGTGGAAGAGAGGTACATGATGTGGATGAAGGACAAGTACCTTGTAGGTACTTTGGGGGATGAGAATATTCCTTGGAGGAATAAAAGTGAATTAAAAATTCATAATGATTGGAAGAATCTAGTGGATAAGAGAGGGTTTCCAAAAAGGTGGGGATTTGTCACATGTGAGTGATGTGATAAGTCAAAGATTCTAGAAGACTTTGGTACTTGTGATGTGACAATTCAAAGGTTTTAGAACTTGCATGGGGAAGAGAAGATTCCTTGGAGGAATAAAAGTGAATTAAAAATTCACATGGGGAAGAGAGGAACCTTGGGTGAATAAAAAGGAATTAAAAATTCCTTGGGAGATGGGGAGAGTTGACCAAGGTATTGATTAGGCTTAACTGATCAGTGATTAAAAGATGATTAGTGGTTAAAGAGGATTAGAAGCCAACTTGCAAAAGTTGGAGGATGTGACACATCCTAATCAAGGATTAGGTATGTACACATCTCTAATGAAGAGATTAAGAGGTTGATTAGGATTAATAAAATGATGTGACATGTGAGGAATTAATTAAACGTCATATTTATTTAATTCATTTGATGAAAAGGGGGATTAAAGAGATAAGGTATTTAATTATTAACTAAATATCTTAAGGATTTGGTATAATTAAGGGTATTCTTTAAATAATAGTGATATTACTTAATTAATGCAAATAAGAGGATATTTAGATGGAAAAGGGGTAAATTTGGACAAATGAAGTATCCAAATTTAGGTGTCTACATTTTTTCCCTCTTTGAGATGGTGTTACGAAGTAGCATCATTTTAAATATTATTAAACATAGAACCCAGATGAAGACAGTTAGATTAGAAAAGATGCTCCAGCCATCAACGAAGTGACTGGGAAGAAAGATGATGGGAATGAAGATGAATATTAGGGATGAGGATGCCCCCTCGAGAGGACATGCAAGTTCAAGAGAACATGGGTGTTCTCTCGAAATGGATGATAGGATGAAAGGGTAGGGTAGACAGGGAAGATAATGCAAAATGATGGATGAGAAAGGATAATGATATGAAGAGTTAAAGGCAAGCACAAATGGATTTTAGGACAAATATGATGTTTCCCTAGTCAAGCTACAAGCCATGATGGATTGATGGTTGATGGAGTTTTGTTGATGAGGGAATGATATATCCTAGAACAACACAAGAATGGGGAAGGAGACAACCCGATGAGAGTGTTGTTGATGAGGGAAGGATACATCCCAAAACAACACAAGAATAGGGAAGGATATTTTCGATGGATGATGATGATTATAATGTTGTTGATGAGGGAAGGATACATCCCAAAACAACACAAAAGGATAGGGAAAGATACATCCCCCAAGGATGATGATGATGATTGGTTCAAGGATTGTAGCAAGGTGAGGAACAAGACCAAATATTTGATGAGAGATGATTTGTGCGAGATTGAATGGATCGGGATTGGATGGAGATGCGAGATGTAGATGATTGAGGTAAAGAGGCAATGCAATGGAAAATTAAATGCAATGCTAATGCAAGTTGCCATCGTCGGAGCATTGATTTTTTCTATAGAATAAGACACCATGCACCATGGTATGTAGAACCAAGGCAAATTAGTGTCAAATGCATACACAAACACAACAAACAAGAAGGCTATCCCAACACCCCAAAGTCACAATGACTTCGGTCGGGCCAGGTATTGAGATAACCAAAAGCATAAAAGGATGCCCCAGTATAACACAAGACCACAGGGATCTTGGTGGATACTACGTGGGACAACCAAGAAGAAAAAAACAAACAAAAGGATCAAGATATGACCCTATGTTAACTAGTCAAAACACACCATAACATGATAGATCATGGCAGTCTTGGCAAGTGATGATAGGGAGCTCAAATGATAAACAAAATTTAAAAAGCATCAAAAGATCACAATCAAAATCAAAACATCATTTGCCATAGGATCAAGATGATGGATGGGGTTGATGGGGTCTATTAGGAATAATACATCCTGTTGAGACCGATGATGGATAGTAAACTAAAAGATCGATATGATGTAGGATATTCGAAACCAATTGGAGCTGAGGATACAAGTGGATTGTGTTTGTCGAGGACTAGCTAGATAAGAGCATACTTGACACAACAAGATGACAGGATGATAGGATGAAAAGATAACAAGACAACAAGACAACAGGACTAACACACCCTAAAGACCTAGGGGAAACAAGAACGACACACCCTAAAGACCTAGGGGCTCGAGGGATAATCAAAGATCAACCTTGCCTACGTGAAAGCGCAGAGCCCTCGTAGTTTGATAAAAGCGAAAAGAGGACAAGGGTGACCAATGGCACATACCCTAGGGGAAGAAAAAATAATCTATCCTTGCCGACATGAAAGCACAGGGGAAACATAGCTCAATACAAGGCCAAAGACAGAGAATGGAGGATGACTAGACAACCAAAAGATAGAGCCTCAGGGGCAAATCGAATGATTGACCTTGCCTACGTGGAAGAGCAGGGGCAACGTAGTTTGACACAAGGCCAAAGATAGAATATGGATAAGGGATGATGAGATGACCATGATAAATGGATAAAAGGATGGAGAGGATATGATGAGACAAGATAGATTTGCAAGATTGGATAGGATGATGGTTGATATGTGTATGATGTGGATTATGTGAAGCTCGGGGATGGGATAGTGATCCAAATCATCAAAAGATGAATTGTGAGGAGAAAATGAGGGATAGATGAATGATGAAGAGATGAGAAAGATGTGGGAAATAGATAGGAGAGATGAATTAGTATGTGAATGGCATTGGGTTACATGAGGGTAGCCTATAGCTAGATACCAATGATAAGGGATAATAGAGGGAAATGGATGGATGGATAAGAAGATGCTAGGATAGGTGGATAGATGATGGATAGATGAGTGATGAATATTGGAAAGATGTGAGAAATAGATAGGAGGGATGAATTAGGATGTGAATGGAATTGGGTTGCATGAGGGTAGCCTATAGCTAGATACCAATGACAAGGTATAATAGAGGGAAATGGATGGATGGATAAGAAGATGCTAGGATAGGTGGATAGATGATGGATAGATGAGTGATTAAGATTGGAAATATGTGAGAAATAGATAGGAATGATGATAGTGAGATAGCATGGTATTGTATTTCATGAGGGTAGCCTATAGCTAGATACCAATGACAAGGGATTATGAGATAGGAGGAAAATATAAGTAAATGGATGGATGGATAAAGATGGGGAGATAGAAAGATGCTAGGATAGGTGGATAGAGGGATAAGGAATTGGAAGGATGGAATGGATTAGTGGATGGATAAATGGATGGGAAGATAAGGATGAAAATATGGAAAAGGACTAGTGGATGAGAGTATAGGAAGATAAGGATTTGGTAGATGGCAGGGATTACTGGATGGATAAATGGATGGGGAGGTAAGGATGGGCAGGGTGGGGAGATGGAGAGGACTAACTGGAGGGATGGATGGATGATGTCTCCAAGGACTCTATCGCAAATAAGGAGATGCCCCCACTCTAGATGTTTCATGCATGACGAGGCAAGAGGGATAGCAGGATGGGTGGATAAGGGAGTGAGATGGGCAATGGAAGATAGATAGAGGTGGATAGGATGCATGGACAATGGAGGATAGAGAGAGGTGGATAAGGAATATGATAGTGTATGGATGAGGGGAAAATATGCCAAGAGATTTCCAAAGCATGTATATAGGTTTTCCCCTAGCTTTATCAAGATCACAAGGAAGATGGAGGGACTGGGATAAGATGGGATAAGATGGATAGGATGCATGGATAAGGAAGGTGGATGGATGGGGATAGGAACAGGAATAGGAATAGGATGGTGTATGGATGAGGGGAAAATATGCCAAGAGATGTCCAAAGCATGTATATATATGTGCCCCTATCTTTATCAAGATCACAAATGAGATGGAGGGATTGGGATAAATGGAATAGGATGGATAGGATGCATGAATAAGGAAGGTGTATGTATGGGGATAAGAATAGGATGGTGTATGGATGAGGGGGAAATATGCCAAGAGATGTCCAAAGCATGTATATATATGTGCCCCTATCTTTATCAAGATCACAAAGGAGATGGAGGGACTGGGACAAATGGGATATGATAGGATGGGGAAGATAGGAAGATGTAGGAGATGGAGGAAAGAAATGCATAAGTGGATGTTGCCCCCAATCGTGGAAGGAGACTAGATGGGGGGTTTATGCATGATGCTTGTTTGCTAGGTTTTCATCATGGTACTTATCCAAGGAACTTTTTTTCCAAGTTTTCACCATTGGACGAATGATTTTCTCTTTACTATTTTCTTCTTTCTTTCTTTTTTTCTTTGGTTTTTTTCTTTCTTGATTTTGATTTTTTTGTAATTTTCTGAATTTTGGGACTTGGACAAAAAGACGGATGGAGATGGAGGAAGATATGGATTCAAAAGATATATGATAAAGTGGATGGATGAAGGACTCAAGCATCAATTTCCATATGAGGTAATAAGAGCCCATGTGTAAAGTGACCATTGGATGTTTAGGATAAATGGATTATGCAAGAAGATGAATCAAAGGGATTGGATGGGGGGGATGGCGAGGATTGTGGATGGGGTTTCGAAAAGTGTATGGATGGAAGAATGAAGTGGATGTGTGATAGGGGAAGGTGTTCAAGACCAACATTGGCACATGTGGTGGATGCGAAATGAGAGGAGGGTTGATGGATGGAGAATGTGGCAAGATTGGAGGTGTTGGGAGAGTGAATTTTGGGACATAAGGACCCAAAACAGATTTAGGAGATGGAGGATGTGAATTATGAGCTTTGGGAATAGCAACCTTGGATGTCGTCATGGATTTTTCATTTGAAGGCACTGTCTCTTTTTTCTTTGGGATCCACATGGTTTTGATTTTTTCTTTGATGGGCCTTTGTGGCCATTTGGATTGATTTGGATTGTGGATTCGATTTTTTTTTTTATCAACATGTCTTGTGAAGGGGACATGGGGAGCTTTAGATTCATGTGGATGTTTGGATTTATACATTTTTTCTTTGGCATCCAAAGTGCTTTTAGTAGCAATGGGATGGGTGTGAGGAGATGGATGATATGGAGCGATGGAGGTAGGGTTATAGGGATTATGTGTATGTGTAGGTATGTGCCTTTGTTGATCCTGATTAGGGGACATCAAAGTGGGATTTTTATGATGGGTGACATGGATAGGACAAGATGGAGGAGGTGATTTTGGGATATAAGGACCCAAAATAGCCTGTGTATATGGAGGATGTGTGGGGTTTGGTGGAGGGATATAAGGACCCGGAATGGATTTAGAGGATGAAGGAGGAAGATGGATGGTTGTTTTGAGGTAATATGATGGAGGAGGGGGGATGGCAGCAAATGACTTGGTAGAATGATGGGAAGTACTTCTTGTTCCTTTAGAAGAGGATCATTTAGGATGTATGGAGGTTGTACCAACATCTTTGGAGTGTGAGTTTTGTGAGATATATCCAAGACCATGTGTTCCTGGATGTTCTTTAACTTGGATGGGCTCCAAAGTACCTTACTCATGAAGGCCTAAACCTTTTCCTTGATATTTCATGTTTTGTAGCATGTGATCGATGGTAGGATACTTATTCTATTGGAAGCATGATGCAAGCACATTAGTAGGTGGAAGAGGTAGGGTGGTGCATACGCGTTGTTTTTCTTTTGTAAGAAGGCCACCATGGATAAGTGTAATGTTACCAAGGTGATACAAAAGTGGCGTTGAGATGGTAGGACTAGATGGTGATGAAGGATCATGTGATGGAGATGAGGGGATAGTAGCTTCAAGAGGAATGAGTGATAAGGGATCGAGAGAGGGATTAGGGAATATGATAGGATCTGTATTTTTGGCAGTGGATGATGAGGGCTCATGAGATGGAGTGATTGGATCTTGAATGCAAAGGGGATCATGAGATGGAGTGGATGAGCCAGTGTGATCTTGAGATGGGGTGGATGGGAGGATAGGATCATGACTTGGTTGAGGATAGGAATCACGAGATGGGATGGATGGGGGATTATGATCTTGGGATGTGGTGGATGGGAGGATAGGATCATGACTTGGTTGAGGATAGGAATCGTGAGATGGGATGGATGGGGGATTATGATCTTGGGATGTGGTGGATGGGATGATAGTATCTTGATTTGGAGGAGGGTATATGCTTGTATGCTTTGGATCAAGCTCTTGGCATGACTCCTCTTGTGTGGGATGTATGATGATGAAAGAGTGTTGGAGGGACTCCTCAAATGGGGGAGAGAGGAGGATGGAGGATTCATGAAGGTCATGGGATTGAAGTTTGTGAATATTAGGACTAGGAGGAGTGGATTGGATGTCTTCAATGGATTGGGTGGATCTAGTAGTAGAAGATGGGGATTCAATGGATTCAATGGGTGTGATCGGCTCAACTGTTTGGACGGTGTCAGAAATGGTGATGGGAGGGATAGGTGTAGGATGGAGGAGGGACTCATCACTAGTGGCAATACATGATAGAGTGGGAGGGCATGGTGTCTCTTTTTTCATGAGTCCTTGGGCGACATTTCGAAGGGATGTAGGATTAGGTAGAGTGATGGGAATGGATGGAGGATTAGGATTAGACATGGGGATGGGATTGGATGGAAGACTAGATGGAGGATTAGGATTAGGGATTGGTGGATTAGGATTAGACATGGGGATGGTATTGGATGGAGGATTAGGATTAGGAATTGGTGGATTAGGGTTAGATGGGGGGATGGGAATGGATGGAGGATCAGGGATGGATGGAGGATTAGGATTAGGGATTGGTGGATTAGGATTAGATGTGGGGATGGGATTGGATGGAGGACTAGGAGGAGATTTAGGACTAGGATTAGGAATTGATGGATTAGTGCTAGATGAGGGGATGGGAATGGATGGAGGACTAAGAGGAGATGGAGGATTAGGGTTAGGGATTGGAGGATTAGATGAGTGGATGAGTGGATGAGGATTATATGTGGAACTAGGAGGAGATGGAGAATTATGGTTAGGGATTGGAGGATTAGATGAGTGGATGAGGATTATATATAGAACTAGGAGGAGATGGAGGATTATGGTTAGGGATTGGAGGATTAGATGAGTGGATGGGTGGATGAGGATTATATGTAGAACTAGGAGGAGATGGAGGATTATGATTAGATGAGTGGATGGGACTAGATGGAGGACTAGGAGTGGTTGGAGGACTAGGTGAGTTATGTTTAGATGGAGGATTAAGATGTAATGCAGTGAAAGGGAGAGTGATGTAGGAGGATGTGGATGTTGGGTTAGATTGGGAAGATTGGGATGGTGATTGATAGTAGGAAGATGTAGATGAAGGATTAGAATGGGGATATGTGGAATTAATGTAAGGGTATTGGGATGGGGGATTGTGATAGGAAGTTGTGGATGTTGGATTAAAACAGGAAGATTGAGGTGGTAGACCACCATAGGAAGACATGTATGGTGAGTTGGCATAGAATGATAGGGATGATGGATTAGGATAAGGAGATTGATATGGTGGATTAAGATAAGAGGAATATTGGGATGGGGGATTGTTACAGGAATGTGTGAGTTTTGGATTAGGATGGGAAGATTGGGATGGGTGATTAAAGTAGAGATATTGCGATTGTTGATGATCATAAGGATAGGAGGATATGGATGTTGGGTAGGATAGAGGTTGAGAGGGAGGACATGATGAATATGTCGATGGTGAGGATGTTGGATATCCCTTGTCAAGGGTAGCATAAGGACTGTTAGTAGATGCATATGAAGGCATGGTGGGATAGTTCGAAGGAGTAGTTGGATTTTGGGAGGTGGTTGGAGAGATCTTGCTAGTGATGATAGCATCAAGGGGATCTATATAACAATCTTCATGATCAACAAGATTTTCGTTATCGTCATCAACATAGTTAGGATTCCCCTTGACTACTATTATTGGTTGTGTGAGGGGGATAAAGATTCATGATGGATACAAATTAGAAGGAAAGAATAGATGATGGATAGAGAACTAGGATGGATTGGAAGCTCATATGGGGATTGGATGAAAGCTCATATTGGGATTGAATAAAAGCTCATATTAGGATAAAGGGATTAACGCTCATATTAGAATTGGATTAAGGCTTAGATTGGGATTGGATTGGCAGATATGATAGGATTGATTTGAAACCAATATCATGGGTTTTAACTAGAGGATGTAAAGTGTTGACAATCATATTTTTGCCAGATTTGGCAGTTTTCAGAAATTATCAAATTTTGTCATTTTAAGAAACTTCATAGGCATATGTTTGAGAATCTAGGTTTTTTTCAAAAAATACCTAATACTAAGATAGAATGAATTTCCAACTAACATCCCAAATCTAAGACATGCATTCAGAGTTATTAACAAAAACAATTTCTCAAAAATTGGAAAAATGAAAAAAAAATGGTAAACTGTGATTTTGAGGGTCAAAATGAAAGTTTGAGGCTCCGAAAATGTGTTGAAACAGGATCCAATGGAATTTTAGTCAATTGGGAATCCACATGCCACCTCATAACGCAACCACCCGTAAAATTTCAATCAAAACCCACATCTGAGTCAAAAGTTATGGCCTCCGGAAGCTTCAACATAAAAATCAAAACCTTCAAAACAAAGTCTAGATGATTGGAATGGATGATTTGATGATAGATATGGACTCCAATGATGTTCTAAGAAGTACCTATGTGGTCTGATCAATGAAATGATGACTTTCAAAAGATGTTGATGGATGCTCGAAATGGGTGATCTGACATTCAGAATGGACAGATGGATGTTTGGAAGGGTTAAATGGAGGTTTGAAATGGTTAAACGAAGGTTTGGAATGGTTAAACGGTCGAACGGGGTGAAATTGTTTGTTCAAGAGGGTGTATCCGCCCTTCTGTAGTTAAACAATGGACTAGGAGGGCAAATTCGCCCCTCTGTAGTGAAAAATGTTGGAACAGAGGGGGCAAATCTGCCCCTTTGCAGTGAAAAATGTTAAAACTGGGGGAAAATTCGCCCCTCTACAATGGAAAATGCTAGAACAAGAGGGAAAATCCGCCCCTTTGTAGTTGAAAATGTTGGAACAGGGGGGAAAATCCGTCCCTCTGCAGTGGAAAATGTTGGAACGGAGGGGCAAATCTGCCCCTCTGCGGTGAAACAAAAACTTGATTCGGATGAGAAAGATTATGGAAAGGACTTGAAATGACTCAATGAGGCTGACTTATCAAGATTTACTGGTTTTTCATAGAAAGACACTTTAAGCAAGCACAATCCTATGATTAGTGTTAAGGGGTATGGCCAACAAAGGTCTTAATCTAGGATGCACAAGGTTTCTAGGGAGTCCTCGATATACGCTCGGTACGTGAGGCACAACCGTGAACACCAGTCCGTCACAAACGTGAGTCGGGAACCCCAGCGAGATATTGAAAGGCTCAGACCAACTCTTCACATCTATCTAGGTATCACCCTAGCTTCGACATTCCGCCAGACACGACGTGACTGGATTGGGGTACAACTTTGGCTCTCCCCCCTTTTTATACCCCGTCGGTACGCATGGTTGGGATCGTCCCTTGGGGTGATGAAATCTATAAGCAGGTCCCTCTAAAAAGAAGGCACTAATCGTTTCCAACTACCCCCCGGTCTGCACAAAGTGCAAGGGGAAGGTGAAAACAAACTAATGCCCCCTTAGGGTAGCACAAAATAGGCACACCACACAGCAATTATTACTTTCCCCTAGTTAAACTAAGTGCCTAGATGAAACAACAAGGAAAAACTTTAAAATTTGAGTAAATGGATGGCCCTGCAAACAAATGTTAGTTGTTTTCTCTTCTTCTTTTTTGAATAACCACCAAATGCTACAGATTATTAGTAAGAAATCCAACTTCCTGAATGTGTTGTTTAGGGCAAATCCGCCCCTCTACAAAAAATTGTTAGAAACGCTAAAACAAGAGAAAATCCGCCCCTCTGTAAAAAAAATTGTTAGAAATGCTGAAATAAGAGGGCAAATCCGCCCCTCTGTAGAAAAACTGTTAGAAACGTTGAAACAAGAGGGCAAATCCGCCCCTCTGCAGAAAAACGGTTAAAAATGCTAAAACAAGAGGGCAAATCTGCCCCTCTGCAAAAAAATGTTAAAAACATTGAAACACGAGGGCAAATCTGCCCCTCTATAGAAAACTGTTAAAAAATGCTAAAACACGAGGGCAAATCCGCCCCTCTGCAGAAGATTGTTAAAAACGTTGAAACAAGAAGGCAAATCCGCCCCTCTGCAAAAAATTGTTAAAAACACTGAAACAAGAGGGCAAATCTACCCCTCTGAAGAAAACTGTTAAAAACTTAAAAACACTGAAACATGAGGGAAAATCTACCCCTCAACAAAAAATTGTTAAAAAAAACATTGAAACAAGAGGGCAAATCTGCCCCTCTGCAGAAAACTGTTAAAACGTCGAAACAGGAGGGCAAATCCGCCCCTCTCCAAAAAACAGTTAGAAAACGTTGAACTAGGAGGGCAAATCCGCTCCTCTGCAAAAAATAGACAAAAAACGTTGAACCAGGAGGGCAAATCCGCCCCTCTGCAGAAACAATCAGAAAACGTTGAACCGAGAGGGAAAATTCGCCCCTCTGCAGGAAATCAATCAGAAAACATTGAACCAGGAGGGAAAATCCGCTCTTCTGTAGCAGACTGGAGGGCAAGTCCGCCCCTCTGTGGGGAAAATTTTCCCCTCTACGACCTAGACCTGCAACAACTTAAACAACAGCAAACGTAAAACAAAAAGACTCATTTGTGGGTCCCACCGGGCATGCCAAAAATGTGATCCTTAAAATGTTAAGTCCTATTATGAGATGCTAAACAAACTAATGATGCAATGAAAGAAATAACATAAAGAGGACACCTCAACGATTAGCCTAAGGAATGATAAATATGAAAGCAATATGAAATACAACAAAGAGTGATTATACCTTAATGTTGCTTCTTCCTTGGTTGGCCCTTTGATCTTTGAAGATTTGTGTGCTCCTTGGATGGCAAGTTAAATCAAACATGCAAATTGATATGCACGATGAGTGGAGACATGGTAATGGTGATCTCATAATACTATGGTAAATGCAAGAGAGGTTCAAATGGAGAATTTGCACGAGTTTTGATAGAAAAAGTGATTTTTAAAATGAGAGGAAGGAGGGGGTATTTATAGAACAATTTGAATTCTCTAGAGAATTCAACGGTTGAGATTAGGCCAACAAAGTCAAGATGGAGGGCTATGGTGAGTTGAAGACTTGCAAGCCCTCACATCTTGACATGTAGAATGTGGGATGGCCTAGGGTGGGATGATGTAGAAATGAGGTGGAAGAGAAGTACATGATGTGGATGGACAAGTACCTTGTAGGTACCTTGGAGGATGAGAAGATTCCTTGGAGGAATAAAAATGAATTAAAAATTCACAATGATTAGAAGAATCTAGTAGATAAAAGAGGGTTTCCAAAAAGGTGGGGATCTGTCACATGTGAGTGATGTGACAAGTCAAAGATTCTAGAAGACTTTGGCACATGTGATGTGACAAGTCAAAGGTTCTAGAACTTGCATGGGGAAGAGAAGATTCTTTGGAGGAATAAAAGTGAATTAAAAAATCACATGGGGAAGAGAGGAGCCTTGGGTGAATAAAAAAGAATTAAAAAATCCTTGGAAGATGGGGAGAGTTGACCAAGGTACTGATTAGGCTTAATTGATTAGTGATTAAAATATGATTAGTGGTTAAAGAGGATTAGAAGCCAACTTGCAAAAGTTGGAGGATGTGACACATCTTAATCAAGGATTAGGCATGTGCACATCTCTAATGAAGAGATTAAGAGGTTGATTAGGATTAATAAAATAATGTGACATGTGAGGAATTAAATAAATGTCATATTTATTTAATTCATTTGATGAAAAGGAAGATTAAAGAGATAAGGTATTTAATTATTAACTAAATATCTTAGGGATTTGGTAGAATTAAGGGTATTAATTAAATAATAACGATATTACTTAATTAATGCAAATAAGAGGATATTTAGATGGAAAAGTGGTAAATTTGGACAAATGAAGTATCCAGATTTAGGTGTCTACACCTGGCTTGTGTGCTTCTTTTCTTGTTATACTGATATTTCCTTCCTTTCTTTTTGTTGTCTTTTTCTTCTTCACTTCTCTCACTCTCAACCTAAGGACATTTCGAAGCAAGATGGACTAAATTATTATAATTGAAATATTTATAGTATACTTACCTTTGTGCTTTCAGATCCTTTCTTGTTCTTCCTTGCAAAGTGAGCTTCCTCTTTATCACTTGAACTTTCACTTGATTCATATTCTTTATTCATCTTTTTGGATGTTTTAAAGGTCACTTCCCATTTTGATGGATTCTCCTTCTCCATCCTCATTTCATATGCTATAAGGATCCCATGCAACTCATCCATCTTCAAAGTATCTAGATCCCTCATTTCCTCAATGATAGAGACGTTCACATCAAATCTCATGGGAGAGCTATTAAAACATTTTTCACAATTATTGCATCCATGGCAATGACAATTTTATCCATGTAAAGTAGATAGGCAACAATATCTTGTCCTTCATCTTTAAACTCTCAAATTTTCTCTTATGGGTTTGATGCTTGACCTTCTTAACTTTGGCATCTCCTTCATATATATTTTTTAACTTGTCCTATGTGTCCTTTAGCCAATTTTGAATGCATAACCTTCACAAACTTTGATTCGGATAATCCACACAAGATTGTATTTTTGGCTTTCACATTATTCTTGCTTGCCTTCTTTTCGGCTTGGTCCATTATTAAGGTTGTAGGAGTATAACCAACTTCAATGGATTGTCAAATATCATATCCCAGAGCATTCAAGTAAGTCTCCATCCTTATGCTTCAGAAAGCATAATTCAATCCATCAAATAGTGGTGCCCTATTTGAGGAAAATCCATATCCTTTGGCCATGTGTGCTTCCACAATCTACCTTTGAGCAATTAAGCTCTTTCTAAGAGAACCTGCTTTGATACCAATTGATGAAACACACACTTATATTGAGAGGGGGTTGAATCAGTATAGATCAAAACTTTACTTCTTCTCAACTTAAGCAAACATAAAAATATCACTTCAAACCTTAATTATCCATAGCAATACCACATATGCAAGATCTAACAATTAATAACAGTAATAAGATACACGATTTTATGTTGAAACCCTTACAAAAGAAAACCACAATAAAATATTACTTGTATAAACCTTCTTAGAAAAATTGTAAGCACCAACCCATTGGAGACTCCAATCCCCACCATTGAGCACCAACTCAGCAAGAGACACCAATCCCTTCTAATCAAAGGCACCAATCCATCCAAAGTCTACTCCAAAACTTCACTTATTTTTGCTCCAATTCCGCCTCAATCTTTTCTCCAAATTGTCTTATATCTATGCTCAAGTTCACCTTATATCTCTACCACAAAATGATGCAATTATGATCCAAATTCTACTCCAAATCAGGCACAATATCCGCTATAAATCTCCCATAAAGATCTACTCCAAATCAGGCAAAGTCTTTGTTATAAATTTGCTTAAAGGTTTACTCCAAATCAAGCACAATGTCTGCTATATATTTTCCTTAAAGGTCTGCTCCAAATTAGGCACAATGTATGCTATAAATTTGCTATTCTCTTAATTTATGCTCTTAAAAGGAATGATTTTGCATTTATGAACTTGCTTTCTAACCTCCAAAGTAACTTGTATTTATATCCAAATCATGCACTTTATCAAAATTAGATTAGCCAAAATTTGACAAAATTTATTTTAAATATTTAAATTCACCTTTCAAAGTAGGTCAGCCACCTTTGATAAAAAATATTTTTAATTTCTACCTTTTGAATCTAGTGTTGCCATAAGTAGATGGAGGTCAGACATAAATAAAGCGAATCATACTCTTATTATCCCTTGTCTTTAATCAACAAAATTTTCATTACATAAGTCCTATTTTGACATCACTGATAATAATTCTAACAATCTTGTCCATATGTGTTTGACATCAATGACAATATTTCCAACAAAAACTCCTCCACAAAAGCAAAAAAAATACAAAATATTTTGAGAAGAATGAAAAGGACAAAAATCCATGTGAGGAACAAGTCGCACCATAAAAGAAAAGAAAGACCGTGCAACTACCTGTCAATGTAGAATATCATGTACCAATGGTACATGTTCAAAACTAAATGTAGAAGATGGTCCACGATCGTCAAACAACGTTCCTCCCCTTAAGAAGAAAACAAAATAAAAAATAAATGTAGGATGTCTTTTCATTCCTAAATGGAATATGAAGGAAGAAACCTCAAAATGTATGAACTCTCTAAACACTACTCATGTGTCTTCATGTTGATGTTGAAATTTTCCACAATCAAATCAAATGTTTCGAGCCACATTGATGAAGATGACAATCCAAAATCTAGTAGAGATGAATGTAGAATAGAATCCAAAGACAAAAATGACTCCTCCAAATGATACCCAAGAGTCTTCAAGCCAATGTTAAACTATGATAAATGATCATATAAAAAAAGGGCATAAAGGTATAAATGTTTGTCCACGACATCAATAGTGTCCCCCAAGTCTATAAGATAATACTCACAAAACAAACATACAACATATGTCAAGTACTCATCCCAAGTAACTATATATGAAAGATGTTGAATATCCTATTGCACTAAATCATTAGGAGCCATGGATGTAGCAATATTATTCTCATCAGAAGCAATAGTAGATGGAGATGTAATCTCGATAGAAGACAAAACAAAAGAGAAATCTCTATCATCTAAGCATTCAAGATCTTCAATATATTCAAACTGCTCTAAAGTATCATCATTCAAGGGTATATTATATGCACCGTTAAGGAGAATAAAGCAATCTAAAATAGAATCATCTAGGAATGGAAAGATATGAGGGCCTTCAAAGATCTCTCAAATCTTAGTCCAATGTGTGTGAAGGAAATCAATGCCTAATAAAGCACATAGTATTGTGATCAACACTAGAACCAATTAATCCTACAACATAACCAATATTATTTTTCCAAAATGGTTTTTTTCCAAGGTTGTTCAGTTTAGGTAAAAGTTCATAAAAATAAGGCAAAAGGTTAAGCTAAATGAGATGTGTCAAGATGTCTTTTTACTAAAACTCATAATTGTCCTTATCCAAGATTACCACACAAGAATAAATAGAAAAACTCATGATACATTGTCAAATGATAAAATTGTAGATCAATAATCTCAATACATATGAATCAACCACAAGATTACCCCCCACACCCCAAATTCATTCAATGAAAAAACCTCTCAAGCAAGTAGTGGAATTACAATTGTCACTTGCCAAAAAAATGTAGTTTTAATCTTAGTGCATTACAAATGCCAAATTTGGCCACAGAAATGAAAGTGCAAGTTTTTAGATTAAAAAAAAAAAACCAATTTGATCACCCCACTGTAAAGTATGCACTTTTAAAAAATGCACCAAAAAATGTTAACATATAAACCTAAAGAAAACCTTGGAAGTTCCTAAACCAAAAATTACTCAACAACACCTATGAGAATCTATAATTTTTGAGAAAAAACTAACACCAAAGTCAAAATATTTGCACCAATGTGAAGATCGCAAAACTTTTATTTCAAATAAAAAAATGCTTCGAAAAAATCAGATAGCTAAGTTATGGCCTTCTAAAGATCAATTGTCAAAACCAAAACTCCATTATAGAGGGAGGCCAAATTGGAATAAAGGGCCTAATTATGTCATGTTAACATTAGCATAGCCAAACACTAAAATATGTTCAATTGGCCATAATATTCCTCAAGTCTCGAAACCACCCTCAAATATCATAAAACCACCCTTAAGTAGCCAAAACCATTAATTTGGAAATCAAAAACTACCTTTTATAACCAAAAGTGGTTTTGCAATGAGTGAACTATTTTGTGACCTTTGTCAACTTAATTTAAACTATTAGGGGGGTTGTGATATCAATCGCCAACAATGAAACTTCTAGACATGCATCACATGGCACCTACTATGCAAGTCAAATACCTACAAACTACACAAGTCGCAAATCCGCAAATATATATATATATATGCATTTTGCAAATCATACTAATGCTAACACAGATTTGTGCAACAATTGTACAACAATACAAATGGATATATGATTTATGCAATAAGGCAACAAAATAATTCTAAGACCCATCTAAATTTGACAAATTAATTATCAATCACTAGGTTCTTGGACCCCCTTGATATAATGATAAGATCATATATGATTCAAAATGCTCAAAAATTACAGCTACTTTTTGAATATAATGAATATTTTTATTAATTTTGAATTCTTGTAGATCTAAATTTCAATAATCAATTAGGATAAATAAAAAGACTAAATTAACTTTCTCGGACACCTTAAATTCAGTGGTGATCTCAAATTTGCACCAACATGCTCTATATGAACTTGCAATACAAAATCCATAATCTAATATTTATATCAATTTTTTATATTTTTTTTAATCATTATTTGATGCAAAAAATACAAAAATCATATTCAACTTTTCAAGATCCACCAAGATCTCTCAAAAGACTAACCAAATGCACTCAACAAAATTTGATACCATGTAAAATTTTATTATGGAGACGACCACCCAAAATCTAGAAGCTTAATGAAAAGCACATATAAATGAGAAGATCAATATAGCAAGAATAACTCATATTCTTATCAAAGAATGTAAATAAAATAACATGTGAATTAATTACAATGAAAACCCCTTGATTACATAAACTAAATGAAACATGAGAAAACATAAAATTATGACAAATGTCTCAATCTTATGATATTAAACATAAAGAGATAAGTATCCTATGTATACCCTAAATAAACATAACTATAATTGTGAATAAAACCTAAGTAAATTAATTAAATACTATTCATGTTTACACCAACAAAATGTTATATTATTTTATTTTTGTTTTTATAGAATATGTCATCTTGAAATTTTTAAGAAAAGAAACCCCTCACCATCCAATCCAAAGGGCAATGATTATTTTGCTCGAGAGAAGTTCATCTCTTTGGACGATACTAAGCATTATTTTACTAATTGCATCATTGACACCATCTTGTACTCTCACGACTACAAGGCTACCTTTCAAGCCTATGCAACAAGGCTACCTTTGCATAAAATTATTTTGATATCAATCTTGTTGCTGACCATTCCAAAGGATTTAAAACTGATTATTTTCATTTACAGTTTTCTATATTTTATTTAGGCTCATCTTACTTTGGGAACCATTTGTATCATTCTTAATACAACCCTAAAATTATAAACATGTACCTAGAATTAAAAAATTAATATTGAATTTTCTCTAACACCTATCAAATCCTTTTAGAACTGCAACAATTCAGTTCACATGTCACAAGTAACAAGTTTATTCTTAGTCTTCTAAATAAATTTATTAATTTGACTTGCATGTTAATTTATGAATTTATGTCTTTTGTGAATGCAATTTGATATTTATTTTTATGTGAAAAAGATTGAGAATTTTGAATTATCTGTCCATTTATAGGATGTGCTTAAGTCAATAATATCATCATTCCCCCAAAAAATAAAGCTACAAATATAATATTTTATACATAAAACGAAATAAAATTATGCACAATGTTTTAAATATTACTTTATATACAAAACTTAGTAAATAAAACTAATGTATCTTCTATGCACAAATAGAATTATAAACATATTAGCTTACATATAGTTTTCTATCAACATAACCATTGCACCTCCTTTCAATATAAGTGCTAGTTAAGTGTTCTTTGAGTGCATATCATTTTTTATTCTCTTTTTGTTGATCCACACAATGATTAATTTATTTTCATAGTATTAATTGTAATATTCACAATAATAGTAAGAAGAAGATGACATGAAAATAATAATAAGATTAACAAGAAAAAACAACTAAGAGGTAAGAAGAAATCAAGTGCATTTTAAACACATATTGGAAAAGAAAAATGAGAAGTATGAGGCCTGAAAGAATGCCGGTTTGCAATGGGGACAGCAAATTAGGAGCTCCAATGTGAGTGAAAAAGTTAAGACAGCAAGAGTTCAACTTCCTCCTCTGCATAAAACAATTTGAAATCATCTTTGAGTACCAACTGATGAAGGAGATTACTTCTCTCCCAAATCAGATGGAAAGCTTTGGTATGTCAAGACTATACAAAAATGCGACTTGACAACTAGGTGGCATTCAATTTGAAAAGTAAGATGGAGCGCACAGATTTGTTTCAACAATTGTAAAAATGGCTCGAAAACATTGGGTCTACAAAAAATCGATACACAAAAACACCAAGGTGTACACGTTTCTCAATAGAATGTCCTTTTTGAAAAGGAACACAAATGCTTGAGAACCAAAAGTCAAGTTGAATAGCAAGGGCTGCAATGAAAATCTGTTAAGAATCCCATCAGTCAATGCACCTCAATTCCTACAGCTAGTATACTCTTAGATTTGAAGATTTGGTTGCAGCTTCAATAAGACGATACATCCACCGATCCAGCATTCCTATTCAAATCAGAAATTGAGAACAAATATAATATTAAGTATTCAACAAAATTTAAATGTTATCATAGAAACCACCAAGAGATTAGGATCTTAACTACCAGAAAAAACACATTATTTTGGAATTAATCTTTTTTATCAAATTAATAACTAAATCAATACAGGCAGTGCGTTAAGTTTAAAATAAATATAAATAACACTTCTTTTGTGTTACAAACCTGTGAGAGCAAATGTCCCCCCAAGCACAGCACAAAGACGTGTAATGAAATGAGTGAAACTACGTCTTTCCTCCCTGATTGTTACAGTAATTGGAGAAAGATCATACAAGAAGTATACAGCTGCAATAAGAAACAACATGAATCAGTCATACCTTTGCAACCTAAAAGAAAACAAAAAATCACATCAATAGATATGCAACTAACCTGGCCAGGACTTGTCATAGTCCTTCATTGGAACAAAGTACTCTGTCACAGAAAATTGATTGGTTGGTAAAACTTCCCGAGATAGATATTTGTATTCGGTGGGTACAACCTGTATAGAGCTCTGAAGGTCAAAATTGGTACCCCAAAAGTTGCATCATAAACTTTTTGCATGCTCAATGGAGAAGTGTGTTATTTATTTTCCATGCCATGTAACTACAAAGCCAATAAGCATTAAGTTTAGAACACAACCAAGGTTTTCTATGCCTTCCGTGTGTAATCAAAATGCCTCATTGTCTTGATGAGCACAAACAAAAATGTTTTATGAAGTGGGCTGTAAGAGAATATAAGTTAAAAATAGCACAGGATTAACCTTCACATAATATTTAAAAGTTCCGCTGGTATCTCGAAGAATGCGAGCAGTTCCATCCAGTGGATTGTGTATTCCAGGGTATTTAGGCCCAAAAGAAAGATCATGAACAATGTGACTGACATTAACATGTGTTGCATCCCCAAATATCTGATAAAATAACCACAAAATTGTAAAATGAGTTACAGATAGAAAAAATACATAACTATAATTAAAAATCTTTGCACATTAAAACGTGAAAAACAAAAATATGAGATTGGTCATCCAACAACGTTGAAGCCAGAGTTGCAAGGAAACGGATACATTATCAGACACAGCAAATTTTCAAGACCCCCTAGTACAGATATAGTTGGATACGACACTTACAAGAAATACACAAACACATGTACATAGGTTTATACATGTATAAGCATATGTACATTTGTGTATTTGTGTTTGTGTGTGAAAAAATTGTTTTCAATCTTTTTTTTCTTATTCAACTTTTGAATGTTTTTTCATAACCTCAAAAGTGAATAGTCCCGGATTTGGCCCAAATAAGTTTTTTCATAACCTTGGAAGTGTGGTATCATATCTCGACTAATTAGACATGGACCAAATATGAGCTCATGCATAGATACCTCTCGATATGGTATCCATGCCATTTCTGGGAGTATCTACACATATCTGGTACCTGATATGCAGATACATGTATATGGCAACTTTGGTTGAAGCATGTCTAGTTACATGTTTGGAACTCATGTAGAGTTGACCAGTAAAAATTAATTTCTAGAACAATACACAACTTGAGCTTATTCACAAGGTCAGAGTTCATTTATAATCATGTTTTCATTCCGTTATTCAACAATAGGGTAAAAGAGAAATGAACGAAATCCTCTTTGAACAACTATCCATTTTAGAAAGTAAACTTGCACTTATTAAAATGAGAGTACCTAGATGGATGTCTCAACTTCTGAATCTAAATCTCCATTTAATTAAAGGAAATAGTAAGTAAACTTGCATATATCACTTTGAGGGAATGCTAGTAAAAAAACTGAATGGACTGATACCTGTTACAAGGCTTTCAACTCAAATTTATTTTATTTTCTGGAGTTATGCATGGAAATATTGTTGTAAAACAAATTTTGCTCAACCAATATAAACTTTGATAACAAACCATAAGTTAAAATAACATTTATTTTCATGATAGAGACCTGCTGAGCAATAATAATATTCAAGCCATGCACTGAAATGTGGAAGTTTCCAGCAACCCTTTGAACATCCAGAACACCAAAAACCTAAAGTACACAAAGCAAGTCAGCTCATGTTTACAATGGTATATGCACATTTAGAACAGAAATTAAAAGCATTTAAAAAGGCTATCAAAACTAGGCTTACATAAAATGCCAAAACTTAGTTGTCTAAAATCTTTCTAAACATCAAAAAGAGAATATTGAAGCAATAATTGTCAAATGTACCCGACATCCTTCACCATCATCTAGTGCACGCTTGACATCTTTTACCATATTCTCAGGATCATTTCCAAACCCATGTAAGTGTTTACTGTCCTTATGATGATCAGTTACACCACCTATTACAGAAAAGAACATTTTTGTAAAACTCTTTACCTCCTTTCTACTGAACTACAATTGAAATACCAAAAATGTTTAGCACTCGTGCATTATTAAATACAATAACTAGGATGCATAAGAAACAAGAACCAAAATAGCATTAAACCGATCATTCTATATTCAGTTCTGTTGTAGCCTGCCTTCTTATACCTGAGGACACTTACAAAGATCAAATGAACATCAATTTATATACATATGCAATATAATGTTAACATGATGCTGTGAGTCACTTAGAAAAGGAATATAGATTTATAAAAATTCCTACAAAACAGTCAAGAGTAAGCACCAAAGTTATAAGACTCGCACAACTTGGCAAGTCTCAAGACAGGCAGAGTGAACCAAGGCCCAAAGACTCAAGACCTGGGTACCCAGTGAGTCTGGTCAGACTTGCCAAATCTGCCAAACTCACCAAACCTAGAAAGTCCTGTCACTCAGACTTGGCCATCTAGGTCAGGCATAGAAAATTAAAAATTAAAAATAAAATAAAAGAATAAAAATTAAAAAAACTCAAACCTAACACTCTAAAATGACATCTTAACGATCTCAAAACACATCCATTCATTTGCAAGCACAAGAGAAAATTTGGGTATTGGAGCTAAAATTACATGTCATTAAAACGAAACAAATTTGAAAAGATATTTTCCCATTTTGAATCTTTTATATTTGTTTTTGTATTAAATTTTGTTTCTTCATTTTTTTTTCCATTTTAGATTCATGGAGCAAACCCTTGTTGTTTTTATCTCCTTTTATAAACAAACCCTTGCTTCTTTTCTAATATTTTATCTGTTTAACTACAAACCCTAACCATTTTTATTTTTTCTAACATTTTTTATCTTAGTTTATTTTATAACCCTAAATATTAATTTACTTTGCAATAATTTGTAATTGCAGTATACTTCACATATATGGATTGTTCTAATGTCAGCTCCAGTTAGAATGAACCCTTGCTGAAAGCATGCCATCTCAAGGGCAAAGAAAGAAGAGTTGGTATGCAAACATTGTAAGATGAAATTAGTGGGGGAGGCATCAACCAATTGAAACATCTACCATGATGTTAAAGTGTGCCAAGTTGCACCTCTTGATATTATGTCCAAGGTACAAAATCAATTAGAGACCTTTAACCAAAAAAGGAACTTAAAAAGAGGCAAGGAGAAGAGATGGCAGCATTTCATGAAGACTCTTCTCCAATTCCTCCATTCCCTAGATCTTTAACCATTACTAACAAGGCTAGTGCCAATACTAACGTTGCACCTAGAGTTTGTGGATCCAAATTAGATTCATATATTGTACCATTCACTACTCCAAGTTCCCAACCATCATTTGAAAGCATGAGTTGGATTCATATATAAGCACAAGTATGATGTAGGAAAAGGTACAATCGATGACTTTTGGTTTTATTGTTCCATTCTATTTCACGAAACCAAGTAATTAATTATTATTTTTGTTTTAAAATATGTTTTTTGATTCCTTTATCTCTTGATTTTTTAAATTTATGAGTTTGTAAAATTTAAACTCTAAATTTTATAATATTTTTTTTATTCTATTTGGTTTTAGGTGTCCCTATTGGCAAAACATGGTAGATGCCATTACAATTTGTAAGGTAGGGTTCAAAGCCCATAATAAAGGGGAGATCGAGGTCTCCATTTGTCACTAAAAATGTGACCGATGTGAAGGCCAAAATTGAGGAACAATGTGAGATATGGAAGAGAAAGGGTTGCACAATAATCACCAATGGTTGGATAGATGGGAGAAAAAGAACATTGTTGAATTTCCTTGTTTCTTGCTCAAGTGGTTGTTCTTCCCAAAATCCATTGATTTCATGATTAAGATTTCTAACTTCTACTTTAGTGATTAACATTAACATTTCAAATTTCATTGTTTTTTCCTCATGTGGCACAATTTTTCTAAAATCCGTTGATGCTTCAGGAAAGACCAAAAATTTTGATTTCCTTTGTGACATTTTAAAAGAAGTTTTGGTCGATGTAGGCAAGGAGAATGTTGTGCAAATAGTTACAAATAATATAGAATATTATGTTGTTGCAAGTAAACTTCTCATGAGTAGGCACCCATCCTTAATTTTAGATTCTTTGTACTAATCATTGCCTTGACCTCATATTAGAGGATCTTGGTAAAAATCCCATGGATCAAAGCATATGTGGAGCATAGTAATAACATTTGCAAATGCATACATAACCATAAATGGGTCCTCAACATAATGAGGAAATACAATTACAAGAGGGAGTTGGTTCATCCTATAATAACCCACTTTGCAACGAACTTTATTGCCTTGCAATATTTGCTTCAATCAAAGGTTGTGTTAAGGCACAAATTTGTT
The DNA here is from genome assembly GCA_007115665.2 of Sequoiadendron giganteum. Lineage (NCBI taxonomy): Eukaryota > Viridiplantae > Streptophyta > Pinopsida > Cupressales > Cupressaceae > Sequoiadendron > Sequoiadendron giganteum. The sequence continues at coordinate 38,703,803 of CM021103.1, read as the reverse complement.
AGTGGGGAGTCGTCTACATCTTTGTATGCTAAAAATAATGCATGGATTGATGTAGTCAATCAAGTTTTCAAAGAGTAGAGTTTCTAGTTTCCAACAAAGGAGATCATAGATGTAAGTTAATACATCTAGTCTATTTTAGTTCATATTTCCATTCTATTTTTTTCATACTTATTTATGTTAATGCTTAATAATAATTACAATTTACATAGTCGTTAGTTGTCCTTCGAGTTGCTAATGGGAAGACGCTTGCAATGGGCTATATGTACAAGGGCATGAATAGGGCCAAGAAGGCCATTAGTGGGGTTAAGGATAAATATCGTCTCATATGGGACATCATTGATTGATGATAGCACGATCAACTTCACAAGCCCTTACATACATGATACAACTACCTATTTCTTGAATTTAGAATTCTAATTCTATCGAGATTTCAAGGAATATGAAAAGGTTTTGAGTAGGCGCTCCACAATCATATAAAATGGACCTTGATCCTCAACTTGAAGCGAAGATTCTCTCTATGATTGAGATCTACAAACTTGCACAAGGAGACCTCTTTGCACAAAATATATGTGAGGCAACTTAGACGGCATTGCAGTTAAGTAAAAGTCAACAAGTATGTAATTTAAGTTTAAATCTTTTCCATTTTTTATGTTGATGTTGAAACTCAAAGATTTACAATGAGATTTGAGTTCTTTTTTCACTCACTTCAGATACATGGTGGGAAAGGTTTGGTGCTAAGGTGAAAAATCTTTAGAGGACTACTATTCATGTCTTGAGCCGACCATGAAGCACTTCATAATGTGAGCGCAATTGGTGTATGTTTGAGCATGTGCACTCCAAGAGTCACAAAAATTTGTTGGTGTTGGTGCAAGGGTTGAATAATCATGTTTATATTCATTACAACTTTTGCCTCCATCATAAGCAAATCCTAGACACCAACTTATCTTCCACCACTCTAGAGGAGGTTGATCCACAATCATATTTAGATCACCAAGACTAAGGATCCCTTCTTTAGTGAGGAAGACCTCGCATGAGTTAATCAGACAAATCTAGAGGCAAAGGTAGTAGCCATGGAAAAAGAGGATAGAGCACAAACAAACCCCTCAAATGTTGTGTCACTAATACATAGGAAGATATCATGGTTGTCTATCTTTGGTGCCTACCCAAGACTTGTTGTACAACTACAAATGCTGGGACAAGTGATGCAAGCTCTTCTAGGAAATAGTTATACTTTTAGACTTTTAGTTGTGATATTTGTTTTGATACCATGGATTTCATTATCCATGAGTTTTGCATACACTTGACAATATTTAAATATTTAATGACATTATTTCCTTCAACTAAAATTTGCTTTTGACTCACATAATAAATGTATACTTGTGTATGTGATCAAAGTATCTTCTATTTTATTAGTTTATCGTGTCTTTAAAGTTTATTCATTAAAGGGTACATAATAAAAACTTGAAATCCTTAGAAGTCTATATATTTAATAGTTTTTTCAATTTGTCAAGTCTTTACTAAGTCTAAGTGTCAAGTCCAAGTGCAAATCAAAAATTAGCTTGTTGAGTCCAAGTCTTGTATCTATGGTAAGCACCAAAGTATGGACATCACTAAACCTATAAAAGATGGGATTCACTTGACATCAATTGTCAACATCTTGTTGGAAATTAGAATTAGAAATCCATAGGTCTATAACATTTCATATCCATCCAACTCACATTAGTAATTACTCGTCAATCATAAAGCTCCCAAGTCCAAGCAATGAATGACCCAAAATAATTTAAATGAGTAGAACAAAGGGTTCTCCAAAAGCTAAGCACAAGCAGAGTTAGTTCTCAAGTATGAAGGGCTTTAGTATGAATTTCTCATATATAATTATATTTTGTGGATTTAACTACCATTCCTTTGGCAAGTTATTTAATGAGGTAGTTTGTTGGGGATTTGCCACTATTGGTCACAACACATTATTAGACCCATTGAAGGTGGGAGAGATATCTCTTATCCAAAACTAGTAGACATACATCCATGCCATCTATTCCAAAGTATTATAATGTATTTGTTGTTGCTAGTGAGGGAGAGGATTCTAATAGAGGGAAGAGGAAAGCAAATTCAATTAGACGTGGAACAACTATAATGGAAAGGTTGTTGGATTTGCAATAGCCTAAGGATCCTATTGATTTAATATCCAATATTTTTTATGTTCATGCCATCCCATTTCATGTGGAATGGTCTTCTCGTTCCAAAGAGATGTTGACAAAAACAAGCAAAATTTGATCCTCTTAGGAACCCCCAATATGGATGATGAGCCCATCTACCTAGTTATCGACAAACCAATCTAACTAAAAGGCTAAGAAGCAGATCAAGTGATTAATAGAGAGAAATTACTAGAGAAAGGGGTACAGGCACTAAACAAGATAGAGAACTGGATAGGAGAAACAAGTGCTACCCATACATAGTAGAACCTTCATGGACCCTGAGTGTAGAAGAAGTTGTCTCATATCAATTCTACAAGAATTCGTCTTGCCAATTCCTCATAGCCACAAGCTGTAGTGAGAAATTCAATAATTCGATCCTCGTATGAACCCCCTAAAGAACATAATAGTATTTAAAAGTAAATGTATTGATGGAGAACATGAGACAAACATGTATTAGGACAAGTTCCATTGTCATTGATGGGTGGATTGACATTCAACACCAGCCACTCATTAATATTATTGTCACCTCTCCTATTAATTCATACTTTCTTAGAGTTGTTGATTGCTCTAAGAAATGTAAGGATGTTGATTACCATTTTACACTTTTGTGGAAGGCCATATAGGAGGTTGGGCATCCTAGTGTTGTGCAAGTGGTGAAAAATCCAACTTGTTTGTAAATTACCTAGTTTGATGGTTGAGAGCACTTGCAAACATATTTTCCCCCCAAATTGTGTACATGTTTTGAACAATGCTTTAGAAAACACTCAAAAAATAGACAGGGTGAAGATAGTGATGGCTGAAACAAAAGATGTACAGATATTTACATGAAACCACGAACACACTCACATTATTTCAATCCTTTATAAAGAATGAATTCCTCCAACTAGTTGAGACTAGATATGCTAGCTATTCTAGCTATTTCATTTCATTAAATTTTATATATTGATAATTTAAATTTTAAATTAAATATTTTAAAATATTAAATTTTGATTTATTAAATGTTAATATATTTTTTAAAAATTTATAAAACAATAAAATAAAATAGTATTAAATTTAAATTTAAAACAATAGAAAACTTTTAATTTAATTAAATGAACCCTGCACGTACCTGTTGAGGTATTTGTCCCGTACCCATACCCATCATGTACCCACACGAGTATGAGGGGCAAACCTACCGAACCCGACAACGTAGCTTATGACCTTTATAAATTCAATTTTTGCACATTTGTTATGATTACTTTACAAATTCATGTGTCTTTTAATGTTTAAATTTGTCTAGTTTTTGTATTCAAATCTAATAGAAAAGACTACCCCAACGTTCTACATACTCATTTGATACATTTTGTAACTATTTTCCATCAAAAAAAAAAGATTTAAAGTTAGGTTTTGTTTAAGTTGTTGGGTTTTGACAAATCATCAAGTCTATGTCAAATTTGGGTCTACCAAGTTTTTGACGAGTCCAAGTTTTTTAACTATGCTCTCACAATCCAACTCTCTTTCTACATGACTTGCAACAGTCAAGAAAGAAATTAGAATGTGCTAGTTGTCATCCCAAATCTCTTCTACACACTCTCTAATGCATCTAGCTTGAATGTTTTGTGTTATAAAGGGCTTTGCATAAGGTTTTAGCCTTTTGGAGTCAAAACAACTAAGAAAATGAAGAGAAAAACAAAAAAATAGAATGTTGTGGGTGCCAAATACTATCATGACAAAATTGCCTCTTTCAACAAAGCATCAATTTCAGAATAGTTCCTAACCCCAATGAATTTGCAATAGCCTTACTGAATTTGTAAAAGAATAGTGAATTCATAAAAGCTTCTTCTAATAGTCCTCCATGTTGATGTTCAACATCTAAAGAAATACCTTCCAGAATCGATTTGCAGAAATAAATTCGAATACAGCCTTTGGCTATTCTAATTTATTATGAGATTATTGAATTGAGGAGGTGCCTCATTCAACTTGTATTTTTTGTGATATTAATAAATAATTAAAGTCGATCTTCTTGAAAGTTGCGCCCTTCTAGAAAGGACGTATTTCCTCTTTGTGGCCGACCTCCTTTGTGAAGAGACATGTCCCTCCTTATTGGCGTGTATATATACTTGGCAGATATCATTCAAAGATCATCAAGTTCATTCAAAGTAATTGAAGGAGAAGTGTGAATTGCAGCAGCAGATCGATTTTAGGAGAATACATTATTTGTAACTTTGCATCTAGGAGAGGTGCCATTTATTGTATATGTTAAGGCATTGTTTTGTGCCTAAGTTGTAAGCAGATTGCTACTCTTAATATTATCAATATAAAGGAGATATATTGGCTGGGTTTTTCTCCCTCGAGTTGGAGGGTTTTCCCAGGGTATTGGCTGTGTTCTTGTGTCTTTTTTCGAATTAATTTCTGTGCACATATCTGATATTATAAATCTAACACTCCATATTACAAAAGCCATAGCTTTTGCATGCTATAGTATTGAGACTCATTGATTCCTCACCTAAACTTGCAAGTCTAGGTCTAAGGCAACCCTGGCAAGTCTATGACTCTAACTAGCAGATCCATTAGGTCCCATGTCTAGATTTACAATTCTCTATAGACTCACGGGTCTGCAAAGACTCACAAGTCATAAAACAAGACTTGGTGAATCTGCAAAGCTGACACCCACACTTTACAAACATTTATGAAAGTATAAAATTAAAACAAATAAACAATATAAAGAAATAAATATATAAAAAACACTTCAATTAAAAAAACAAATAAAATGTAAACCTAAAAGTTCCATAAAGACATTACAACCCATTCCATTTGCTCTTTTGAGCATTTAAACTTACGCATTTGTGCAAGGAGCCAATAGAGTTCAGTTGACGATGGATTTGGTTCAAAGAGAAGTTGATATAAGGCCTTGGATTTCAGCTACACATTTCCAACTTCAAGCATCAAGTCAAGGTAAGTTGAAATCTTCAATTTTTGTCTCATTTTTTCTTTTTTACATTCTAAAGCTAAAAATATTCAGAATTTCAGTTTTGTACATTGTACAATTTAGAAACTAAAAAAAGACAGAAAGTACAAGTTAAAACCCTAGGGTTATGTTGTTTTAATTCATTTTTCTTGCATTCTTGTTTTTATCCTTATCCATTTTTAAAGTATTTGTTGTGCTTTTTTAAGCATTTTTGCTTGCATTTTTTAATCAAAACCCTACTTTTCTATCCATGGTGAATAGTTTTCAATTCTTAATGTTTGGCTCACAAATGAGAGGCCCTGGAAGCATGGTATGCCAAATGCAAATAAAGTGCAGGTGTCTTTGCAAATATTGTGGTGTGGAATTTCTAAGAGGCATTAATCACCCCAAATATCACCTTGGCTACAAATTTGGGCATTATGCTGCCTTATGCCAAAATGTTCCACATAAGGCTTTGAAAGAGGTGACAACACAATTAGAGGCCTTAGAAAAGAAGGAACAAAGATTAAACCAAAACCAAGAAATAGGTGCAAGTGCAACTTCCACTACTTAAATTTCTAGAAGTGGAAGTGGATCCGATTCTTCTAACATGGGGCCTACATTTTGTAATTTGGAGAATTGGGTCATTCCATGCACTATTCATAGTTTTCAACCATCGTTGGAAAGCATTAATTGGAACAAAGACAACCACATAATGGAAAGGAATGCAGTGGGCAATTTTTGGTATTTTATGGCATTCCCTGCAATGCAGTGAGGTAAAATTTGAATTGTTTGTCTCATTTTTATTACAATTTGTTAATTATTGCTTTCATATTTTTGTTGAGAGTTTATGTTTTTGAATTTGTTTTAAACATTTTGATTTATTTTTTGGTGTGCTAGGTCCTCTTACCAGCAAGCTATTATTGATGCAATTGCAGTAGCTGGTTGGGGATTCAAAGCCCCTTCTTTTGATGATTTTTAAGGCCCAATTTTGATAGAGAAGGTGAGCCATATATAATGTATCATTGAGGAGCAACAGGCTATCTAGGTGAAGAAGAGTTGCACTATCATGTCTGATGGATGGACTGATACAAAAAATAAAACACTGCTCAATTTTCTAGCTTGTTCTTCCAATGGCACAATCTTCTTGAAGTCAATTAATACTTAAGGGAAGCTAAAGAATGCAAATTATGTGTGGTGTTTTGGAAGAAGTTTTGGCTGAAGTGGGGTTGGAAAATGTAGATCTGACCTAGTGTCACTCGATTTGCAACCTCATTCATCGGCTTGCAGTCTTTGCTACAAGAAAAAGCTTCTTTTAAGCAAACTTTTTGTTAGTGAGAGGTGGAGCAAGTCTTCCTATGCAAAGACAATTGCTATGATCAATGTGGTGGATTGGGTGTTTGATGATGCCCACTTTGGACTCCTGCAAAGGAGATTGTAGATGTAAGTTTTCGAAATCCTTTGTTGTTTTCTTTTCCTAGTTTCTATAAATCTCTTTTTCCTCATTGGAACATAAAAGATGTTTTTTTAACTATTTGAGCTTAACCTTTTTTAAGGTGACTGAGGCATTGACTTCTCTTCTTTGTATTGTTAATGGAGAAAAGCCAACAATGTGGTACATCTATGGGGGAATTGTTGATGTATAGCCGCAGGCCTCTTACTTCCAGCCACGATTTTCATAAAGCAATAAATTAAATATAGCTTACAGCTATTTATTTATTTAAGATGTCTTTTTGTGAAGAGGCGCTTCACATAAATATTAAATAATATTTGTTAATGAAGCCAACATAAGTGTATGTTCTCCACCTTTCAAAAGGGTCACATTGTTCTAATATGAGGCCGACTTATCTTGAAGGATGAATAGCACCATTTCTCTTGAAGAGGCCGACCTCTTGAGTAGAGATGCATCTCTTGGGAGAAGTCGTATTCATATTGTATATATAGGCATTCACTCCATCATTTCAGATATTCATTCATCCTTGTTCAAGTTCGCATTTTATCAAGAAGTCGAGTATTACTTTCAGCAGATTGATTCATTGAAAAAGTTTGATATTATTGTTGGAGATTGCATCAAGTGTGGTGCTGATTGATTCGGCATTGTATTTGGCCTCATTGTAAAAGCGATTTGCTTTCCATTATTCAATATATAAGAGATATATTGTGGCTGGGTTTTTCCCCTCAAGTTGGAGGGTTTTCCCAGGGTATATGCTGTGTCAAATTGTTTAAATTGTTCTATATCTGCTTATTTAATTTCTGATCCTAAAAATAACATGGTATCAGAGTGGGTTTAAGCAAGATCATGATCAGATTTCTATAAGCAGCGTGCTCTTCCTCTCTTGTTCTCATCTTAGTGTGTCTATCTTATCTTCGAAAATGGTGAACGGTCTCAAGGTTGAAGATAGACTTGAAGGTGCCTCTAACTTCACCTCTTGGAAGTTTAGAGTTATGATTGCATTGGAAGAAAATGAGATTATTGATTTCGTGGCGAGCAAAGTCCCCGAGCCTTCCGATGAGAATGAGAAGACACAATGGAAGAAGAATGGTACAAAGGCCAAGAAGATATTGATTGATTCTGTGAAGGATCACCTTGTGCCTATTATCTCCAAGTTGAAGACAGCGAGAGAGATGTTCAAGACTTTGGAGGGATTGTATGAGATTAATAACACCAACCGAGCTCTTGCATTGAGGCAACAGCTACATCACATCAAGATGGCAAAAGGAGATTCGGTCATCTCCTTCTTCATGAAGATCACTGAGTTGAGAGATCAGCTTTGTGCCATTGGTAATATGGTTGATGATAAAGATTTAGTCATGTTGGCACTTAACGGTCTTCCTCAATCTTGGGAACCATTTATCCAAGGTATTAGTGGAAGATCAAAGCTACCAAAGTTTGATTGACTTAGGGCAGATTGTATTCAAGAAGAATCAAGACTGGCAACAAGAGGTAATGGACGAAGTTCTAACAATGAAGATAATCATGTACTTGCTGCTCAAACATCGAAGAGGAAAGGAAGAGAAGGAAGGAAAGGCAATTTCAAGAGGAACAAAGACAGAAGATCAGATGGTGCTCCTGAATCTAAGAAGAATAAGGATCTCTCCCATATACAGTGCGTCAGATATGACAAGTTTGGTCACTATGCGAGAGATTGTGCAACAAGACCTAAGCAACATGCTTCTACTGCGGATGTGGATGAGGTCTCTCCTCAGAAGGATTCAAGAGATAATTTAAGTGGATTTCTATTTATCTCAGCCCTATCAAGCAATGTTCCAACCGATAGCAGCACATGGTTGATTAATAGTAGTACCTCTCATCACATTACCGGATTTAGAGAGCATCTTTCAGATTGGTGGAGAGAGATACCAACATTCAAGTAATAATTGGAGATGATGCTTGCTATTCAATGAAGGGTGCAAGAGCCTCCTCTCTCCACCTAGATTCCGGCATCTCTCTTCATTTGAGTGATGTGTTGTTCATACCGGGTATCAAGAGGAACCTTGTATCAATTTCAGCCTTGGAGGACAAGGGATATCAAGTTGCATTTTATGAGGGAAAAGTTCTTGCTTGGCCGAAGAACTCTAGCATCAAGACAGCCCGAGTGATTGGTGTACGGCAAGAGAGTCTTTATAGACTTTCCATTCGTCCAATGCAAGCCTTGCTGCATGATTCCACTAGTTCAAGCGAGCTTTGGTATAGAAGACTTGCTCACCTCCATTTCAGAGCTCTTCCATCCATGAAGAAGATGGTCACTGGCCTTCCAAGTCTCAGTCAGGAGCATGATTAAGAAGGAGTTGTGTCCCTCACAATCCACAGCAGAGATGTTGCAGAAAGGAAGAATAGATCCATTGTTGAGGCAGCTAAAGCCATGATCCATGATCAAGACTTGCAAACCTTCCTTTGGGCAGAAGCATCTAGAACTGTAGTGTATGTTCAGAATCGGTGCCCTCATCGTATTTTAGAGAATATGACTCCTGAAGAAGCCTTCACAGGTGTGAAGCCTGAGATTAGTCATTTGAGAATCTTTGGTTGTCCTGTTTATATCCATGTGCCTAAAGATAAGAGGACTAAGTTAGAACCTTCTGGCAAGAAAGAAATATTTGTGGGTTACAGTGAATCTTCAAAAGCCTACAGGATTTACATTCCAAGTCAGAAACTGATAGAGATCAGCAGGGATGTCACTTTTGAAGAAGATGTTGCATTCAAAAGATCTAAAGGTTCATACATGGAGATAGATAATGAAGACCGAGAGACTCCTCAGGACATGGACGTTGATCATACTCCTGAGATTCAGAGGGAGTCTATTGAACCAGAATAGGATGGTGATCCAGTTGAGCCTTTGGAACCAACTGATGGGCCAAGAGATATTGTCATAGGTCAAAACAGACCTCTATGGGCTAGGCAAAAAATGCAGGAAGCAGAAAAGTTTGCAGCTCCTAGAGGCACATTCAGAGAAAGCAAAAGACCACAGCAGTTTTGAAGCTATGTTGCATTAATGAGTCATATCATTGAATTTGAGCATTCCAGTGTTGAGGAAGCATCAAGTCAGCAAGTATGGAGAGATGCTATGGCTGAAGAATATCAATCTATCATCAAAAATGATGTTTGGGATATTGTACCAAGACCAGAAGGGAAATCTGTTGTATCTTTTAAATGGCTTTTCAAGATCAAGCATTCGGCTGATGGAAGCATTGAAAAGTACAAAGCTAGATTTGTGGCTAGAGAATTCTCTCAGAAAGAGGGAATAGATTATGAAGAAACCTTTGCTCCAGTTGCTCGTTATATATCCATCAACATCATTATTGCTATTGCAGCAACTAAGGGATGGAAGCTACATCAGATGGATGTGAAGACAACATTCCTTAATGGCGTGATTGAAGAAGAGGTATACATTGAGCAACCTGATGGCTTTGAGATTCATCGGAAGGAGTCTCATGTTTGTAAATTGAAGAAGGCTTTGTATGGCCTTAAGCAGGCTCCTTGTGCTTGGTATGAAAGGATTGATCGATACCTAATGAGCTTGGGCTTCTCCAAGAATGATGCTGATTCAAATCTTTACTTCAAGGTAGTTGATGGTGAGGCATTAATCTTGGTTCTTTATGTTGATGACCTATTTCTTACTGGAGCAGAATATCTCATTATCAAATCCAAGGAGTTAGCTTCTGAATTCGAGATGAAGGATTTAGGATATATGCATTACTTCCTAGGATTGGAAGTGTGGCAGAGACCCAACGAGATCATTCCGAGTCAAGGGAAGTATACTATAGACATCTTGAAGAGATTTGTTATGACGGATTGCAAATCCATGTCTACATCGATGAAAAACAATTTGAAGAAGTTGAGTGAGTCTGCAACTAGTTCAGATTTGGTGGGTCCCACTATGTACATGCGGATGATTGGATCATTGATGTATTTAGTCAAAACTAGACCAAATATTTGCTATGCAGTGAGTGCACTTAGTCAGTTCATGTGTGAACCAAGGCAAATACATCTAGTTGCAGGTAAGCATATCTTGAGATACTTGCGTGGCACAATTGGATATGGCTTGAGATATTCTTCCAGTGTAGACCTAAAGCTGCAAGGATATTCTGATTCTGATTGGGCAGGGAGTGTAACTGATCGGAAGAGCACTTCTGGTTGTTGCTTTAGCTTGGGGTCTGCAATGATTTCTTGGTGTAGCAGGAAGCAGTCTTTAATGGCACTAAGCACTACAGAGGCCAAGTATATCGCAGCTTGTGTTGTAGCTCAAGAAGCAATGTGGCTTCGAAAGCTCCTTGTAGGATTGTTTGGACAATCATTGGAGCCGACTATTATTCATTGTGATAATCAAAGTTGTGTGAAACTTTTTGTCAATCTAGTGTTTCATGACAGAACAAAACATGTTGAGATCAAATACCATTATATCAGAGATATGGTATTGAGGAAAGCTATCCAGTTGAGATACATTTGCACTGATGAGTAGACAGTTGATATTCTCAGCAAGCCTCTCTCTAAAGTGAAGTTTGTGCACTTTCAAGACAAGCTTGGAGTTGTGGAGAATGAAGCCCTAGCTGAGAGGGAGACTCAACATCAGTGATCTTTTGTGATTTGCTTTAATGCATCTTTCTCTGTGATAGAGAAATTTTAGGTGAAAGCCCTTGTTAATGCATCTTTCTCTATGAGAGAGAAATTTGAGGTGAAAGCCCTTGTTTCCACCCATTGGGAGTAGCCATGGTGGATGTCATGTTGAGTGACTCCATGACAACATCACGTTGAGAGACTCCGTGATGATTTCATTGTACTTGTGTTTATCCACCCTCTGGGAGTAGCCATGGTGGACGTCATGTTGAGATGACGACATCATGTTGAGTGACTCCGTGATGGGCACTTGTGCACATGTTCTTTTCCATACATGGGAGTAGCCATGATGGACGATATCACATTGAGTGACTCCGTGATGAGCTCTTTTCCACCTATGGGTGTAGCCATTGCAGGTGTCATGTTGAGAGACTCCATGACATGGATATCTGGAAGTATTCCTCCCTAGCTAAGAGGGAGTGTTGATGCATAACCGAGGGCCTCTTACTTCCAGCCATGATTTTCGTAAAGCAATAAATTAAATATAGCTTACAACTATTGCTTTATTGGAGATGCCTTTTTGTGAAGAGGCGCTTCACATAAATATTAAATAATATTTGTTAATGAAGTCGACATAAGTGTATGTTCGCCACCTTTCAAAAGGGTCACATTGTTCTAATATGAGGCCGACTTATCTTGAAGGATGAATCGCACCATTTCTCTTGAAGAGGCCGACCTTTTGAGTAGAGACGCGTTTCTTGGGAGAAGTCGTATTCATATTGTATATATAGGCGTTCACTCTCCATCATTTCAGATATTCATTCATCCTTGTTCAAGTTTGCATTTTATCAAGAAGTCGAGTATTACTTTCAGCAGATCGATTCATTGAAGAAGTTCAATATTATTGTTGGAGATTGCATCAAGTGTGGTGCTGATTGATTCGGCCTTGTATTTAGCCTCATTGTAAAAGTGATTTGCTTTCCATTATTCAATATATAAGAGATATATTGTGGCTGGATTTTTCTCCCTCAAGTTGGAGGGTTTTCCCAGGGTATATGCTGTGTCAAATTGTTTAAATTGTTCTATATCTGCTTATTTAATTTCTGATCCTAAAACTAACAAGAATGGGCCAAAGAAAGGAGCATATCAGACAATACTATGGTGGTATTGAGGCCACATATGAGTCCATTTTGGGTATTATTGATGAGCGCTAGATAAAACAAATTCATAGGCCACTTCATGCTCGTGCATAGTACTCAACCTAGCCTTCCAATTTCTTGATAGCTTCAAGTCCAATGAGGAGGTTTCAAGAGACCTATACGCTGTTGTAGAGGTTGAATGAAGTCCACAGATTAGGGTGAAGATCATGCTCGAGATTGAGATCTACAAACGGGCTCTTGGAGATCTCTTTTCTTGAGAAATGCAAGATAGCTAGAACTAGTACTCCAAGCAAAATTTTCATTCATTGAAATTTGAAACAATGATTTAAAATTTAATGATTTTCCTTCTTTGTTATTAAATTTTGAATTTCTAGTATTTGTAGATCTTAAACATTTTCATTTTTCCTTATAGATGAATGGTAGGACAATTTTGTTGCTAAGCTGCCTAATCTTCAAAGAAATACCATCCAAGTTTTAGGCCAACCATGTAGTGTTTTAGGTTTTGAGCACAATTGGATTATGTTTGAGCACATACACTACAAAATATGCAATGAGTTGTCAATACAAAGGTTGAATGACCTTGTATTTGTGTATTACAATTTTTGAATCAACCACAAGAGAAATTTGTTCGCAAATGAAGAATTAGCTCCCATAGAGTTGTATATGATCCCACATCTAAGTGGATCACCGAGGATGACCCTATTTATTTATAGGGTCATGCATGGGTTGATTAGGTTGATCACAAGGTAGAACTTGTAGCAATGGGAGAGTAGGTTTGAGCCCATGATGCTAGAGACAAAGAAGTCCCAGAGAATGACACTACCTCATCTACAAAGAGAATTGACATACTCAGAGTGCAGGGCCTAGAAAATTGGAGCTAATGTGCGGAGTAGGTGCTAGTACCATGTACATGGATTTTTGAACCCATTGAACTTTATCTAAAAGAAAACAATTTAAATTATTTTTTAAGTATATTAAAACATATTTTATTTTGTATAGGAATTCAAGTATGAAGTTTGATGCATTTTTTACTTATTTTTGTTGTCTTGACATAGATATGGTAGATCTAATTGATTAGATTATGTGCATATTTGAGATTATTCTAAAATAAGATGCAAGATAAATAGATTTGCCTTAAAATTGGCTATTTTTCAATGTTTACAATTAAGTTTTGCAATGTCTACACCAAGTTTTGTCATCGAATTTGAGTCTTTAAGACAAAAAATGGCTTACTGAATTTGTGCCAAGTTCGAGTCACAGAACCATGTTGCATTTGTACTTGAAATGAGGTGTCAATTTTTTTTTATTGAATTAATTTCTAAAAGGAATCCAAATACACAAAAGTTTTCAGTGTTTGATGCCATTAAAGACCTGTTTTTGAGGCTGCAAAACAAGTTCTTATTTTGCTATGCAGTGAAACCAGATCCTTTCGCAAATCATTTTGAAAAGAGCATTGTCTACTCCTCGTTGGTGAGTCACAAAACCCCATAACACCTTTCTCAATCATTAGTATATGAGTGTCATTTGTGACCTGCTACAAGCCACAGTCCATAATACATGTAAAATGGACTTCACTCAAACATTGAAACTTTTGTACTAACAATTATTTATACTTCTGTCTAGTTGAGTATTCAATCTAGATTTGACTATTTACTACTCTATAAGATGAATTTAGATCTATTCTGATATCCATGAAATTAATGTCAGGGAATAAAATATGCCTAATCTTTTAGGAAACACCCATGTAGATGAGTTAACTTTCACTATGGCTTTGCCAAGTCATTCAAGAGTCTGAATTGTGCAAATATAACGATGTGAATGTACATGCAATACAATTGTAGTTGGTGATATAACTTTCAGTAATCCTTGGTAATGATTTCAGTTCCACATAAATGAGCAACATTAATGCACACCAACATCCTTCAAGCTCCATAGTTACAGTTTAGAAGCCAAGTAGACAAGTAAATAGAGAAGAAGCAAGTGCAAAAGCAAATATGTCTAAACATCCTAAGTCAAAACTTCTAATTAATTTTAGAAGCACCACAATTGCCTACTCGTTAAAAAGAATAATTAAATGATTTACAACTATAAAACATATAATGGTTCAATTTTCATTTTCTATCAAAATATTTATTCACTTAAAAAGAAACTTCAGCATTTGAATACATAAACAAAAATAAGCATACTGTGATCGTGGGATGTATGCTCCTTTTCTACAAGATCAGATATGTATTCAGATCCAATTATATGTCCATCTTTGTGTATTTTAAGCTGCAAAAAACACAAACAGTACAGTTGACTTTAAAATATAAGGCCAAAAACATTCAAGACATACTTAAATGAGTCACACAGAAAATAGACAAATGTATCAAATTAAAATACTGCAAATGTTTATCCAGCACCATAAAGTTGCTGTAATTATTCATAGCTTGAACAGACTAAGCAATGCGCATATGTTAAAACCCTGAAAGCTTTCTTGGAAACTAGTCATATAAGTCTGGAGAAGAGGACCATTTTGTTCTAAAAATTAATTAGTTAAGTATGACACTTTTCTATTAGAGAATTCCATAATGCCTCTAATTCACTGCTGTAATGTTTACTTTTAAGAATGTGTTAACTAAAAAAAATCAAAATCAAAATCAGCCAAAGACAGAAATGAATGCACTGACCAATTTTCAGTTTCAAGCTTGGGAAAACAAGAAAATCTCAACCTTCTCCCTTATATAACACTAATGAAAAAAGTCGCCTTATTTGATTGAACATGAATTGAAATTCGATGTCTTATCAAATTCAAAAACAAAGTTTGGAAACCAAAAGAGGATTAAATTTGAGATTAATTTGGAGTAATTTTATATATATGGGAGACCTGAGACCCGAAAAAACATTGTTGAGATTCAAAGGCGCAAATGATATTTCACTCATCACTTGGAATCAAAGATATTTATTATGTAAATGAAACTATAACAAGTGGTCTTAATCATACATAATATACAATTATCTTTGCCAAGAAATTCTTCGCCTAGAAGATATAAAGGAATCAAACCAATATACATATGACAATAATATGTTCATGTATTATCGTCAAATATACATCTAAGTTGCCAAATCGGGTATAGGTACGGGTATGTGTCATGTTCCCTCTACTGGGAGAAGAAAATACTAATGCTTTTTTTAAACACTATATTATAATAGATAATAATGAAACAATGTTGGCTAAGCATTGCTTGAATTAACAAAGAGAGTAGATTACAATATATAGAGGAGGTAGATGACTGTAGACATTTAAGATGTCTAACTACCTCAACTACTAACTACTGTAGCACTAATTGACCATTATATAATAGAAAATATAATATTCTAACACCCTCCCTTAATGGTCAATCTACTAACTAGCCTACAAAAAACAATCTGCAGGTCGATTGGTCACAAATTCTTCAGAACACTCTGCTGCTGCTGAGACCCTCCTTGGATCTACAGAATGTGAATGACCAAGAGAACCAAAAAACCGTCCAGAAAATAACAGAGAAGGCTGCCCCCTTCTTTAGAAAGCTCTGCAACAAGAGACAAGAGCCTGCCACTGACTCTGCCACCGAGATAAGTCTGCCACTAACCCTCCCAGAAACTGCAGAACTGCTGACCAGAAATCATCACAAAACGTCCAACCTGACGTTGGCTAACAAAGTTGTTCCTCCCTGAAACCAGAGACATACTAAGAACAGCTACCACGATTTTGAGGATAAATTGGCAAACCGTCAAAACTTTTGCAAATGAGCATGACGCCCAAGAACAGACTGCAAGAAGCCAGTGGTGCAGATGTTTGTCCTAGCAACTCCAAGTGCGACCAGTACAGACTGCAACCAACCACGATTTTTGAGGAAAAATCGCCAAACCCAAGATTACAAATCATCATTTTTTTTTTTGGAAAAAACGGTAAAAACCAAATACTAAAGAGCCCTCCCGAACAACAAAAACCCCGACTAGGGTATACAGGAAAAACTCTTAATTTTTGAGGAGAAAATTATAAACCCTCCCAGAATTTTTTAAAGGAAAAAATTATGAAAACCCCTACAAATTTTTGTAAGGGAAAAATTATTAAACCATACGATTTTTTTGAGGGAAAAATTATTAAACCCATACAACAGATTTATTTTTTTAGACAAAAATTATTTAAAAACCCATTAAGCCAAATTCTTTTCTTTTCGACAAAAATATCTAAAACCTGTATCAATTTTTAAAGGGACAAAAATTTAAAACCCGCATAAATTTTTTTAATAAAGGAAAAACTTTAAAACCCAAACAGATTTTTATTTTTATATGGAAAAATATTTAAACCCCCCAAATAAAAGAAAAAAAAGACATGGCTCTAAAAAACGCAGCAAGGAGGTCAAATCGCGCGGCCAAAAGGTAAACAAAACACGCCAGAATGAGGTCAAAGTCGCGGATAGAAAACGCAGGCTTCAAAAGACATAGAAACGCGTCTCACAAGAGGTCGTGCCCAGCAGACAAAAAATCACGGCCAGAATAAGAACGACGCCCAGACAAGGTCACGCGCGGGCCAGAGATGGAGGTCGTGCGACAAAAGGAAATCATGCAGGTTCGTCTTCAGAAAAGAACACGACTAGATTTCTGAAACAAAAACGCGTCTAGGAGGAGAAAGAACACGCGCCCAGGCAGAGCAGGAGGTCACACAACGTGGGTTTTGATCTAGAGAAAAAACAAAGCCACAAAAAAACAAGAAACGTCATGGCTAGCAGAAGACGGATCCACGAACTAGGTCGTGCGAGCTGAGAGAAGTGGCACCCGAAAAAACAAACCAACCCTAACACACGACTTGCAGCAGGACGCCATAGTTTCTAAAAACGCCCAAAAACCCTAGCCGCTATCATACCCTCAATTTTTTTAAGAGCCACGAAAATTTCAAACGAGCCACCAAGAGATTTTCTTGCAAGAAAATCTGAAAGTTCACACGCAAAAAAGAATTATTGAACCCTCTGAAATCTTGAGCCCTCCCGTGAGGGAGACAAGCTCAGTCTGGCTCTGATACCATGAAACAATGTTGACTAAACATTGCTTGAATTAACAAAGAGAGTAGATTACAATATATAGAGGAGGTAGATAACTGTAGGCATTTAAGATGTCTAACTACCTCAACTACTAACTACTGTAGCACTAATTGACCATTATACAATAGAGAATATAATATTCTAACAAATAATATAACATTAATATAATTATTTTAATAATAATAAAGCCCCTTGGTGGCCGACTCACTTTGTTTCATAGGTGGCGCCAACTTATTTCAAATTTTGGAGACGACCAAATTTTGTTTTATAAAAGAGCCAATAGATATATAAGAGGGAACATTTTTGACATTATAATCAAGGGATTTTATGCTGAAGAACTCTGTTGTTTACAGCTTATTACTTGGGACAAAAACCTCAAGTAAATTCGACTAGGTTGGACGCCAAACCCATCTTGGTTCTGTTAGCGCAATTTTCCACTTAGGGAGTTGCATTGAACTTAATTTAATTCATTGGTTACAGGAAGTCAAAGACCATTATAAGCAGAGGTTTATAGGCGGGAGTCATGGAAGAAGTCCCTAGCAGATAGAGGGTTTACTAGCACAGGAGCGACAAGTGTTGAAGGTGCCCGGCAACCACTAAGATTCAAGGGGCTATACTGCATCCATAGTGCCAGCACTGTCTCTAAAACCTACAGGCAAGAGGAGTGAGTGTAATATAAGTGGCCAGCTTCACCAAGAATGCTCAAACCATAGCAATAAGGGGTGTCACAAGTTGTAATGTGAGCTATGTATTGCCATTAGGCCAAAGGCCGATAAATCATGACTCCGCACAGGCTGTGCTGCGAACTGTGTAGCTTGTTAAACAATTTTGTAAGCCTAATCTAATTCAGTTCTGTTATTTGCTGAAAGTGTATATATGCAGAAGTGTTTATTTGAAATATGGTGCGACTCCTATAAAAGTGTTGATTGACTGAATATAATTGGTGCGCTCAGTTTATTCAGATGTAGTTAATTAACAGTTCTTTATAGGATCTGCAATTTTGTATACTTAGGGTTTAACAGCAGTTGACAGCTATAAACTGATTGAATTCAAAGAACAAACCCTAGGGACATTACATTGGTATCAGAGCCTTGTTTTTGCCAACCTGTGGGAACTGCTTTAATGTAGATTCATTGATAGAACTGAAGAAAACTTGCAAGAAGGTTATCAACGAAATTTAAAACAAAGAATTTCAATACTTTATGAGAGATTCTACGGGAGAATTGGCTCACATCCTAAGAGAGATGAATCAACAATGGAATGCCGGTGGATCCAATCAACCTTTTGCAGAAGGAAGTAGCTCAGCTAATGGCAGGGTTTCAATTAACCCACCCAAAAAGACATTCAGAGCCAATTTTTTACAAAGAGAAGAGGCAAACCCATTTGAGGGAGAACAACTCATACCACCACGATAGGAGGACGAAATGGCAAGGTATCGTGTTGAATATAATGCTTTAAACCCAACCATTCGATGTGACATGTCTTTCATTGAGTATATGAGATGAAAACAAGAAATGGGCATAGGAGGAGAAGGCATCAAGAGGAGTAAGGGGTCTGAATCTTTGGGATTACACACTCATCAATGTTGAGGGTTTGGCTGCATACATAAGGGATGGCATACTACCAGTACTGCTCAAAAAGCTTCCCCCATATCTGCAATCTCTAATTAAATCAGCTTCGAGAAGGAGGCCTTCAGCAGAAGCTCTTCTAGAAATGCCATATTTTCCTTTAACAGTAAGATCAACTTATTGGTTTCTTGTACTTGTTTACATTATGAGGAGCATTGAAATGTCCAACGGAAGCGATTTATTTGGATCTGCAGTACAGTTTGGGCAGAGTTCATATTTTCAATGCTAGAGTGCTATACCATTGCAACCAATTAAAGCTACTGCCACAGAAATGTCTCCCAAGGAGAAGATTAAGATTGCAATCAATGATTCCAGTTGTAGTGGGAGGTTGGTTTTGTGTGTTGCATTGGGAAGGGGTGATATCGAAGTAGTGGTAGTGATTGACCCCTTTATTGATGTCTAATATATGGCTTACATGTTCAAGACTCAAGTATGACACTTAAAATTGCTGGCCACAAAATTACAGTTACTTCCGAGAGGAACCCTGCAGAGATTCCATGGGGTGATTTTTGGAGTTGAGTATGTTGGAGAGTTATCTGGTGTATTTACTACAGCTGAGAAGGCATCCTCACATCTTAAGGGTGGTGCTAAAAAGGTTGTGATTTCTGCTCCATCAGCAAATGCCCCTATGTTTGGAGTAAATGGAGAGACGTATAAGTCTGAGATAGCTGTTGTTTCTAATGCAAGCTGCACAACTAATTTTCTTGTTTACCTTGCAAAGATCATGCATGAAAAGCTTGGTATCGTTGAGGGTCTTATGGCAACTGTTTATGCAACTACACAAAAGACAGCGGATGGCCCCTCAATGAAGGTGTGGGTTAGGATGCCAAACCTGCCAATGTTGTTATTAAGTACTATTTTTGTGATAGTCATAAGTGTCAAGAGTGCAATTGGAGTGCTCCCAAGAGAGAATTATATCCTTCAAGTGACAAGGACAGTGAAATTCAGCACTTGAATGATGGTTGACATTGTCAGGTGACACAAGTGAGCCAGATGCACCCAGGATATACTTAAGTGGCACAGGCTAAGGAAAAGTACACCTGCTAGGATCTGATCAGATTTTGAATGGCATGAAGAGGTGCCTATACACATTTTTTATGACAAGAGCTATTGGAATGAGCACCTAGGAGATAGATAAAACTGTAAACATTTATGATTTAAGTGGCAGTAGTAGCAAGAATAGGCACCAAAGGGTTAAGAAACACAAGCAGCAAAGATAGGTGAAAGGTGTGCTTTTGAGTGAGAGATATGGTCTAAAGCACACCAAGAGTCTCTTTAAGTTTCAACTGTCATTTTTTGGCAATCATTCTGCTCTAGAGATCAAATTTTGTCCCCTTTTCATCTACATAAAATGAACTATGTAGCATTTATGAGCATTTGACTGTTGAAGAGCTTAAAGAAAATATAAAATAAAATAACTCATACAAAAGGTTTAATGTTGTATTCAAGCTGCAAAGACTTTGATAACGATTGGTGGAAAATCTTCCAGCTATTAAAAATAGAAGAAATGCCAAAGAATGTTGTTACATAATGAGATTCGTCAATTTAAAGCAAATAATATGCCTTGTTCAAAACGCCAGGAAGAATCTCTTACTTTCCATATATTTGTATCCAGATCTACTTCATGCTTGCCAGACATGTCAATTGCATCAACACTCAAAACTGCAATACAACATTTATCAAGAGAAAGTTGAGCATGTTATTAAAGACAACTAAAACAATTCCATACAGAAACTATCAATGTGGATATCAAATGAATCACAAAGGAGTCAAGGGCAGATTAATTAGACTCTAAATACAACTTGGGAAAAAATTCAAAGTGGAACTATTGAACTTGAGAAGCTATAACAAACAGTAAACTCTTGATGGGATGAAAAAACTAAAGGGTTTACAACAAATTATATGCATCTATAATTAAGGAAACCATTATAGATATATCATCGTCTAACAAATTAAATTAAAAAAATCAATGTCAAAAATATAATCCACCAACTTGAACAAAAAGCATATCACTGTCATGTGATCAAATCAGTTTATATATTTGATTTAATGAAAACTTAAGGTAAACAATAATTATTAAGATTAAGATCTCCAATGGCAGCCACCAAGAAGTAATAGAATTTTATAACCAAAAATATTTTCTGGAGAACCTTAAATTGTGTTTTAAGCCTTCCAAACTCACACAAATGCAACTTGCCGACCTCTCCTTTATGGTCTGACTCCAGTATGCTTAAAATGTAGTTGGGTGAAATAACATATTTTAGACAAGACTGATAGAAAAAACATGTTAAGCCGTTTTTCACATTTTTCTCTAACGAACTTCTGAATACACAAACATAGTGAACTTTATGGCTATTTTTCACGTCTTTCTCTAATGAACTTCTGAATACACAAATGTCAAATATATAGATATAATTTTGGAAGTCTAGCTTGCTTGGGAACTATAAGCATCACACAGAGAAAGTTAGAATTATTAACACGAATATAATTCATTGAAACCTACTTCCAACAAATTAAATTTATAAATGGGAAGTTATGTTACACAAAAGAATAAAATTATAAACTGTTTGGCCTTCTATTGTCTATACGGTCAAGTACTCCCAGTTGACATTTGAAAGACAAAATTACAATTATATGAAGCAATTTTTAATGGGACTTAACATAAATATAAACCAAAAGGACAACATCACTCACTTTCACAAGGGATTGAAGGAAAAGTCATATTAACATGTATAGGAAGAGTCTCTCCACGCTTCACATCTACAGACATCTGCATAGAAAGAAACTTAGTTCTTTAATTATTCAAATACAAAAATCAAAACCTTACAAGAACTTAGCTAATAAAGGAAACCAAGATGCAAGCTAAGCTTTATTAAAAAAAAAAAAATTGCAGAAAAATTAGTCACTAGCTATATTCCAGAATACATCTTCAAATAACAGATTCACACATGTTTAAACTAAATCTTCTCAAGACAAAGTTATTGTTCTAATAATGGCCTCAAATTTCATTTTAAAGGGCCTATAAATTCCAGTAGCATAATAATCATAACAAGAAAAAGACAAAAATTTCAAAGGGTGGAAAACAAAACCTCATGTACAGTGTTGGTTGCAAGATAATATTTTAATTCATGTATGAACAATGTTGTCATAATGAGAAGCCCAATAATGGAGACTGCAAAACCAACAAAACCAGATGAATTCAAATTTATTAGAATACAACACGAAGATATTTATATTTAAGTGTGAAATATGTAAAAGAAAAAACGCAAAGGTTTAACATGTATCAGTTAGGTGAAAGCAAGCATTCAGTTTAATATCTAGCTCCATAATATGTGGCAAAAACTAGTCAGAAATACATGCTGAAACTAGATCCTTCAAAGAAAACCAACTTTAATCAAAACAATCACATTACACACTTGCGATATGCCAATAGCAAATAATCATATTCTGAAACAATTACTAGGACAGTCAACCTGATCCGAAAATGATCAATTAAGTTAGCAAAATCAGTAAAATTAGTCACTTGATGTTTTTGTGAATATTCTCCTTGTACTTCAAACTCTTGATGACTCATTCTAGCAAGAAACATAACTGATCAGCATTGCAAATATCAGATTGTTAAGGTATAACGGAGACAAAGGTGCA
Organism: Sequoiadendron giganteum; assembly: GCA_007115665.2. Taxonomy (NCBI): domain Eukaryota; kingdom Viridiplantae; phylum Streptophyta; class Pinopsida; order Cupressales; family Cupressaceae; genus Sequoiadendron; species Sequoiadendron giganteum. The sequence goes on along the minus strand of CM021103.1, from coordinate 38,681,134 downwards.
CCTTGTGATCCAGAGACTCATGGCGCTACTATAATACAGATATCAGGCATGCTATTATTTCTCCATTGCTGTGGATGCTATACTCTCTACTTGTTCAAACATGCTTCAATTCACTGTTAATTGCACTTAACAAGACTAAAATTCATACATATGGACTATTTTCCCATAATTCCACAAATGGAATGGCCACTTTATCAAACAATGTCATGCCCCAGCCATAGAGATCGCAACCTTTGCCACACATAGCGTAGCTTTAATAACCATTAAACCAAGCGATAGTATAAATCATTAGCAAAGGGGCCTGTTGGTTTTTTTTTTAGAACCAAACTTGATCTCACCATTCACCTATGAATCTGTCAGAATCCAATGATAAGTAAAGGCAAGGCTTGGCCAACAAACAAGTAAGGATTATTAGGCCCTTACTTCTACACTTCGGGCTTTGTGAAACCCAGGAGGGTAATCCTAACAATGTTCACATGATATTCTTGTGCCATCTTTATCATAACATTGCAACACACAGATAATTCTCATATAAAGGCTCAACTAACAAAACGTATCAAAGAAGTTGGCTACTTCTTAACAATAGTTCGCATTTAGAGCATGAGAATGGTAAAGCCCAACATAACTATAACCCATTTCAGAAAATTTGTTTTAATGAACGGTTTGCTGCTGAATTAATCAACACAATACAATACAATTACCTCACTTAGGACAGTGACTTATCCTTGGAACGGATTCAATGCTAACACCCACATTTTTTGACAGCAATTTTCACACATGACATTATTTTAAGCTTTGAGAATACTGCATTACAATATTTCAACATTATATCTCAACCATCACTTCTTACTAACATCCTAGCACCTAATTTGATATAAACCTATAGCTCTATTCAAGCATTTACATCTATTCTTTGAATTAATTAGCAAGAATAAAACTATGCACCCATTGGAAATCAATAGAGACAAATAAGATAACCCTTGATTATATTATTTATAGTTTATAAAACCAGTAAATAGGATAGAAAATGGTGTCGAACTTGTGCTATTCTATTCTATATTGCCAGTATTGCTATCAAGACTACATACGTATATTAGCAGACTCGAACCTAAGACTTAACACTAAAATGCTCAATATCCTTTACAATTCTCTGTGTGATCAATTCCAGAACAACCAACCAACCTCTTCGTAACCAGCCTTGAATTCCCATTTATAAAGATATGGGAGAAAAACAAGCCACAAGCTGAATTACAATTACAATCACATTTGCATTTGACGTATAATTTCACTTTAATTTTGTTGGCGTTTCCAATCGCACCTCTGGAATGCGTTTTGGAAACGGACAGCTATGTGCAGTAAACTGCTCTTCGAATTAGGAGGCCAAGCTCCCTCTTTTGCTGAGTTGCATAAAGAAAGTAAACTAAACTAATTTTACCTATCTTTTGGTTCAGCTACGAGAACACAAGGTTATAGAACTCTAGATGTTGCAGCTAAGGTTTTCCCTTTAAATGAAGCTTAACTTACGCTAAAGATGTTTCTAGTCTCTCAAGTAAACGCAGAGCAAGAGAGTTAGAAATGAACAAGATTGATTTTCTGACAAAGATACTTAAATAAACTTTCTTCAACATACATCTACTAAATTTCAATGCAAGCTGAAAAGGAGATCATATAAGTATTACACAATAACGGAAATATGGGACTTTATATTAGGGGCAGCAAAGCAAGCTTCAAGACTTTATTTTCTCACACTTCGAGCACAAAGATCATAATTCCGGGACAGTAAGTTGTAGCAAAATACTTACAACATGCAATCAAACCAAATTACGATTGACACAAAACACATGCACTAAACAAGGATTTGCAGCTAAGGAGGCATGCAAACTTGCTCTTTACACAAAGTGAACTGACACCAATCGATAACAAACATGAAGACATAGGCTCAACAATTTTGTTATCACAAGCCCAGTTAAACTAAAATGAGAAAACATTGCTCTTATTTATAACTAAGCAGAGGAATAGGAAACCCTAAAATCTCCTTGCTTTTACAACTACTACTTGCCAACATACAAGCTTTATTTCTAATCCTAGAAAAAATAAAAACATCTAAAACCTAGAAAGCATCTAAAAAATAGAAAATGCCAACTCATTACAATCGTTTTCTTTCTATCCTCAAAGAATGGATAAGAATCATGACAAGAATAAAAAGAAAGCTAGGAAGAAGCTTCTAGAAGAAAGCTGATTTAAATCTCGATCACATCCGCTAAAAAGCAGGCAACTTCATCCTTGGTGGGAGTGCCAATAGTATTAATAACAAAATGTCGTTTTTCCAAGATTTCTTCACCATCTACAATAGATTTTAGGAAATCTTCACTCTCATTGGCCGCTTTCTCGAACTTTGCTGACATCATGGAAATCATCTTCATTCTTCCAACACTGCCATGCATGATACTCTAAAACTTTGCTTGGACTACGTCAAGCCCAATGTATGAACCATCTTCAAGGCAATACTGATAAGAAATTGCTGCAACAAATTCTCTGATGCACTTAAGAGTATCAATAACTCTTTGCTTATACACAGCAAACTCCTCAGATATTCTCACATAAGTATTAACCTTGAAAAGGTGACCTTCTTTCCACTCCAAGATCCGTCTTTTATGTTCTCTTGCCATTGTAGAGCCATAAGCCATATCTAAATCTGCAATTATGATTTCATGCATAGACTTCAACTCGGCTATCAACTGCTCAAAATCTTGGATACCTTGACGTAAGTCATGAGCCTTATATTTCAACTGGAAGACCTGTGCTAGAATCTATTTTCCTCTAATAATGAACTCTTCAATCCATTCTTGAGTTTGTTTTCCACAAATAACCAACTGCCTCAACTGTTGCTGATCAGTTGGTGTCTCTAAAACTTGGGGCAGCAACTGTGTTGTTTGTGAGGTGCCATGAATGAGATTAGATATACACAACCGGAGTTGACGATTTTCAGCCTTGAAGGCTACCTTGTCTTCTCCATCCTTTTGCACTCTTTCTTGAATATTTTTTGTTACCATCTTGAACAAACTCATGTCAGCATGTCGAGTTCTTTTACCAAGATTTGCTTTGACCATTATAAAATCATCAACATCCACCTCATCCCTGATTCTATCTTCAAGAGGCGTAGCTGTCTCCATGACCATTTCACCATCAGGGTTTCTCTCAAAGTGGATTTGTTTCTTTGCATTCTTCTTGGGTGCTTCCCGATAAACATCATCAAAGTTCAACTAATAAGAAGGCCTTCATCTTGTCCTTCCCAAGGAGCTCTCAAGCCAAGATGTGGTATCTCTACTAACATCCATGGGAAGTACAACTGCAATATCTTTTGCTACCTCTTCGTCTTCCAAATCAATGTGAATTGGTAAAGACTTTGGGGATGGCAAAGGCTCATGTGTCAAAGGCATATCTAATGTTTCCTCTTGCGGTATGGGCTCATGTGAAGGAACCTCTGTTTCATTCATTGGCTGCTCTTGGATGACAATTCCTGTGAAATCCAACCTCTTCTTTGCACTCTTTGAAGACCTACTACCCTTCACAACTTCTTGACCTTTTTCTTTTGTCTTTGACTGAGCTTTAGAAGAAGAAGGAGGCAATGGATGAACCCTTGGTGGCTCTACTACTGGAATTGACTTCATTCTTTTGAGTGTCAAGAAGGTCTTGCTGTAATCAACAACTTGACGAGTCCTTTCTTCCACTGTGAGGCATTCTTTATTGGCCCAATTGACCTGTGGAAGAGGTTGTTGTTCAATCTGATTTCTAGTATAGGCTGGGAGAATTACATCCCCGTCATCATCAAATAACCCTTCAATGTCTTCAGATAAACAATCTTTCATTTGATGAAGGGTGAGTCTACTATTGCTTCGCCTTCGCACCTCGAACTCATCTCTGCAATTAGCCCAAAAGTTCTCAAGTGCGGGCACATGAGCATAGTTTTGACCAAGTCGAGCTACATAGACACCATGGGGATCATAAGATCGTCTCTCACTGAAAGGCTTGAGACCAAGTTTATCTAACTCATTACCCATTATTTTAGCATTTGCGGATGATCTACACCTGTATATTCCCATTTCAAAAGGGAAGCTGAAAGCTGGTTTCTTTTTATTTCGCAAGCGGGTGTGAACATCTGATACTTGCCTAAGAAACTCCATACACACAACTTCATCTGACGGATACCTTGGTAACATAAGAGGAGCACCTAAATAGCCATAAACCCTTAGGTAAGTGAAAGTAGCAAACTGAATAAACCAATCCGCCCATTCTGACATTGTTGCCTTGGCAATAGATGAAATGCGTACATGTAGTTCATTGTCCAGGGCACGAACTGTATATATTAGGAATGCTTCATTCACTATTTTGTAGTGATGTGATGGCGCAATGAACTCCAACTGAGTGTAGTATTTATAAACATGTTGTACATTTAAAGAACCCTTCATGTTTAACCCTCTGAATTTGCCTTGAAAGGCAACCAAGTAGACTAGGTAGGAGATCATATGGAATGCATGTCTATTGAAATATTCAGTTGTTTGATGATGAAGGCAATCATTGATTAATGTAGGCCAGTCATAGAACTTTGTCTTCTTCATGATGTGAGGTATTCGGTAGAAAATCCAAGGCTAAAACTTTGTTGCATCTGCTTGACTAGTAATTCGGTTGAGTAAGGTGATTATTATGGCAAATTCATCCTTGAACTCTCCTCTCTCAATGTTCTTTGGCAATGTACTGTGTTTTTCTTTCAGCCACCTGTGTGCAATCTTCTTGCTATACTTTTCTTGGTGCTCTTCCCATATCCTTTCACATTCTTCTATGTTGATGGTAACACTTCCAGGCCATGGTGGAATTGAGAAGTATTTTTCAATCATGTCCGGCTTTAAGCTACATATGATTCTTCCATCTACTGACTGGATTTCCCTTGTGGCAAGATTATAATGCTTGATACAAGCAGTTATGAACTCCAAGCTTTGTACTGAAAAAGGTATGAATGCTGCTGCAAGAAGACCCGAATGGCCAAGATGCCTGATGGTAACATTGCCTGCATCTTCCAAAGCACGCAGATTGAATACTGGCTTGATATGGTGTAAGTCAGTCTCGGTTGTTTCTATGAAATCATGGTACAGTGCTGATTTGGTCTTAAACTCTATAGGGATGTACTCTATTCTACAAAACTCGATGATTGACTGTAAACACACTTAGGTTCTGACAAGTTTTGGCAAACTTTCTAAGTTTAGTTCGCTGATTTTTCTTCGTCAAACAGATGAATTTTTGGAAAATTTTCTGAGATATGGGTTTTGATTAGAATTTCGTTACAAGCCAACCCAGATCGTTCGTTTTTGAAAATTTGGAGTGAAGACTGAAAAAGCAGCAAACCCTAATTTTCTCCGAAAAAAACAGAAAAAGCTGGCATCTGGGTATTGTTCATGAGCATATTCTAGATGAATCCAAATGATCAAATGTTGAAAACCTTGGCTTCTGATTGAAAAAACAACCACTTTAAGTTTCTCTGAAAAAGTTGTGATATGGGTTTTGTCCAGAAGAAGGTTTGAAATAGACCCAAAAGATTAAAAATTGAAAATTTTAAAATTTACTCTAATATGCAAAATAAAAAGCAGCTGCTGCAACCTTGAGAAAATCCTTCAAAAATTGTCCAGAAGATAGAACAAATATAGACCAGCTTGCTGAGATTGAGAACAATAGCCTCCTTCATAAATTTGATGTTCTGGATGAAGAAATATGAAAAAACAAGCCTTCTTTGAAAGCTGATCTGAAAAATTTATGAAAAACCAGCAAGTTTATGTTCTTGAATCTTGAAAATATAGGTTTGAAGTTGCTGCTCTATCTCTCCTTGAAGCCACCTACAAGAAAATATGAAAAATAAAACACAAAGATGCCTTTAAATAAGTTTTTGTCTTGAGAAACAACTCTCAAACCTTAATTCTTGAAACCCTAAATTTAGTTCATGCAATGAACTTAGACGTTTTTCTTTTCTTCTCTCACGATTTTGAAATTTTCAAAAATTTAACTAAGGCATTGCAAGTTGGGCGCCCTTCTTGAGGTGAGGCGCCCAATCTCTCCAAACTTAACCAATTTTTCACTATATTCAACTTCTCCTCAAGTTTCCACCCTAGTTTGATCCTGTCTCCTGGCTTTCAAATTGATCTGACGGATGAGTTGAACGTTTCATCATGGAGCCTGTTCAAATCTGACGACATTGTTCTAGAGACATCTTCTGACAAAAACTTCGTTTAACCCTTCAAATTGTTGGGTGCCTATCTCTACCAGGGGCATCCACTTTCTCCAGTGTTAGCCATTTTTATGATCTTCAAATTTTGCTCGTCTTCTAACCTTCAAATGAATTCATGATTCCGGACATTGTACTGATCAGATTGACTGGTTGTCAGGTTCACTAGATAGCTAAGAAGATTCTGGAAGGGGTCTCCTGGATACTTCATCTCCGGAAACTGACATTTAAAGGCTCTAAACCCTAAGCGCCCTTCTCCTTCAGGGGCGCCCATCTCCTCCAGAGATAGTTTTTATTCTGAGTTTTTTTTCACTGTTGCTTTTGACGTTTGTCGTTTTATTCACTTTTCCCCTTTGTTCAACCTTCAATAGCTGGCGACTGCCAACTCTTACAGACATGCAGATGATTGCGTCGGAAAGCTTGATCAAGTCTGACGAAGTCTCGTTAGAGGCACCTTCTGCAAATTGATTCATTCAACCCCTCAAAAACTTGGGTGCCCTTCTTCTCCAGGGGCGCTCATATTCACCAAACTTAGCCAATTTTATCATTTTTACCTTCAGAGTTCAAAACACGTCTCACCATGACCCCTGTTTGATCTGAGATTCCGGATGATTGCATGATCGGACGAGCTGACGAAGACATCCACTACGAAGCTGACAAGAAACTGAACAACGTTGCCTGGGGATTCCAACCTCGGACTCCATCATCTGACCCTCCGAAAAGATGGGCGCCCTTCTTCTCCAGGGGCGCCCATGCTGAGCAGACTTAGCCAATTTTAGCAATTTTCAACTCCTTCCCTAGTTTGACGTGCCTTCCTTGTCTTGACTGCTGGAAACAGAAAAAAATTCTAAGGCATTGAAGTTTGGGCACCCAAACTGAGTAGGGGCGCTTAGATTCTCCAACCTTAGAGAAAATTTTACAATTTTCAACTTTTTCTGCTTCCTTTCTCCTTTCTCCTTTCTCCGTTATTCGTCCATGTTCATCGTTGACAGCTTTTGTTTGACGCTTGAACGTTTGATTCTAACACCTGGCAGCCGACTGACCTCCATTGATGACCTTGGTTCTCCAAAAAAAGCTTTTGAAAAAGTAGAATAGACCTAATAGGGCAAAACTGATATTTTCATGATTCTGACTGCACCAGCCTGATGAAGAAGTATTTTAAGCCAATCAAAATCAGTCTTAACCCTAGAAGCCAAACTTTCTATTTTTAGAAAATTTTGTCAATATCCACTTCGAAAGAAACCCAAAAAGACCCAGAAAAAGTTTCTATTTTTAGAAAACTGCTAAAAATAGAAATTTTCCTAAAATTTAGGGACGATAAATTGAAATCTAGGTATTGTAGGTTTGATCGTTCTGAACTGACCCAGATTGTCAGATTTTGAACAATTCAAATTTTGACCCCCATGCAAATCCCAATTTTGACTTTTTTGACAAATTTAACAGTATTTTGACTCATTTCTTCAAAATGCCTGTGTAGCGAAAATTTTAATTTGGGGTACAACAAATTTCAAAGATTCTCGAGACAGTTATATTTACTCATTGCAAAATGGGGGGAAAACAAAAGACAAAACTCCATATTATTCATTGAAGAGGATCATCTAGCCTTCCAAAAGGCGTCATTCGTTGTTGCAGCAACTTCAAAATCCCTTGTCTGCGTCGATCAAAGAAGATTCTCCACATTAGCACCCAAAATAAAAATTTACACGTTCGTAGAAGAGGACGAGCCCACTGTTATGGCAATGGTATCATCGAAAACAAAAATAGAACCAAGATGCTACTCTGATTCGTTAGCATCAGAGTGTGCACGCCCCCCATCCCGCTCCTCCCTCCCCTCCATCCCATCATGTTCTTGCTAAACCTGGAGAAGCTACTACCCTCCATCATCAAAAAACTCCTGACCTGTCAAAGTGACAAGGTACTGGGCATGGTCCAAGTCAATATCTCCTTCATCACTCCAAGGACTATCTGAAACCTCAATGGGAGAGCTGTGCTTTCCCATGTAAGAATCATAAGCCCTATGGTACTTGTTCTTCCTCTTTTCTTCCCTCACGGGCTTAATTGATTCTTTCTTTCTAAACTTGACCAATTCTTCTTAAACAACCCTGCTCCTCAAATTATAGGTGCTCCTGACACCACCCTGCACAACCTTCCTACGGGCTTTTTTCTTCTCCCTTGCTGTTACAGGAGCTCCTGGTGTACCTTGTTCATTTTCGGGAGCATCATCCTGAGACTCAAGCAGTCTAAGTCTCCTAGACCTCCTGACTAGCTAGGTCGACCCACCTGGTTTACTCATTCTTACAAGACACAAAACAAGAACCTGCCAACCCTTACTTGCAAAAGAATTCACCAATCCTAGTTCCTAAATGGAATTTTGTAGAACAAAACCCCAAGACTTACACAATTCTTATCAACTCGAATGGAGAATGCATGCAATTGAAACCCTCACTATCCCAGGAATTTGAAACACACAAGCCAACTAGTGCATAATTGGGGCACACATAAAAATCAACTTACCCAGGACAATTACTTCAATGACTCTGCAATTACATGCCTCAGACTCTCACGCCTTTTCCCTGGCTCTAGACCAATTTCTCAACTCTAGATTACTGCAACTAGTGAGATAAAACAGTATATGGTCCGCATTAAGTAGAAAAATAAAGAGCATGTAGCCATTAATGATCAAAGAGAGCTTTGCGCGAGCAAGCTGACAACTAGCCACTCAGCTTTGAATCTGGGCCATTGATCCCTTCAGATCTAAAACACAATCAATGGCGTTCCTCAAGCATCACTCCTAGCTTTTACAACTTTAATCTTATTAGTCATCTCCAATCTAACAGCCATCATGTATCGCCACTCTGGCCCGTACCCCTTCAATTAAATCGGCGAGGCACCAAGAGCCGGCAATGAAGAGAATATTCCCACAACATACCATTGCCCATCACGGATTTGCCTTCATTCCCCAGAGTTTGATCAGCGATGTGAGCATTTGGCGTGATAAAATCTCAGCCGCAGGATCAAAACCCACCCTTTTGGTAATATTTGTTTCCCATCGCTAATCGCTGATTCATGTTTCAAATTCTAGATCACATCAGCGACAAAGGAAAGGCAGTGATGGAACAAGATCAGGCCACATGTACCCATTTCAGAATCAAAGACACACAAGATACTGCCCACATCAAGGCCTCAAAATTGCGACGGCACATTAGAATTGGAGGCCACATCGCTCATCGCCCATTTAAAAAAGGTAAGCACATAAGTTGTTTTAAGAAGGGGAATGCCTAGGACGACGTATGAAAAGGCTTCAGAAGACTTAGAACAATTTATTTTCAAAAGATGTAAAGGCCAAACAAGGTCGATCAGTCGACATTATAAAATAAAGCATTTCTCAAACCTAGGCACAAGGGGCCGGTAACTTCATGGACCTCGATGGCTCAAGTTGTTTTAACATAGTTGGGAACGGGCTACATCAAGTCAACGGCGAAATATGACACTGCAAATGGTAATAGACTTAAGGTTTTTAGAAGGCTTTATCAACACAAAACCCTAAAGCCATGACAATGGATAAAACCAATAAGCCCAGAAATATGGGATTAATCGAATTTTGCAGAATTTTGAGATGGAACACAAGGCACTTTAAGGGGTTCCATCAGGGCCGACCAAGGCTTTATTAGCCATTTGATATTAGGAGCTGACCAAGGTTTAAAGATAACAAAAAGGAATCGATGAATATTAATTAGAGGGGCATGACATGGTCAGCCAATCCAAGGTAAATAAAATAATAATTAAAGTATGTTTACAAACAGTGCTTTGTTGATCTTGTGAACAATCTATGTGCTTCTCTTTATTATATGTGAAAAGGGATCCGTGTAATAATCTATTTGGAATTTAGAGAAGTGGATTGCAAAACAGGGAGGCCAATCAACCTTTCGAGTTCACGAGAGGTGAAGGTCCGATAGACCTACCATCAACTACACCACCCATAGGGGATTACGCCTCATGGGCCGGGAGGCATATGTGTGCTCCTAGGCTTGGTGGAAGGGAGGTAGTCATCATGCTCTTAGCAAGCACGCCACCCGTAGGGAATCAAGCCTCGTGGGTTGGGAGGCTTATTAGTCCTCCTACACTTGATCAAGGAGGAGGGCTAGCCTCCAAGGTGGACTGAGGAATGGAAGGGCAGCCCACCTTCCATTCTCTCGCAATAGAAGAGCGACCAACCTTGAGACTATGGTTTGCAAGCATTTCAACGAATTCTTAGTAAGATTAGTATGAGAATCCATATTGGAAATGGCTATTGCATTAATTAGATTTTGATGTGACTAATGTGCATGGATATCATGATGTTTACTAATGACTAGTACAATATATATATATATATATATATATATATATATATATATATATATTGTAATGGCTTAAGATCTAATGTCAATTTCTTGAGACTAATATTGTGTGCAGGACCTAAACCAGGATTTATATCTTATAAAGGGCAATTTAATTGGTAATTTCATTATTCTTGAATATATTGCATCTCTTATTTTAATTGGAATTGTGGTTTTAGGGCAAAATATAGAGATATCCCAACAGGGGACATTACAAAAAATCTACATTAAGGTTGATTAGGATCCATATTGTTGAATTATGTAGTGGAATATCCACACTAATCACAAATCACAAACACACCGCATTTCACAAGAATAGTTGAAAAACCTTACATTAAAGCTTTTATACATGTAAATTGTAAAGGGATATACTCATTATCACTAGAACCTAAAACAGCATGAACAGTCTAGTTATTTATGTCAACATAAAATAGGCAACTTCAACTAATTATATAGTACAATTGGTTTCAGTAAACTATAAAAACACCAAAAATTCATATAAATATAAAAAATCAATGGCAAAGTAGATAAACAACTAACATAATAATATGCATAGGCACTAAATCTCTGTATGCCCTTATACAGGAAAGGTAAGCTACAAACCACTCTTTATAAAGTAAAAATCACATACTATAAATGGGTCTCTTGCACTATTGTCTTGGTGTAGAAGTCTGGCAAACAGGTGGCAGTGTTTCCATTTCGCAGTCTAAATATGCCAAGAGTTTGTTGGAGAAGTTCAGGATGGTAGATTGGAAATTCTCATCGACTCCCATGGAGAAGGGGCTGCAACTTTCAGCCAAACTTTCAACCAAATCAAACTAACTAGTGGTAAATGAGTCTATGTTTAGGCAACTAGTGGGCAGCCTCATCTATCTTACTACCACTAGACCTGATCTTAGTTATGTTGTGAGCTACATTTCTCGTTTTATGACTGCCCCTAAGGTGGAACATTAGGTTGCAGCGAAGCAAGTGCTGAGATATGTGAAAGGGACATCTGACTTTGGCATTTTGTATAGCAGAAGCAAAGATCCTAGACTGGTTGAGTTCACAAATTCAGATTGGGCAGGTTCAGTTGATGACAGGAAGTCCATTCTTGGGTATGTTTTCAATCTTGGTATGGGTGCAATCAGATGGACCAATAAGAAGTAGTAAGCAATAGCTCTTTCCTCGACAGAAGCAAAGTATCAGGGAACAGTTAAGGCAACATGTGAGGTAGTATGGCTACAGAGGATCTTGTTGACATGCAAATGTCTCAAGCAAGGCCTTCACCCTTGTTTTGTGACAAGCAAGGGGTTCTAAAGCTTGCCAAGAATCCAATCATCCACGAGCGAACCAAGCATGTTGAGCTTCATTGTCACTTCATCAGACAGCTTGTTGAAGATGGATTTGTGATGTTGCAGTATGTTCCAACTGAGGATCAAACTACAGACATTCTCACCAAGCCCTTAAGTCCAGATAAATTTGTAAAATTTCAAGGTAAACTTGGTGTAGTTAGTAGAATGACCATTAAGGGAGGGTATTAAAGTATTATTGTAATATTTAATGGTAGTCTTAGTTGTTAGTTTACTTTAGTTAGTTTTTAGCAACTTTCGGTTTTCTGCTTTAGTTCACGATTGTTTCTTTTTTGGAAACACCATCTTGTAACTTATTATATAAGGATAATTCCTCTCCTTTGTTAAATAGATCAATTAATTACCATTTTAATCAGCATGATCAATATGAAGGAAAAGTCTATGCACTATCTCAATTGAACTAAAACACAACAAACTAAAACAAAAATTAATCTTACCTTAAACTTAGCGGGCGCTCAAGATTGAACCCCAGTCAAAACTTAGTGGGTATTTAAAACTCACGCATGGATTAAATAAGTCTTATTAAAAGCTATCTAAAGTTATGTCCTAATTGGAACCAAAATTCAGTTTTGTTAACTGATGATTGCATGCTAATTGGAACTATTATTACTGAACAAAACTATCTGAGTTACTCTATATATATTAATGTTACCTATATAATATCAAAAAGCTATTAACAAACATCTAGCATGGACAACAATAATTACATACTAGACCCTCAAGAGGCTGAAAGAGCAGAGAAGAAGCTGTTAAAAGCCTTTTGCTAGTAGGGGAATTGGAAATCCTTGAAAGAGCCCAAACGTGACAAAGAAGCATTCTCCAATAGCAACTCCTTGTTGCTATCCAATAGATAACCCTCACCATGACCTACCACAGTTGATATAGCAATATTCAAATCCTTAGGATGGGGTACCAAAACTTGCAATCCAAACTTGAAAATCCCTCTTGAAAAAAATAGTATAATCTGGTTTAAAAAAAATGATTGAAGATTTGTCTATTAAGGCTCCTGACAATACCTCCTTTCCCGCATCAACAATCAAAGGAGAACATTGACCAAAAAGAAATATACTTTATCTAAGCAAAATTGTCACTTGTTTCACTTTGTTTGTTTAGAGAAAGAGGATACAACATGTAGTAAAGGACATCTAGATCCTTTACAAAAGTGGTTTTGCAAAAAGGAGTGGGATCTTGATGTTCACAACACTCCCATAATTCATCATGATGAAAGATGCAACATTTTTCTATCATTTTGGATTTCAACAGGGTAATCAAGATTTTGTATTCATTGCCTAGGATCTTTGTGGTAATGAAATGAAAGAAAACTTATCTTAAATAACAAGTCTTGCCAATTACCAACTCTTGGTTTTGTTATTAAGAATAACTGAAAAATTGAAATACATGAGCCAGAAGAATATTGGCCAACAAATTGTTCTCATGCTTTGGAGGAAAAGCATATCTCATACAACACAAAGTTGGTAACTCTTTGAGATAAGCTGGACTGGGTTTTACAAATTAGTCCTAAGGAAAAGTTTCTCTTGAAGATTGATGACAAGTGGGTCCCAAATTCTGATGTTCTCACCCAAATATTGGAGGAGAAATCTCCAAAACCATCTTTTGTAGTACCACCTAAGAAGGCATCAGCAGATGATAAAACTAAAACCACTGTTGAAGATCCTTCAAATCTTAGCAATGGTGAAGAAGTTGTATTTTATGCATTTTAAAGCAGCTCGCACTTTGAAGACGAGTAGAAAGCTAGTGTAGACAAAGCTCAATATGGATGGTTGCCCAATTAACTTGGCAATTTATGGGTCTTGAGAATCATACCCTTACAAGGGGTATGAGACAACTTGATGAAGCTCTATGAGTATAGCTCAGTATGGATTATTATCCAATGGTTCGGGAGGTCCTTGACTCACGAGTTCAAGGAGATGGTATTTTGGGAACTCGAGAATTCTACTTGAGAGCTACACCTTTATGAGGGTTCGAGGCAACTTGATGGAGTTCTACCGAGTGTATGGTATATTTTCAAAGTAAAGCTTTTGAAGAATATTGAATTCATGGTTCAAGATGTTTTTAGTTTGATACGCTTTATGTTAGCTTATTTTGTTTTAGTGCACTAGAGAAGGTATTAAAATAATATTAAATGATTAATAGAAGATCTAAGGCTTACTCTTGTAATAAAGTCACTTTAGTGACTCAAGTGATTTTATTATTTTTAGTTTTCTACTTTTAGCATTTAGGGCAAGTCATGTCGTATTTTTCCTTTTGCATGTTCATTTGGTTTCATCCTCCAAACTCTATATAAGGAGATGAACCTCATTGTAATCCGTATCCTGATATCTAATAGAATATTAAAGTACTGTGACCTATTCGTTTTTACAACATTTTGCAATCTTCATTCAGCCATTACATCTAACACCCTTCAGCTCAATTCAGAAAGTGAAGAGCCACATGGAAGAGCAACCGTTTCAACTTCCATAACAATTATTTGGTCTTCACAGTTTTAGAATTATATACAAATCTGTACCATCAGATTTCATAGAATAAGCAGTCATAGCATATGTAGCTACTGAAGGATATACAACCATACATACATCTCTCTCAAGAGTATGGCATATATAGAATGCACAGGGTCATAATCTTTTTTGTTCCAAGTCTAATATCTATCGGACCAAAGCAACAAAAATCGTTTGGGGAAAAAATCGGCAAACCAAAAAATCAGGATTTTTTGAAAAATCGTGAAAAAATCGGATTTGAAAAAAAAAAATGTAGAAAAATAGACAAAACCTTCTCTTTTTTTTAACATTTTCATGAAATTTTTGAAAATAACGACTAGCACAAACATATTAATAACAAAAAAACACGTGTTTTCTAGGTTTTTTCGCGCGTTTTAGGGTTCTGGATTTTCCGCCTTTTTTTAATGATTTTTTTTACGTTTAAATCACGATTTTCAATGATTTTTTTGCAGGGTCAACAGAACCCAAAAAATCGGGAACCTTGCAAATTTTTTAAAAATCGCAATTTCTACGATTTTTTGCAGATTTATGCTTCTATGATCTATCCTTTGTGTCTTTCTCTGATTAATGCTCATCTTAAATTTTGTAGTAATATTGCTCCCATGCATATAATACATCTAGATTCTTACAGTTTAGAGTGTTGTGTCTAGGTATCTCTTGTGACCTGGATAAGAAATTTAGGGCAGAAACAGGAAGGTGGCATCAACTAGGATGCATAGAGATTTAATACCACTCCAGTCCCACAGAAAATCAACATCTGTATGTTATGAATGCTGTTAGTTTGCATATGTGAAAGGAACATCATCAACTGACATGAATGTTGTATTAGGGAGGACTGCAAATGTCAATGAGACAACTAGGGAAACTGAGCTAATGTCTATAGTAGCCAAAGACAAGAACATAAAGAAGAAATTAGAGAATTTGGGGAAGTAAAAGAAATATTTACAAAAATTATTAATTGTTTAGATCTGACATCACCAGATGCACATTACACTCAGTTCAGTAAGATGGCATCAGCCCCTTCTTCTTAAAAGGTGTCGTTACTTTGTGTGGGTAGCAGACAATTGCAGAGTAGTTTTGGTATTTTGGCAGTTTTTGGTGTATAGCATCATCTTGGATAAGAATCAAAGTTTTCTAGTTTCCACTTACCAAAAACAAGGTTTTGGTGCTATATAAAGGTGAAAGCATTCTTCTAAATCTCAAAGTTCAGATTATTCCTGACTTAGGTTTCAATGCAGCTATGGTGAAGCAGCCAAGACTCAAGAGCCATGAGGATGTCATAAATGGTTGGTGTTCCAAGAAGCAGTGTGTAGTTCAGGACTTGTCCTGGTATACTCCTAGTGAGGTTATCTGCCCAAAGTGGTTAGCAAAAAACCCAAATAAATATCCATTGAACAAAGGTTTAATGAAGACTTTTGTGGACCATGTCAGGCTTATCCCTCTATTTGACAAGATCTATTTCCAAAATTATTTGATGGACATGGTCAAGTACTATAATCAATACATTATAAGTCTTCTTTAAAACCACAGATTTCCACATGTTGCTTTCATTACAATTCATATGACAGGACATTAAGTGAAACATTTGACATTACTGGTCCAGGATATACCCTGGCAAGCACAAGGCAAAGTTGATCAAACACTACGATCAGGAATTGAAGATATTCTATTTAAAACCAGCAACATTGATCAACCACTAAGAGCAGAGATTGAATATGTTTGCATTAAAAACATATTAATGACCAAAAGTAGATCAACAAGACTGGAACATACAGCAGGTGCAATAGCAAACAACTGGGGCAAAAAAAGAGGCCATAGACATAAAGGATGCACACACGGAGGCTAACCTGAAAAAAGATATAGCCCCAAGGAGAGTCCAAAGCAATGAATCTCCCCATTTGGTCGGTGCCTTACTTGGAAATTCTTTTGAAAGGAGTTATATATGTTTAGGCAAATTGCACAAGCTCTCTTGCAAATATAATGTAACACTTTCTTCATGGGATGTATAAGTGTATCTATATGTGCATGCATGATATTGCTCTGTTTAAAGATGCAGTTCCTTAAAATAAGATCACATAATCAGGTATCACTCCATCTTTTAATTATGAACCATAGTTGAGATAAACAGGTTGAAGGTGAGAACGCATCGGGCAAAAGTTGTCTGCTAATTACTCTTCAAAAGGGCACAAAGAACAAGCATCATGTCAGACTTCAGCCAGATGAAGACAATGAATGTCTAACCTGTAAATTATTAAATTAATGATGAAGATGATTCTATCAAGGAGACAGTTCCAAGGACACAGTCCAAATCACCCATCTCTTCCATGTAGCTAATCAGGATCCTGACTCCTAGAGGGTCTTCTCCACCTGTCTTTATTATTTTTGACTCTGAAGTTTCAAATTATACATGTATGAGTGTTTCTAATTGATTTCAAATCTAAGAGTCTGCTCAATTTCGCTTAGTTTCTACCCCTTTGACTGTTTAAACCCCAACAATTAATGTTAAAGGAAACTCTAATAGGGATAAATATCTGCCATTCTCTGTTTTGGGAGAAGCGGACTGTATTAGTCAGTTAGGCCTAGGATTGTTACCTATTGACACTAGGAACTATCAATTCTGAGCATCCACTGGATGGAAAGACTGACTCTGAGTCAGACTATGAGGAGCATCTATGACATTGTATAGATTACACAGAGGATGTTAATAAAAGCAGTGCAGCACATATGTACAAGTCCAAAATTCTGTAAGGGAAGTACTTTTAGCCTTTCCAGAGATCAACAAAGTTGCATGGCAGTTGGCAAAACAATGTTCAGATGTTCATCAAGAGATGAGGGAATTCTATCTGCTGTCCTGGCAGCATTGCACAAGTATTTGAGTCAAGAGTTACAAACATGCTCAAATTTTCAATTTGGGTCCACTTCTGAAATCTGTGAAAGAGTGGAGATTTATCTTCCGAATAGGTTCCTTCAAGATTCTTAGCCAATTTTTTCTTTGATTCTAAAGAGTTCTATTTTTTTTATGTCCATCCTACATGAGCATATTATACTTTCAAAGAGTGTTGATTTTATTCTTTCACCATCATCATTCTTTATTCAGCAATATTCTTTTCTCCACATTCAAATTCATGTGGTTCATTTGTTTTAGAAGGGGATTTTATTCAAA
Organism: Sequoiadendron giganteum; assembly: GCA_007115665.2. NCBI lineage: Eukaryota > Viridiplantae > Streptophyta > Pinopsida > Cupressales > Cupressaceae > Sequoiadendron > Sequoiadendron giganteum. The sequence continues at coordinate 38,663,453 of CM021103.1, read as the reverse complement.
TTATGAAATTCTATGTGGATTTTTATAACCCACAAGTTCTTAGCACCTGTCAAAATCCTGTTTACTCTTAACCTGCAAGAGTTTGGTACCCTCTAAACTCTATTCCCTTTTCTGACACTACAAGATCAAGACACTTCTCTTGACCTTCTCTCCCCATGTCCTCATATGTCACTCCTTTCATATTGTATAAAAATAATTTCTTTGGGGTAGCAAGCTCTCCAGATGGCAACAAATCTCACCATCTTTTTTTTGCCCTGTATAGTTCAGATGTACTATCTTTTCCCAAGAATACCCAGTAAAGATGCTAGGGATTGGGATAGCTGTCCCCACTTTGTGTTCCTTGGTGTTCTCTATGCCTCAACATTTCAAGAGTGTTGTGTATATATTTCCTCAGTATCCCACCAGATCCTCACAAGGATCATATTCTCACACTCGCACAACCCGTGGAAAATGGTAAGTTGCATTTAAGGTCCTTCCCAGGTGTAAGGTTTGTGAGATGCAGACAAGTGTTCAACTTATGCACCTCTTCTTGGCAAAGGATTGCACATAGGCAATTGCTCTTAAGCATCAGACAAGTTGCAAGAGCTTTTTATCTCCAATCTAATGATGTAAATTGACCATAAACTTGATAACAAAATCCACCATTAGTAGTACTATTTTTTTCTAGTAAAAAGTTCTTATCACCATTTAAGCTTCAATGGCTCTTTTCTATGCAAATTTCCCTAATCCACCTAGGAATTCCAGATTTCACAACTTGCTTCATCATTGACGGCTGTTATAACTTATAAGTGATAAAGAACTATGGAATCTATTTTTTTTCCACCATCAGTGTATTTCACAGTTTTTCCCTATTAGTGGCACTTAAAGTGATAATTTTAAAATTTTCCCCACAAAGTTCAACAAGTGAAGATATTGCTTTTAGTTTTGAGATTGCACCGTGATTATGATCCAAGAGGCTTAGAGGAGTTGAGAAGTGAAATGGTAAAATCAAAAGGAGTGATCCCAGGGAAGGGCATGGTGCTAGCAAAATGCAAGAAATATTCAATGGGGTGGAAATAATTTCATTTTAAATTGAGAATCAGGGAGTATAGAGATGGCGTATCAAGTTTAAACGGCTTCTTACATCATGGATGCTCTCTGTGGAACAGTAGAGTTCAATGAGGTGTTATGAAAGCCTTAATCAACTTAAGTTGATGACCACATTCACATCATTCACTCTTTTAAAAGCACTGATGATATTACACAAATTAAGGTAGAAACTTATGCAAAAAATTACCAAGTTTTTCTATGACAAAGAACAGCCAATGATTCCTCCAAAGATGAGAATGGGATAAGTTAAGCTGGGAGATTGTTTCTTATTCCCAGACTATTCTATCATCAGATTAGATGGAGCATCAGGGCCTCCTCATAAATTGTTTGAGCATGTACCAAGCAGATTGCTTGTAAAAGAGGTGACTTACCAAATAGTAACTGTGGTTATTATTTCTCTTAAAACAGAACACTGACCTATGTGGTATTCTTTTCCAGTAATACTAAAATTCAAATGCTTTTGAATTTTATTCAAGCTCAGAAAGCTGAAAGGGAGTGGAAAAATATGAGTTTCTATTTGCACAAGCATTGCAATATGACAGGACAAAGAAAGTGGCTAATCATTTTCTTTCTTAAAAGCCAAAATTTAACATTTTAAATAGACACTCACTCCTCCAAAAAGAGCCTTTTAAGGATGTTAAATTGATAGAGGATGTAAAGAAAAAGTTAGGTCAGAGGAAGCTGTTGCAGCAAGAAAGCCCTTCAAATACTGTCAGTGACATCTATGTCTCCTAGATTTGATTCATTTGCTTCCCTATCATGAACAGCACATATAGCTGCTAGTAGAGCAATGTCCACACAGCTTAAGGCAAGATCCCTTTCAAGTAACAAGGCCAAACAATGTTCCTTTTGTATATTGTTCTACTTCTAGTTTCTCTGCAGGCCAAACGAAGTTCCTTTTGTATATTGTTCTACTTCTAGTTTCTCTGCATCCTGATATGCCTTATATAACACTGCTTTACCTATTATTTTCCAAAACCATACATGCCTTCCTCTCAAGTTACCCTCGGTAACCTTACTACTTATTATAGTCAAGCAATAATGAGTTATCCCCAATAGTTAAATGCTCCCAAGAACTTTGTAATTTCATCCTCACTGATCGGATTGGGAAATCCAACCATGTTTATTCCCTGTTTCTAGTGTGCAAACCACTGTGTTACATTCACCTGTCTCTGATATTTCAAAACCCACTTGTGCTTCAGAGTTTTCAGCCCAAACCAGACTCATTACATCTGTCCTTCAGGCATGTCCAGCAACCATCTCCACATTGTCTCAAATACCAAAGGAGACCACATACTTAACTTTATTTCTCTCCTTATTTTCTTCAGTGTCAAAAGTTGCCTCTGAATTTTTCATATTGACGCCTCAACTGAGAGCATTTCCGTTTGGTCATTTCTTTTCACCTTTGTCAATTAACCAATTGGATTTGACAAGTATTGGGACACCCTGATGTTGCAGGCTTTGGTGTAAAATTGACACTTTCTATGATTTGAACAGCCCTAATACCATTATGCTACACTTAGGTCCACACTGAGTATTGCACCCCAATGAATCAGCAAATAAACTGCAGACCTCAGTTAAAATTACAGTATAAAGCTTCTAGGAAGTACACACAGCAAATAGCTATAAGGATCCTGCATTAAGTTAACAAGGTTCAAGAACAAAGATAAGAAACACAAACAAGTTAGTATTCCCAAAAAGAAAAGGAAAAGGAGAAAGACATATTAGATTGTGGCACAACTCACTCAGAGACTCTTACTAGCACAAACATAGATTTGGGAACGAGAATAGATGAAAATGCTAGAGCTTTGAAACTTCAGGTTTCATAAAAAAGACTTCACTGTTAGAAAGTTGGAGCTGGCCATTTAGCAATTGCTCAGTCAGTAAATCAATTTGCAAATGATAAGGACTAGTATTGCAGGTGTATTTGATGATGTGGATGAAATTCTTAGGGCTTTATTACCTACAATCAAGGATGCAGTACACTAAAGAAAATGAAATAATTCACCAATGTAGAGAAGAAAATTAAGTTCTTCTATAGAGCCAATGCTTTTCATAGGTTGCATGGAGCTCGGATTATGACCTTCGCCAAGGAAATAACCCACTTTTGCCAATTCCATGATTATGTGTAATGCAATGTTCCACGGAAACGTGTTTCCCCCCCTTTTTGGCCGCGTTTCGGAGATTGGGACGTTTCCAGGACAGGGAAACGAGTGTGTGACGTCTCCCGCCATCCCACCAATGCCACCGATGCTCCGCCGGAGACGGGGAAACGTCTCCGCGTCTCCCAAGGAGACATGGAGACGTCTCCAATTATCCTTAAGAGACGTCTCCACGCCTCCTTGGTGGACACCTAGGCATTTCTCTGGAGGCGGGGAGACATCTAGTCGTCTCTCGTCACCCCACGTCAAGGGATGGACCAAAATTAAAAATTAAAAATTAAAAAAGAAAGTTTGATTTTTGGGGGTTGGGGGGTAACCCTAATTTGACGTGAGCCCCTTCCCCCAAAACAACACAAAACCATCTTATTTGGTGATTTCAGTCACATTTTGAAAGACTATTTTTTTGCAGCAAGCTGAAGAAGAGGAAAAACTTGTAGAAGTCTGATTGAAAGAGTGAAAAAAGTGATTGCAAGTGTGATAGGAGTGAAAAGGAGCAAGAAGAAAAGGAGGAAGAGGATTCTACTGCATTTTGGAGAGATTTTTTAAGCACAAGGTAGGGTTTTTTCAAATTTCTTGTTTTTTTTGTTTTATTTTCTGATTTTCATTTTTCAATTCTTTGTTTGTTTAACTTTAAACTTGTTTTTTTTTTTTCCTTATTCATCTCAAAATTAGATTTGATGAATCTTCAGGGCAAAATGATGAAGATGAATGAATCATTCATCATTTTGCCCTCAAGATTCAAAATCAAATTTTATTATTTAATATTTTTATTTTTATTTTTAAATAATATAAAATAATAAATTATAAATTGTAAATTTTGTTTTCAAAATTAAAATTTCAAATTTGTATTTCAATTTGTTAAACTAGGCTGATTTTATTTTTATTTTTATTTTGTGAAATGCAGTGTCACTTTCGCAATGAGCTTTGAAGACATGAGTGGGGATGAGATGGAAATCCATTCTCATAGTGAACATGATTCAGATTTTGAGCCTGAGAATGAGGGGGGTGACCATGGGGCTGATCTTGAAGCCCAATCTAGTTCCATGGCGAGTGCACCAGCTAGTATAGGTTGCCCTTCAGAGTTGTTGGCACAGTATGCTAGGGGTGCTTTTGATCCTAAGTCTCCTCTCAAACAGTTTGCTTCAAGAATAGAAGGCACATCACATTCAAGTGGGGGAACAAGGAAGTGGAAGTGCAACATTTGTGGGACTAAATGGTATGGTAGCATCACTAGAGTGAATGCACACTTTCTTTTTTGGACAAGAAAAGGTGTGGAGCCTTGTAAGTTTTTGAAGGAAACTAAAAATATACAGTATAGAATTGAGTTTAACAAGCTTTGGGGCGTTTCAGATGTCACAAATATTTCAGTCCCTACTACTTTGTCTACTAGGGCAGCCATTCAGCACATCCATCATGTGCCACATACTTCTCCTCATGCATCGGAGACGAGAGGAATGATGTTTGGATCTCCATCCACTTCCACTTCTAGTGTCGCTAGGGGGACAAGGAAACGCAAGTTGCAGACATCGTAGAGTAACCTCATAGCTGATATGTTTAATGTGCAGCTAAGAGATGAGATAGATGAATCCATTGGCAAGTTCTTCTTTGCCAATGGCATTCCATTTCATGTTACACGGTCTCCTTATTATAGGGAGATGATGGCTATGGTGGCGAAGGGAGGAACATCATATGTGCCACCAGGTGAGACGAAAATGAGGACCTCGATCTTGGATAAGTGCTATTCTAAGATCAATATTTTGATGGAGAAGATGAAGGCATGTTGGGTGGCATCTAGGTGCAGCATAGTTATGGATGGGTGGATGGACATTAGCCATCATCCACTCATCAACATCATAGTCACATGTGCAAAGGGCCCATACTACCTTAGAGCAGTTGATTGTACAAGGCATCTCAAAGATGTGGATTTTCAATTTCAGTTCCTCAGGGAGGCTATTGAGGAGGTTGGGCCACAAAATTTGGTCCAAGTAGTCATCGAATGCAACCCATGTGTGTAGAGCAGCAGGGAGACTCATTGAGGCAGCCTATAGACATACTTGGTGGACCCCATGTTGTGTGCATGCCATGAACAATGCACTCAAGGACATGGGGAAGATTGGTTGGATTAGAGGAGTGATCACTGATGCGAGAGATGTGCAAATGTTTTATCTCCAACCACCACGCTTCACATGCACTCTTCAAGACCTTCGTGAAGGAGTTCTTGAAACCAACCAAGACCAGATATGCATCCTATTTCACTCTCTTGGAGAGAATGATTGAGTTGCAAGAGGCATTGCAACTCATGGTTATGACTAATGAGTGGAATAGGTGGGCCGAGGCCAAGATAGCGCAGGGGAAAAGGGTGAAGGAGATAGTGAAGAGTGATACGTTTTGGACTGATGCGAAATACATTGTCTCCATCATTTCTCCAGTATTCCAGGTTATCAGATATGGGGATGGGGATGCACCTAACCTTGGAGAGGTGTATGAGTGCATCGACTCTATGCTTGACCAGATAAGGGTTGTTGTTGTGATGTCCCCTTCTAATTAGGCACTCGTACGTCAATAGATTAGCCTATCATGTCGACCCTCGTAGGCTAATGGTTCTGGATAGAGGGTCACTTGGACGGGCACTTGGTCGTCAAACTTCAGTGTTGATCTCCAGAGTATGGTGGCAGGGTGAATTGTCGCATTTGGCATGACACTAGTGTTTAATTTAATGATATTCACCTTTTATTTCACCATCCTCGGCCTAGGGACCACGTGTCTTTAAAATGAAGGGGTCACTTTATATTTTAAAGTTACTATTCATTGCTAAAGTGGAAAAAGTTATAACGTAAGTGAATAGTGCTCACTTTAATGAATAGTGTTTCCTTTGTAAAATTATAAATTGCAAGTGAGAAAGTTCGACCCTCTGGATATGATGATCATTTTGCTTGAAGAAAACTTGGAGTGTGGCTTTGGAGGAAGAAGGAGGCTAGGGTTTCCTGATTTCTTGCAGTGGGTGAGCCTGGTGGGGCTTGTTCTTCATTTTTGAGTTGCTTGAGGGTGTGAAACACCACCTTAAAGTTGTTGGTCAGTTATCGCTGCTTCTTTTGGAGACCTACGTTGCTGTTTGCAGGTTGTTTTGAGCTTTGTTTTGAGTGGTTTGGGTTGCCGTTGACTCCAATCACGTAAGCACAAGAGCTACTTACTTTTTTGAAGAATTTTGGAGCTGTTTTGAAGATGCTACAGCCAGTCGCCCTTTCTTGAGGGTTTCATCAGCACTAAGGAAAAAAACGCCTATCTTGTGTGGTTGCTACTTCACCCAAAGGGGGCGCCCTTGCCCTAGGAAGCCTTCCAATTCAAATTTTGGTGGGAGAAGTTTGTATTTCAGCGGGTGTGAGCAATTTAGTGGGGTTTACTATTGTAGCAAATCACTATTCACAATGCTGTATGGCTGTAAGTTAAAGTGTGGGTTTTGATGTAGTTAGTTTCTAATATGATGTAAGCCATCTATCTTATGTACTCTATTATGTAATGAAGAAAGCATCTTTTGCTATTGATTTGAGTAATTACGTGAGTTATTACCATAGATTAGTTTATTAGAAGTTTCAACTATATGCATATGCTCTTTTGTACTATTTTAGTGTTACTAGCAAACAAACTCAAACACAAAAAAAAGAGAAATACCAACCAAAAGAAAAAATCAGACCTACAAGTTTAGAGTAACAAATCATCAGAGTGGTGGATCATCATAGTTGTGCGAGTGAAGGACCCCTCTCTAGCATTCTACAATGAGTACATACGGCCAATCATTCAGTGCAGATGGGACAAGTTGAACACTCCTTTGCATATGGCTGCCTTTGCCTTGAATCCTAAGTAGTACAAGGCTAGACCGGGTAGAGTGACACCGATTCAGGATGATGAGGTGAAGGCGGGTTTCTTTAGGTGCATAGAGAAGATGTATGATTCTAGAGATGTCCGCATAATTCGCAATGAGTGGGGAAGATTTGCCACTCTTAGAGGCTATTCAGATGCGGCAAAGATGGATATAGAATCTATGGCACAGGAGGACCCACTTTTGTGGTGGAATTGTCATGGTCCAAAATCTTTGACCACCACTCTAGCTATCCGTCTACTATCCCAGGTTTCCAGTTCTTTGACTGTTGAGAGGAACTGGTCTACATATAGCTTCATCCACTCTCTTAAGAGGAACAGACTTACCTCTAAGAGAGCAGAGAAGCTTGTGGCTATACACAGTGCTTTGCATCTCATGGACCGCAAGACACTTCGGTACAAGGAGAGTCCAGCGGCATGATGGGATGTGGAGCCAGAGGAGCCTTCACAGATTGATGAGGATGATCCTACCACTTCAGATGCAGGGATGGTTGGTGAGCTTGAGGGATCTTGACCTTGTGGAGTCCAACAATTCCAGTGATGAGGAGTTTGCAGATGATTAGAGGCCTCCCTTCACTACATTTTGGCATTTATAATGCTATTGCTATTAGTATCTGTATTTACTATTTGGCATTTTCTACTCATTGTAAAGATGAATCATGTAATCATCTTTATAGACTTATAATAGAAATCTCCAATTTGACAATTTCATTTGTCAAATTTTATTTAGCAATTAGCATTCAAGAAATCTTAGTATTTAGATTTAGTATTTCAAATTTTGCTATGTTATAATTTTACTGATTTCCTATAGTTTCATTTGAAATGTAATTCTTATATTGTTATACATCTTTTCAAAACTAGTTTTTCAAGTACTATAAGTATATGTATAACTATATCAGGACCGCCACCCCGCCACCGCCCCCCGCCACCCCCAAACTTACGCCCTTTGTCCCCTCGTCCCCGAAACTCGTCCCCAACGCCCATGGAACACTAGTATAATGTCCCCAAATATTTGGTTTGAGCCTTGAATAATTAGAAAAATAATTCTTTATGGCTCAATTATTTTTATTTGGTTTTGTGGACTTGGGAATTAATTTCCCATAATTTATTATTATTTTATGTGAAACCAAAATATTTTTATAATTTTTCTGAGGCTGGGCGACCCCTTTTGGGAAATAAAAGGAGGAAAAATTTTAAAAAAAATAATAATATTTTAATTTGTAGAAAAGTGCGCCCCCATTTGGAGAATTAAAAAAAGAAATAAATTCAAATTTAAAAGGGTGGAATTGGGCGCCCAAATTGGGTCGACCGAATTGAAGGGAAAAGATGAAGTTTGATATCAATACAAGTTCATTGGAAGGCATTTGATCATCGTGCATATTATCTTCAGTTTGATTCAACAACTTGTTGCAACTATTCCAAAAACGAAAACCCTTGCGAATTGTGGGTGAGTTGGACAAAAACCTAGCTCATCTTGGGAAGACTTCATAGCGGAGATCTACTTGTGCTTCATTGCTATTTGGAAAAGGAGAAGAGTAGAATTCCAAATCAGATTTGCAGATCAGATTAGAAGAAGACATCATTTGGCAAGATTTGTTGCATATTGGCTAGGGTTTCACCCTAGGTTTGAGCACTGCTACCTAGAGAAGGAACGCCTTGCTTTTGGAGGGCGATTTTGGTGTTTGATGGGAGTTAGGGTTTGATAAAATCTTCAGATTTGTAGCAACAGCAGATCAAACCTAATTCGCCATTGTTTGTGGAACGATTTTCGGTGCTTATTGTCATCATTGCTTAGGGTTTTTCCCTACATTTTGAGTACCATCATTTGGAGTTTATGATGTCCCCTCAGGGTTTCAAAACCGACTTGGGAGTTTTTTGTTAAAATCTGTTTTTTATGTTTTTTGCAACTGGTGGCAATGCTGCAATTTTCAAGAAATTGAAAATAACAATAACAAAAAGGAAATTGCGTAAATAAATGAGAACCCAGTAATCTTTATTTATTCAAAACATAATAAGCCAATACCCATAAGCCAAAAAGCAACAGTTTGGAACCTAGGTTTTTACACAGCAATCACGATGGCCACGGCAATCGGATGCAAGGACGCCATGCTTCTTTTTGCACATATTTCAACGGGGATCTTGATGATGGATGCTAAATGTAGGACGCCTTCACACAAGGAATCTGCAACCCCAAAAACTAGGTGTTTGGCACACAAACTCACACGTGCTTATTTCCCTTTGCCTAGTATGGCTCTAGCTCCCACATGCAAATAAAATGATTGTTTTTTGCTGCTTGAAAACCATGTTTTCCTTTGCATATAGGGACACCTTGGCTGGGAGAACAATCTTTGTCAAATACAAGCTCAAACCTCCCCTGTTGTGTCTCTTGAATTCTACGGCCTCTGATGTGTACTAAGTGTGACTTTTGTATTATTCAAATCTGCTGTTGTAAATTGAGATTGCTGAAAGCAAATGCTAAATAAATCGGTGAATGCTTAGATTGATGGTCTATATGTGAAGCCATCCATACTAGAACCCTTAGATGGTCTCTCACGCCTATAGATCATGTCCTAATCAAGGGTTTTCGTCCTTAGATCAGCTTAAAACTCCATACCTCCAACCTTGTGCTCAATTTCTGTGTTTGAATGATAAACTTGGATAAATGAAAACAAGCATCTTTTCTCTTCTTATGCTTTTCCAAAAGCCATGCCCAAGGTTAGGGTTTTCTCTTTGACAAATAAAATATTAAGCCACTTGCTTAAGCATATTAGTTTAATATTTCATCTTTTGTCTCCAAGCGCCCCCTTTCACTTAAATAATAATAAAGTGACTTAAAGGTATTCTTTTAATAAAGTCACTTTATTACTTTATAATATTAAATCACTAAGTCACTTTAATAATAGAATATCATTAAAGAAATGTGACTTAATAACTCAATAACTCCTAGCCACAGTCTAGCAATGATCTCCCGAGAGTGCCCTGTAACCATTACCACTGCAGATGCGTCGTTACTGACTCTGATATTACTTACTATAAATAGTAAGTAGCAAATAACAAGTCTTGAATCCCCTTAGAAGGGCCCCCTAAACATCCTGTTAGCCTACAGGAACTGTAGTAATAGGCTAACCCTATCTCCTCGAACCACTGGCTAGAAAGGGGATATTTTTGAAGGGTTGTTGTGCATCAATTGTTATCATTTTGGAGCAGCAAAACCCTTGCAGACTTGAGCGATCAGATTTGGAGCAGATCTCCCTCTTGTTGAAGAGTGGAAGACATAGGGCTTCATGCCCTAATTGGAGCACTGCCCTTGGGAGATCATTTCTATCACTTTCTTGGGTCATTTGTGTTGAAATAAAATAGCATCGGTCAGATATAGATGATGATTGAATGTATTCAACATCATCATTTATATATATCGAAATCGCTACATCCCAAGTATTGTGATATCACTCTAACCAAGTATATAGTGATATCACCTTACTCATAATATCAGGAGATATGGTATGCTTCTTAGAGTGTCAAGTCACATAACATTCTTCATAACACATGATTTATTATGGTAGACATCATGAGACTTGATGTTAGTACACATACCATAATGAAGATGTGTTATGAAGAATGTTATGTGACTTACCACTCTTAGAAGCATACCATATCTCCTGATATCACGAGTAAAGTGATATCACTATATGCTTGGTTAGAATTATCTTCCCTAGCTAAGAGGGAGTGTTGAAATAAAGTAGCATCGGTCAGATATAAATGATGATTGAATGTATTCAACATCATCATTTATATATATCGAAATCGCTACATCCCAAGTATTGTTTCGATCTACAATTAGAGGATATAAATTGCATATATAAATCCAGATCGAGTTCCAGATTGGATAACATTTGTTTGTACAAAGATAAATATAAATCGAACCTTCATGTTTGCTAAGTAACTAAACCGATTGATGATCGGTTGTCTTAGTTAGATGAAGAGACGCAATAACTAAAATACCTCCCATGAGCGGACGTGTCTCCCTATTTATATTTATAGCAGATCCGATCCACAAGAACATCATTGAAATTAATAAATGTTTTGCTCTTGAGGATCGAATATCAACAAAAGAAATTCAGACTTAGAAATCCATGATACATACATCCAAGATTTGATTTGACTTCAACTTCATAATTTCAAGTTCATTATTCTGTTTATAATCTGATCGATTTGATCAATATTTAACAATTTGCTATTGAATTTTGGTATGTACAAGCCTAATTTAAAGTCTGATTTATAGCAGCAGACTTCTGGAATAATTTTGGGCATGTTTCAGCCTATTTTGTGATGTTCTTGCATGTACAATAATTCTGATTTTGTAGTAGCAGATTAAACAATCTGAAATCAAACGTCTTTCATGTTTTGGTGATGATTCTATGGTTGTTCATTGCTGGTTCTGTTCATTGAAAAGATAAATATATTAACTTATGTGTTTGAGCATTTTGGAAGCATATATGTTTGTTGTTCACACTTGTTTTTGATCAATATTTAACAATTTGCTATTGAATTTTGGTATGTACAAGCCTAATTTAAAGTCTGATTTATAGCAGCAGACTTCTGGAATAATTTTGGGCATGTTTCAGCCTATTTTGTGATGTTCTTGCATGTACAATAATTCTGATTTTGTAGTAGCAGATTAAACAATCTGAAATCAAACGTCTTTCATGTTTTGGTGATGATTCTATGGTTGTTCATTGCTGGTTCTGTTCATGATTGAAAAGATAAATATATTAACTTATGTGTTTGAGCATTTTGGAAGCATATATGTTTGTTGTTCACACTTGTTTGAAATAAAAAAATTCATATCAGAATCTAGGGTTTGAGCAGAAAATTAAAAGTGCAGAAGATTAGGGCAGAATTCTGAGTTTCAAAATCAGATTTTAGGGCAAAATCCTATGTGGGATATTTCATTATGCATAGGTGGAGTACAAAGAGGCTAACAAGAGAATTATTGAGATTATATGAAGTTGCAAGCTTACTCTGCAAACGCTGTAGAACTGTTACAGCATTATAGTATCACTGGGCTTCACACTACCGATGAAGTATGGATTAACGAATTGCAACTTGCTGATGAAGTTACTGCCATGGTGGCTCTTCACATGAAGAAAGGGACCCACCTACAGTTGACTCCCACATCCTCAGAGACTTCATCATTGACTCCATGATAAAAAAAATGATAGGGCTCAGTCATTCATAGACAAGATGAAAAAAGCTTGATTTGATTATCAAATTCAATAGGTTGGGTCTAGCGGACTCTGCGGACTCGGGAGTCTGCAAGCTGGCCGAGTCGACTCGGCGCGGACTCGCGAGCCGAGTCTCTGGCTTGGACTCCCGAATCTTGTGCCTGGACTCCCGAGTCCTGTGCCAGGACTCTTGCTGTAGCTGGAGGCTGCTTTCTCAGCTTTAAAACATGATTTTTTTCAAATTTTTTTGCCGATTCCGTGCCAAGTTTTTTGCCGAGTCCCGAGTCCGAGTCCTATTTTGGGCTGCCGAGTCCGCATCGAGTCCGAGTTTTCAAACTATGGTCTGATGCTTGTATCCAAGGTAAAAACATAGGCAAATAATTATTTAATTAACGTAAAACAGCCAAGGAGATATTGTATAGTGTAGATATATATATATATATATCTAGTCTATATTTTGGTGTCTAGGATTTTAACTTAGTGTTTACGTTTAGTTTTGATCTCAGGGAGCTTCTCCTCCCAATTTGAAGTGAGGCTTACCCTCACACACTGCTCTGTTTTATGTTGTCTTGCAAAAGACAAATTAAAAAGCAAACAAAGTTGATTGCCATATAGTTCATTGATTTGTCTTTGCACTTGAGCTTCTATCTATTTGTAAAGGGATGTTGAAAAATTGATACTTTAAGTTGTTGGCTTACTATGTATATGAACTGCTGGTTATAAATCAACAACTCTGGATTAAATTGGAAAAGGGTTGTAGAAAGTCTAGACATATGTTTGCTATGAATTGTTAATTTTCATTAATTCTGCACAAACTTGAAAGGTTCCCCAGTGTTTTTGAAAACATGTTGGTTCAATGTGTCTCTATTTGTTTCCTTGCACAGCTTTCTTTTTCCTTTTTTTTAATGTTTTTCTCTTACACTCAAAAAATTTAGGTTTATATTTTAGCTTTCATTATTCTAGTATAAGTAACCTGTCTTGAGTTAGACTTTTCTTGAAATGAGAGAGTTTAACATCCCTCATTGTTGCTTGCAAATTTTACCCAGAGAAGATCCAACATAAGAATGAGATTTCCAATTTCTGCAAAATGTACACATGAAACATTCAGTCCCATAATTTAATTACTAAGAAGGAAAGTAGGGAAAAAATTTAAGCCAGCCAAAAGATACATTCTTCTTTTGGGCTGACTTTTTAATCTTTTGTATTTTGTAGTCATGAAGCCAATGGAGGATTGCATCTGAGAAATGAAATCTGGAAAAGGGGCAGCATATTGCCTTGGACAAGCAGCAGTTGCAAGAAAACTCAGTGATGAACAAGTGGTGCGCAGGAGACATGAAGAATACAATTAATATTGTGTACCATAAAACTATGGCTGTCAAATTTAAGGAGAAAGGGAAAGTAAGGAGAAAGGGTGTAGAAGTATGAATTTATTGAAGCTCACTTGATAGAGAAAGACCATTTCTTTTGTCTATTAGACTTTATTTCATATTGTTGGATACAGAAATGCCATTCTTTGCTCACTTTGGATGCTGTATATTGTATTTATGTATTATGTGTAGGAAACATTGTAATCAATCACCCTAAACATAATTTCGAATATGAAATGTGCTTAGCTGTTGCATTGATTTCCATTATCCATTTGCATACCTTGTACACCTAATCTAATTGTCCTGTTTGAATGCTAGTGCTGCAGATAATTACAGATCATTTTGCTAGCCAGACAAGTCAAGCAATGCATTTAGCATTCTTTTTAATTATTTTTTACACAGGTGTACTCCATAGTCCCCCACTGATTCTCTATAATCATCTGTGCACATTATTAGAGACTCTCTTTCTTCAATGCTTTTGAAGGCACTACTGCAAACTAAGCTATTAAGAAGAAAAATCACTCAAATCATTCAAAACACTAGGATGCTGAATGTAAATCCCTGGTTCAGGTCAAGCCTAGAGCAACAGAATCGTAGGAATGTTGAGGGATAAAATAGAAATCCCTCATTTTTCCAACAGATGTCACAAAATTTATAGTAGTTATGAGGCATATATAAAGAATTTACCTATTGCTCCAGATGGTGTCTTTTGAGTCAGGTGCTCCTCAGCACGAGGGAAAGCGTCAATGTTCTTCAATGCTTGTATCCTGAAACCCATATTCGACCTAGAATACAAAGAAGGGGTCATCATCAGCTCTAACCATAAGTTTGAACATTGACTGTAAAGATATTTAGATTTTAGTTCAAACTGTGCATGGAGTAAAACAACAAAAAACATTTTAATACTCAAAATCGAGCTATATACAAGCACAGCGTAAAATTTAAAATTATGTTTAACTCAACAGTCGAATATGAGAGTTTTGCTGACATCCTAGAATTTTATAGAAACTAAACCTCTAATTAATCATATCAATCTATCATTATCATTTGCGAAGATCATTGTCTTCATATCAATGATTGACAAACATACACAACTAATAGGTGAAAATGTGGCTTATCTTGAACAAGGGATGGACTTGGCTGGAGTGATTCAACACATTAAACCGGGTTAGGGAAACAAAGATTAATAATGGGAGTCATATGTCTGGATGAGCATTAGCAAACAAAACAAATTAACACCTTTAGAAACTTAACATTATCGTATAAGTGTTATTTTCCTTATATGTTTGGTCTTGGCTCCAATTGATATTTCAAAGAATAGATCAGTTCTCTTTCAATACATTATGTGGTTTGTGAAATGCTTATTCGAATTGCATTCCAAGGCATTCCATAAGCTATTAAACCAGATAAAAGAAATAATCATTCTCATCAAAACATAATTTTACCTTTGATTTGTACTTGGCACATTTTTCAAAGCAAAAGCAAATCATCCTTCATTTTATTTATACTTCAAAAAAATTCACGAAGATTGAATTGTAATACCAAACTAAAAAACACCCTTTACCCATGTTGAGATGAATTATATGGATTGACAAGAAAACGTGGCATTTTGCCTTTGACAATCACTTATCTAAGACAAAAAAGTCGAAAATACACAATGTTCTAGAATTGACACGATAAAGTCAAATGCAAGTCATCGCTACCTATTTTGACCAAAGGAGATCACATTATTTTTATTGTTATAGGAGGGTGTGATGGAGGAGAAAACCCATGTCACGAAAAATATTTTGTTTTAATGTTTGTTTATTTTCTGGGTATTCTAGGTGTTTTCCAATTATTTTCCAATAAAGTGCTGCAGCTTTCCAAAACCACATTCCTCTACATTTGTTATTTCTTTCACCCCAAGCAGTCAATGTTCAGAGACCTATGTGACAACACATTTTGAACATTTGGAGTTGTGGTTGGGAACATAACATTACATGAGCATTTTTCACATTCCTATCGAGTTTCACAAAGATCAACCTCACCACATCTTTGTTTCCAATTAGAGGACCTAAACTAGATTGTGCAATGAACAAAAAACACCTTGTCATTAGTTTAAGAAAGAACATTTTAATCTTGACAATTTCTAAGATTTCCTAATTTGAACATGAGTTTTAAGAAGGGTCATGTACAAAATCACATCACATGTGGAGACTCCTAACTCAAGAAGCATCATTCAAAGTGGATCAGCACGTTGTTGTTATATGTTCACACTACATAGAGTGATGCACCCAATACTAGAGCTGACTAATGATCCAAACATTTAATATTGGGGGTTGTTGATCTTTATTGTATTCCCCAAGGTTGGTGTAGCACGTTTCCAAGAGTATATCCACCTTTAGAAGGAAGAGTTTCATATGATTTGGGCATAGATCTAATAACAGTAAGGCGAATAAAATCTGATTTGAAGGAATTAAGAGGAAAGTCTATTTGTAGAAGGCCAAGCAAGGATGAAATATATGGCATAGTTTGAGTTTGTCTCCTGTAAAACCTTATGATCATTTTGTAATCAAACAGTCAATGCCTAGCACGATGGAAACTCATTGAAGCTTCATTGTAACTTCATTAGAAAATAGCAAGTACCATCAACCAATTGACCCATCTTATATTTGAATATTTGGCATTTCACTATGTATTGTGTTCTGGAAGCTAGATTGCTATTGGATGTTTGCATGTTTACTTATTGCTGCATTGTTTGACAATAATTAATTGGATCCTCCAACCTAGCAAAAATGTCAAATGGCATCAAAGCCAGGTTTGTGAATCTTGACAGGATTAGTAGAAGATTTGTTGAGCCTAGTTTTGCTTTAGATCAGTTTAAATTAAATATCCTTATAGAGAGTCTTTAGACATTGAATTGTTGGGTAGAAGATTCTATGGTTGCGAGTCTTCCAACATTGCATCATGTTGGGAAAGGTACCATAAACCTTACATCCTAATGTTCATTTTAATTATTATTTGTTAATTAATTGTGATCCCTTATGGAAAAGGATGTCCCACTATGACTTGGTCATTATTGCCAGGTGTATACTTTGTCATAATGTGTATACTTGTGTGAAAGAATATCTTGTCATGTAAGATGTGTAAGAGCATCTATGACAATGCAAGTGGTGTAAGAGAATTTATGGTGCATGTAAGAGCATGTAAGAGGGGAGTTACATTGTTGACTAGTTGAGCAACTTATGATGCATTTATGATGTACCATAGAGTATCTTTGAAAAGAGATAACTAAGCCAAAATGAAGTGCCCAACTTAAATAGTGACATATAATAGGTGATGGCGGCTTATTTATTATTTGTTAATTAACTATGAACCCTTATGGAAAAGGGTGTCCCACTATGACTTGGTTCTTATTGCCATGAGTATAGTTTGTCATAACGTGTGCACTTGTGTGAAAGAATATCATGTCATGTAAGATGTGTAAGAGCATCTATGACAATGCAAGTGGTGTAAGAGAATTTATGATGCACGTAAGAGCATGTAAGAGGGCAGTTACATTGTTGACTTGTTGATCAACTTATGATGCATGTAATGATGCATCATAGAACATCTTTGAATAGAGTTACTTGAGCCAAGATGAAGTGCCCAGCTTAAATAGTGGCATAAAAAAAGGTGATGGCACCTTATGATAGATGTAAGGAATATGCTATTTTTAGCATGAAGACTCTTTTTAGGAATTAAGCATTGGAATTTGACCATGAGATTTTGGTGCCACTTTTAAGTGGTATTTGCTCATGGTTCTGGTCTTCCCATATGGTGGTTTCATGTATTGACTTCTCTATTTATTGTGTGCTTGGGATGGAGTTTGCATAGTGAGTTTGCAGGTAAAATTATATTGTAGGAATTGCTCAAAATTTGTTGTTGGTGATTTCTCCTATGAAGGCGTCTTGCTTGGATTGTATTGTAATTATGTTGTTATTGATTAATACATTGGTTTGTAGTTTGGAGATTGGATTTTTTCTCGAAAGAAATTTTCCAAAATAAATCTTTGTGTTATGGTAAATACATTGTTCTTTTATTTCTTCCTTGAAATTGTTTTAGATCATATTTTTCTATACATCTCTCCTCATGGATTAGCATAGGTATCATTTCCACATCTTAACTTTCCTTTATTTGGTATTAGAGCCTAATCAACTTAGGTCCTACGCGGTAGGAACAAGGTGTTTTGCACTAATCTAGGTTTGAGCGGAAGCATGAACAAAGAAGATCTTTGTTTTAGGAATGATGGAGAGCACTTCGAGATTGGTGATGAAAAGTTTCGACGACACCAATTTTGAGTTGTCAAAGCTCAAGATGGAGGATTTACTCATAGATCATGATCTATGTGTTACAATACCCAAAAACAAACGTAGTACAATGTCACCAAAAGATTGGCTAGTGTTGGATAGAAAGGTGAGAAACCTCCAAGCTTTCCTTGGCTGATTTAGTGTTGCTGAATGTTTGTGAAGGATCCACAGCAAAAACCTTTGAAATAAGTTGGAGAAATTGTACCTAGCTACAACCCTAGTTAAGAAGTTTTTCTACAAAAGTTGCATACTTTGAAGATGGATGATAGTGATTTCGTTGACAAGCACCCCAATTCATTCAACACAATTGTGAGCTAGTACACTTGGTGCAAAGATGGAAGAGGAAGATTGACACATGACACTTTTGTGTTCTTTGTAAAATTCATAGGGCAACATGGTAAAGGCTATTGGAAGTAGTGGTACAAAATTTGTGCTTGATGAGATCATGACTGCTCTTCTCTCAAAGGAGATGAGGTAGAAGGCTACCAAATCTATCAAAGAAGCCTTGGCTATTCATGGCCAATCAAAGAAGGACAAGAGTATATCTAAGTCTTGTGGGAGATTGAAGTTTTCTAGAAAGTCCAAACCAAATGTTGGAATTGCAGCAAGACGGACCACTTCAAGAGAGACTGCAAGGAGAAGAAAAATAACAAATCTAATGATGATTCTAATAAATCTTCTCAAGAAGATGTCAGAGATACCTTACTCACGAATGGATGATGGAAACATGATGGGGAAGGTATACTTTAGTGAAAACTCATATCTCAATATTGTTGACCATAGGAGAGTTAAGATTCAATTCTCTAATGAGAGAATCAATGGGATTTTATTGGAGTCTTACATATCCTTGGTTTGGCACGAAACTTGTTATCTATAAGTAAAATGAATGATGTGGATGTACAAGTGGTCTTCAATAATGGGGCTTGTAAGATTGTTCAAAGAGCTATGGTGCTCATGAACGGGGTTCAAGTTGGTACTCTTTTTCAACTTGATGCATGCACTACTTCAATACATATAATGAAGAAATCTACATCTCAATCATTCAGAGAATCTACTAAATCTGGTCCTAATGGTCATACATTTTGGGTACATAAGCATGCTCTTACCTTGGAGGGTAAATTACCCATCAGAAATACAATGTTATGGCACCAAGATATGGGCCATATTGGTAATAAATGTTTATGAATCTTAAAAAATAAAAGACTTGTAGATGGAGCTTTATAATTTTTCTTGAGTTTGATTTTTGCAAACACTGCATTTGAGGAAAGTAAAACCATGTTCAGTTTTATTCTAGTTCTCATAGATCTTCTAAGTTGTTGGATCTTATTCATTGTGATGCATTTGATCTAATAGATGTTCCTTCTTTCTCAAAATCTTTGTATTATGTACCATTTATTAATAATTGTTTTAGGACAGGTATATTTTCTCATAAATCCAAGATCTTGAGTCGGTTTAAGAAATTGAAGCCTCTTTTGAAAAATCAAATTACAAAGATTAAGATGTTGAGAACTAACAATAGTGGTGAGTATTGTTCTACAAAGTTTCTAAAATTCTGTAAAGAGAATGACATAGAAAAGCATAAAACAACTCCACACACCCCTTAACAAAAGGAGTTGCAAAACACATGAACAAGACATGGAGGGAGAGAGCTACTCTAAAGAAGAATAAGACTTGGGACTTAGTTTAATTGCCTAAAGGATGAAAACCTATTGGCTCTAAATGGGTGTTTAAAAATAAATTTGGCTCTAATAGTAGTGTTGAGAAGTACAAAGCATAGTTGGTTGCCAAAGGCTATTCCTATGTTGAGAGAATAGATTTCGATGAGATTTTCTCCGCTATTAGAATGTTATTAGCTTGTGGTGCTACTTTTGATCTTGTGGTTGAATAGATGGATGTGAAGACAACTTCTTGAATAGTGATTTAGGGTAGGAGATCCATATGTCCCATCCAAAGCACTACATTGTTAAGGGTAAGGAAAACTCGGTTTATAGGTTGGAAAATCCTGGTTTGTCGATTGAAGAAATCCCTCTATGGCTTAAATTAGTCTCCTAGAATATGGTATAAAAAATTTAATTCATATGTTTTGGAGTTGGGATTTATTAAATCTAAATCCAATCATTGCGTTTATTATAAACAAAGCTGTGATCAATTTATCAATTATCACTTTGTATATCGATGATATGGTTTTATTTGGTAATGGTAAGTAAATGATTAGAGACTTGAAATTTCAGCTTTCCTTACAATTTGAAATGAAAGACTTAGGGGCTACTAAGTTCATCCTAAGGATAATGATTAGACAAGATAGGACTAACAAAAAAATTAGATAGATCAGAGGATGTTTGTTCTGTTTTGTACTATTTCAGTGTGGTTGACAGAATAGATTTCGATGAGATTTTCTCCGCTATTAGAATGTTATTAGCTTGTGTTGCTACTTTTGATCTTGTGGTTGAATAGATGGATGTGAAGACAACTTCTTGCATAGTGATTTAGGGTAGGAGATCCATATGTCCCATCCAAAGCACTACATTGTTAAGGGTAAGGAAAACTCGGTTTATAGGTTGGAAAATCTTGGTTTGTCGGTTGAAGAAATCCCTCTATGGCTTAAATTAGTCTCCTAGAATATGCTATAAAAAATTTAATTCATATGTTTTGGAGTTAGGATTTATTAAATCTAAATCCAATCATTGTGTTTATTATAAACAGAGTTGTGATCAATTTATCAATATCACTTTGTATATCGATGATATGGTGTTATTTGGTAATGGTCGGTAAATGATTAGAGACTTGAAATTTCAGCTTTCCTTACAATTTGAAATGAAAGACTCAGGGGCTACTAAGTTCATCCTAAGGATAATGATTAGACAAGATAGGACTAACAAAAAACTTAGATAGATCAGAGGATGTTTGTTCTGTTTTGTACTATTTCAGTGTGGTTGACAGCAAACCAGTGAGTGTTCTTATTTATATGGGATCAAAGCTTTTAGTTAAGCAATGTCCTTTGACACCCACAAAGATGGAAGAGATGAATTCAGCGCCCTATGATAGTGCAAGTGGGAGCCTTATGTATGCTATTGTCTACACTCTACACCAAACAAAACATTGCCTAAGCAATGGGAGTCTTGAATTGTTACATGGCTAATCCTAAACAAGAATATCGGGTTGTAGTGAAGAGGATCTTCAAGTATTTGTGGGGTACTTCAAAGTAGTCCCTAAGTTATCATGGTGTTATTGTAGAGCCAACACTTGATGGATATTCATGGATAAATGGATTCTAATTGGGCAAGGGATGTTGAGGGGAGAAGATCCACCAGTAATTATGTGCTTAGCCTATTCAAAAATGCGGTGCGTTGGATGACCAAGCAACAAGTTGTGGTCACTTTATCCAGAACAGAAAGCAGAGTATATGGCAACTAATCATGCCTATAAAGAGGCCATTTGGCTTCTAAGACTATGTTCAAATGTGCAGCTAAGTCAGAGCAATCAAAGTTCCCTATGATAGTCAAAGTAACATCTATTTTGCAAAGAACCCGATCTTTCACACACGAACAAAGCATATTGATGTCTAGTACTGTTTTGTTCAAGACATGGTAGAGGATGGAAGGGTGATGTTGGAAAAAGTTAATACTTCGAAGAATGTTGCAAATGTATTGTCAAAGTCAACGAGCACAGAAAATTTAGGTGGTTATGTAAGACTATGGGGCTCTTGCCCTCTAGCACTTAGTTCATAATGATGAAGTTTTCATTTTGCTCTTGCAAGGTATACAACAAGTGCAAGAATGTGAGGAAAAGTGTCACAACCTTGAATCCTGATGTTCATATTTATTAATTATTTTTAGGTATCTGTGAACCTTAGGGAAAAGGGAGTCCCACTATGACTTGACCATTATTGCCATGTGTATATTTTGTTATGATGTGTGTAAGAGAATATCTGGTCATCTAAGATGTGTAAGAGCATCTATAACAATGTAAGTGGTGTTAGAAAGTTACATTGTTGACTTAGCTTGTTGACCAACTTATGACACATCATAGAGCATCTTTGAATGGAGATAATGGAGCCAAAATAGCCAATTTGAGAAGTTATATATGATGGGCTATGGCAGCTTATATCAAATGTAATGAATATGTTAATTTTAGCATGAAGACTCTTCTTGGGATTTGGGCGTTGGAATTTGACCACAGGATTTGGGGTAGTATTTGCTCATTGTTTTGGGTTTCCCATGTGGTAGTTTCATGTGACTTCTCTATTTATTGGGTATTTGGCATGGAGTTTGCATAGTGAGTTTGCAGGAACAATTATGCTGTCAAAATTGCTCCAGATTTGTTGCTCTGGTGATTTCGACTATGAAGGCTCCTTGTCTGGAATGTATTGTAACTAATACTGTTCCTGATTAATACATTGGCTCCATGTTTGGAGGCTAGGTTTTTCTGTGAAAGAACTTTCCAAGGGTAAATCTTTGAGCTATGGTAAATGTTTCGTTGTGTTTTTCCTTTCTTGCAAATGCTTTAGATCGACTTTTTGAAATCTCTCCTCATAGATTAGAGTAGGAAGCATTTCCTCATCTTAGCTTCCTTTCATATTGTTCGGTAGAAAAATCTATGGTGTGTGGATCTTCCAAAAATTCTATGGTGTGTGGATCTTCCAACATTTGTTTGTTGGGGAGAAGATTCATTAGTTTCATTTTTTATTTGAGAACTAGTTGTAAACAGACCACTGACATTGAGGCAGTTTACTCCAAAGTATTTTGTGAATGTGCCACCTTGAACGATGGATGAAGACTAAGATGTACTCCATGTTGCTAAATGCATTGAGGAAATATTTAACATGATAAGAAATGTCTAGATCCAGTTGGATGTTGTTGAATATGACCACAGAAGAGATCCAAACCCTTGACCTGATGAAAGTGATGATGAATGTCATGCCCCTACAAATTGCATCACTAAATCTGGGCCAACTCAGAATATTTGCCAATAGGAGGCCAAATCAGATTATTAAATTTAAATAATAATTTAAGCCTTGTTCAGGACCGACTCCTTTCATAATATGATCACCCAAGTTAATAGAAAGATTAAATAAATGATACATAAGCAGCAATTAGCATGGAAAGAAGGTAGCGATCAGGTCTTAAGAGCAACAATTATCATATGCAGCGATTAAAGAGCAGTGACTAATAAATCTGATTATTAAAAGGAAATAGTTAAGAGGGATTCGAAATTTTGAATTATCTTAAACAGGGAATCGCCGGAATTAAATAAGTTAAAGTGTATTAAAATTAAAGAGGCCGACTCCTCCAAAGGTTGCCACCCTTGGGACAAATCATCCCTCTACGATGAATCACCTCCTTTCTATAAGAGGTGCGATGGGCATATAAAAGGAAGGAAATGGGAGATAATGAGGGGAGTCTTGGAATGGAACATCAGAGAGAAATAAGCAGATCTAGCAGAGATAATCATGGGAAGGAAAATCAATAAGAAATCAGAATAAAAGAACAGAGTCGAATCATGGAATAGGAAATAAATAATAAGTCTGGAACATATTTTTTGAGTGCAGCAATTATTGAGCCTTATAAAGTAATAATGGTTCTTTAGTATGCATATGGATAATAGATTCTTATTTGTCTGATTTATATCTTCTGAATATTAAGAACAGATCAAACAGCAAGGCAATTGGACCAAATCAAACATGATGATCTGCGTTCAGCAGACAAGGACAGAAGGCAGCATTTGCTAATATATTTGCATCTTAGAATATAGCCAGTTTATACCTTAGCAAGCACTGTGGTATGCTCTATTTTGATTATTATATGTAATGATATATTTTGTTACTGTCATTGTTTGCATTTATTTCTCTCATCAAGCAACCATGAGGAGGAAAGGGGGAAATGCCAATAGGTTGAGCAGGTACTAGACTTCTTTCTAAGTCGCCACTCCACGGTGGATGACTATGTCTATCACTGGGAGCCAAGGGGATGTTATCCACTCTTGGGCTTAAGGAGCGGATGTCTACGGGCCTCCTATGGTAAACTTCTCCCCAACTTTTACATGGGTTGGTTGTTGGATAGACTTGAGGGGTTTTAACCATAAGTAGGATGGCTAAGGATCTGGATAGGGAAAGCAGGTACAAGTGTATCCCCTAAGCATGCCACCCCTAGTTGAAAGACTGTGTGTCTACCTCTTGGGGCCAAGAGGGATAACATATCTGCTCTTGGGCTTAGATGGATAACTTCGGGCGGACTTATCATATTCCCCATCCAATCCCTATTATGATTGAAATTCCATGAATATGATGTAGCTTTCTTTATGTAATTGATGAAGGGTACTCCCCTTACAATTTAAAACTCACAAAAACAACAGATAAAGGCACAAACAAAATGCAAGAAGGAAGCAAATATTTTCTATTATCACCGAAATGAAAAATGAAATTACAACATTATATTTGCCATCACATGGGCTTTCTAATTACATAAATCTGCAAATCAGAACCACCATCTACGCTGCCCTAGCCTCCTTTCAGTAGCCCCCTTTCATATCCTTTATTTGGAAGGTGGAACCGCCCTAGAATCTTCTGGAAAGTGTAACTTCCTCAAGAAGATATTTTGAAATTTTATTAATTTTGGTAGTACAACTTTGCGGGGTCATAACTTTTGATTCGACCGTCGGATTTTTTATTATAATACCTTTTAGGAAAGCTCTCCAGAAATGTTTGGATTAATAAAATAGGGCCTAAGGGCCAACTAAATTCGTTTACCACCAATTTTCAGGCCCATCCGGAGCCTCTAAGTGCCTCAAAAATGACTTTGAAGATTTTAATAGGATTTTCGAAAATTGAAATTTGAATATCTCTTAAATGACAAAAGGTATTGAAGTGATTTCTTCGCCATTGGCTTCAATTTACCATTCTAGAGGTCTGTGTAAGATTTCATGTCCAACCGTGCGTAAATGCAAACTTACTAAAAATAGTAAACCTGCCAAATTTAGCCCTTATTGAAAAGAAACAACATTTTTTTTTTGGGTGATGCATGATTGCTCTTACACCCTGGATGCTCCTACATTAGTAATTATATTGGACAAATAGATAAGGATATTTATTATACATGTTTGATTATATGTTCAGATAGATAAGGATATTTATTATATAAGCTTGACTATATGAATTATATTCCAATATTATCTAACATGGTTGCAAGAGATAAATCAAGATTCATATTTTTAAAGCATTTAACTGGTAATTTGTAACCCTAACTACATTAACTTGTACTTCTAGGGCAAGAATTAGGGTTATCCCAAAAGGGGACATTACAATGAACAAGAAGTTGGCATAACAAATCCAATTGTTGAAAGCTACTTCTAGTATTGGTTAGAAAACTAGAGTTGATATTCCTAATTATGTAGGTAGCTTAAATACTAAGGAATTAGTTGCCTAGATAACTTATTTAGAAGAATATTTTGAGTACAAAAATATTGTTGATCCTAATAGAGTAAAAATTTCCAATACTAAGTTAAAAGGTCATGCTAGTATTAGGTGGAAAAAAACTCATCTAGAGAGAAATAGAAAAGGAAAGTCTAGAATTGAGAAATGGGATGGAATGGTCTAAAAGTTGAAATCTAAGTTTGTTCTTGCTAATTACCGATTAGATTTATTGAAAAAGTTGGATTGTTTAAAACAAAAGGATATGATTGTGAAAGTTTATATTGGAGAGCGTTATAAACTAACCATAAGAGCAGGCTGGCATGAAGAAAATCAACAAAAAGTGGCTAGATATATCAATGGCTTAAGAGGATCTATCCAAGAAGCACTAAGTGCATTGACAATTCAACCTATTGAGAAAGCATACCAGTTGGCTTTTAAGACTGACAAAAAGTTGAACCACAAATTACAAAACAAGCAGAGCAAGCAAGGTAAAGGAGGTCGATTACTAAGAGGAAGATACCCAGGCAGAGCTAGATAAGCATATAATGATGAAGTAGAAGCAACCAATGGTAGTGGTAGTCAATGCAAAGATAGACTTGATCACTATCAAAGAAAATGAGGAAGATTTAATTATTACACTAACAAAAAAGATATGATATGGGAAGATATGGAAGAGGTGATGTGAGGTCATTCACTAGAAAGTGTTTGAGATATGTTACAAAAATGAGATGCTAAGATATTCGATGTACTAAAAATGGAGACGAAGTCTCCTTAAATAGAAAATTACAAGACAATGTTTCTAAATGAAACAATCGTTAACTGAAGACAAATTTAGAAACTATCTAACCTAACTAAGACGACCATTATATTATTTAATATATGTAATACCCTCCCTTAATGGTCATCGTTCTAACTACCCATAGAAACAAAGAACATAGCCCCCTTCTCTTCAGAATGTTCTGCCACAAAAGACAAGAGCCTGTCACTGATTCTGCCACGTGAGAGAGTCTGCCACGAACCTTCCCAGAAACTATAGAACTTCCAGAAATAACAAAAACGGATCACAAAACATCCAACCAGATGTTGGGTAACAAAGTTGTCCCTCCTTGTAGTCAGAGACACTGAAAAACAACTGCCACGATTTGGAGGAAAAATCGGCAAACCCTTCAGACTTTTGCAGATGAGCAGGACGCCCCATAACAGATTGCAAGAAACCACAATTTTTGAGGACAAAATCGCAAAACCTTGAAACTGAAGTTTACAAAGCACCGTTTTTTCGGAAAAAACAATAAAAACCCGCAAATGAATCCCACGCAACTCTACAAATTACAGAAGCCCAGAAAATCATCATACAAAACATCGTTTTTAAGGAAAAAAGGTAAAGTTTTTAAGGAAAAAAGGTAAAACCTTTTTAGAAACCAGAGAGCCTTCCCGAACAATGGAAACCCTTGATCAAAGCAAACCCTTAATTTTTCAGAAAATAAAAAAATAAAAAATTATAAACCCTATTACAAAACGATTTTTAAGGCAAAAAATCGCACAAAACCCACAATAATTTTAAGGCCAAAATTATAAAACCCAAAATAATTTATTTTTAAGGGACAAAATTATAAACCCAAAATAAATTTTTTAAGGTCTAAAAATTATAAAACCCCAAAAATAATTTTTATGGAAAAAATTATTAAAACCCCAACATCAAGCACAAATCAGGCACCAAAAGACAACGAAGCCCGAGCAGAGAAGAGAAAGACCTACAATTTTGTTTTACTCCAAAAAAAAAACTTCATGATATCTTCAGAAACGCAACTAGAAACCTTTATCTTTTAGAAGCTGCCAAAAAAATTTCAGGAACCCGTGAAAACTAGGGTCGCAGCTCATGAGGGCACAATTTTTTTCCAAACAAAAACCAGCAAAACCTGACGCAACAAAACACCCAGAAAAATGCCATTGAGCTCAGAAACGCGACGCCTAGACAAGTCACGAAGACTTTTAAAAAAAAGGCGCCAAATAAAAAACGGGTCACACAAGAGAAAACCCGTCACAGATCTCTATTTTGGGTGATAGAAACCCTTCGTGCAAAGAAAAAAGGCATTGCAGGAAGACACGAAAATCTTCCTTCAGTTGCGCAGCCACGAAAAAACTAAAAAAAATGTGCGCTAAAAGAAACTCAGCACAAATCCGCATCCAAAACCAAGATGAAATGGCCAGCAAAAAACTAGAAAGAAGCTACAAACCTTCACAAAGAGCTGTGATTTTTAACCTCAGAAAAGCAACTTGAAAAATCTCCACGAAAATCAGATAAAAAAAACTCTGGAAAAATTTCTAAAAAAAAAAGAGGCTACAATTTTTTTTTATTAAAAAATTCGCCAAATTTTGAAGAACCCCATTGGCTCTGATACCATGTTACAAAAATGAGATGCTAAGATATTCGATGTATTAACAATGGAGACGAAGGCTCCTTAAATAGAAATTTACAAAACGATGTTTTTAAATGAAACAATCGTTAACAAAGACAAATTTGGAAACTATCTAACCTAACTAAGATGACCATTATATTATTTAATATATGTAATAAGATATGGAGTTGAAAATCACAATGCATTTGAATGTACCTACCCAATCACAAGGGAGATATGATAGAATATCTGAAAGAACCACAAGACCAGCACATGTTGATGAAAAGGTGAATGCGGCAAAAAAAGGTGTCATTTTTATGAGAAGGAACTTATTGAAAATTACAAAAGATGTGAATGAACCAATGAAAAGGAAAACATTAATTAGAACCATATGCAAATTTGGAGGCAAATATTGTATGTTAATCATTGATAGTGGTAGTACTAATAACATGATTTCAAATGAAAAGGTTAGAGCATTCTAAACTTTATGAATTATCTTGGTTGCAATTCACTTTGGAGGACCAAAGTGAAAGTCTTTTATTTAGTCAAATAAGTCTAATAAAGTGTAGATATGCATTATTGATTTAGACTTATCCTCCATCTCGTCCTTATAAGTGATAAGGATCCTTTTCATAAATAAAGCTGATTTTTGGGAAATGAAATCTTTAGCTGAATTAGTATGAAGATAGGAGGATGATAGAAGTTAAATAATATAGATTGTCTTTGAAAGGAATGAATGACTAAGTTTTTTAAAGGACTGAAAAACTGTATGTAACAGCATAGTTCATGTATTTGATTTTCATGCAACTATGAGGAACATCAGCTGTGGAGGTTTCCTTGTAAGTTTTTTGAAGGAATGGAAAACTGCTCTAAAGGTGTAATTATCTGTGTATGTTTCCACTTTTGAAGTTTTCATTATTGTGTGATTTATGCTATTTTATTTAGCATTAGGACATAATCATCACATATTTTGAAATTTTTCTTCAAATTTGTTGGGTAGAACATTGCATTTTGATAAAAAATCTGTACATGACAGTAGAGAGAACACATGTAGATTGATGAAAGATGGAACTAGACATTGTAATATCCCCTAACCTGATTTGCCCTAGAATTCACCTATTGATCACACATTGCAACAAATTACGGTTAGGGTTTCACCTTATTAAATAAATCTCTTTAATGATGTAATCTTGGATTGGAATCCTGCATTCATCACATGAACAATACATGCAAATATGTATATATGCTTGTTAGGGTTAGACAATTGCATCACATTCACAGATTATCAATAATGCAACATATTAGGAAACTAGGAGAAGGGACATGATGGGTCCACCCGAAGCCATATGCCAAGCCTAAGAGGGTGAATACCACAACCCCCCCCCCCCACCTTGGCGACTTGTACCTGCTTTCCCCATCAATGTCACAACCCCTAAAGACACTTGCCATCCTATGGGATTGGGTGGAGGTCGCAAGTGAGCTCTGGCCTCTACCACTCCACCCCTGGCCCTTCCCACGAGGTGGGTTTCAGACAGTTAACATAATACTATTTCAATCATATAGATCAGCTTTATTATCTATAAGCAATATACATACATAGGTCAATGATTATGTGTAGAAATACATTTATTCTTCCTTCTTTATGCAAGATTATACTGATATAGATGTAAGACACTAAGTGGCAGAAATAGGCATGAATATATGATATATGTGGTAATAGCTTGCTGTGGTGATGAACTGGACTGATTCTGGTTCATTTCCGGGTTTCCCTATTTCTTCTCCTTGATCGATCTGTCTTTAATATTCAGAGGATATAGTGTAAATCAAGCACATAATAATCTCTTACTCATATTCATATTAAGGAAACACAACAGCTTATAAGGCTCAATAATTGCTGCAAGCATTATTATTGCATAATCGTATAATACATACATACATACAAACATTTACTGTAGATGATGGAGGATTTAAAATTATTCTGATTATATCAATTGCTGCTGCTATAACCATGCAGACTTCCCCCATCCAATCTACTGCTAAACTTTAGAAGTATATTCCAGATTCCTTACTTATAGTTTATTCTCAGATTTGTTGCTGCTTCTTCATATTTATTTCTTCTTAAATATTGAATGATATTTCTCTTTCCCTATAGTTGCTCTTCATTTGCTCCTAAATCAGCTCTTTCTGTCCTCTGTTTTTATTTACATTATATTCCCTATATCTCCTCCAATCGATGTCTCCTTGGTTGTTTATGGATTGCCTTACTTCTGCCTTAAGACTGTCTTAAAATTCCCATCTGTTTGATAGTCTTTTGCTTGGCAATGTCTAATCTTTAATACCCCGATTTGGGCAAATGACACGTCCCCCCCATTCTCTAAGTTATTCGCACCCTTTTGGAGAGGCATGTCTTTGTTAATATAATGCATTGATGCTCTTTAATCATAATGATAAGTCTGCCTCCTTTGGTATAGTGAATCGATACTCTTAGATTTACTTATTAATTAAGGCATAGTCATATAATATTAGTTTCTTGAACATTATTATTATTATTATGATATTTACAATATTATTAATTGATCTATTTCATATTATTATAATTATATAATCTATTATAATTATAATTAAAATATTTAAATGGCAATTACTTATATTTATATTTTGATATTTATTCAATTTTGTTATTTATATTTCAATATTCCATATTTGGTGTTACAATTTCGGGGGCATGATAGACATGTATTCTTACCCTTGAGAGAAGAAGGTGAAAGAGTGAATTGTCTTGCAAGAGTGTTCTTGGTCAATGGAAACAATTTTTGAAATATCTCAAAAAAGAGAGTATATTTTGTTGTTCTTCCTAAGTATATGCATGTAGAAGGTACCACAAAGGCAGATGAGAACAATGTGGCAGTTAATCTTGAGATTTCCAGATTGTTGACAAAGTACAATGATATCATTTTTTATAATTTGCCTAAAGGATTACCACTACTAAAGAGTATATCATCATATAGATTTTATTTAATGAGCATGTTTACCTAATAAGGCAGCTCATAGATTGATACCAACTAAAAGTGCATAACTAAATACACAAGTAGAAAAATTGCTGAAAAAATGACTGATAAGTCAAAACTAGAGTCCATGTGCAGTACCAGCAGTTTTGGCACCTAATAAGGAGGAGAATGGAAAATGTGTACAAACTCGAGAGAAATCAACAAAATTGCTATTAACTATAGGTTCCCATTGCCAAGGATGGATGATCTTATGGATTGTATAAGTGGTGTAAAATACTTTAGCAAGATTGATTTGAAAAATAGATATCACCGGATCAGATTATAGGAGCGAGATGAATGGAAAACTGCAGTCAACACAAAATAAAGTTTGCACAAGTGGTGAGTTATGTCACTTGGTTTGACAAATGTACCTAGTACTTTCATGGGGCTAATGAATGAAATGTTAAAACAATATCGTTTGTTGTTGTATATTTGGATGAAATGTTGATTTTCGACAAAAGTAAAGAAGAACATTTGGAACATCTCAAATTAGTATTGCAGAAGTTGAGAGAGGAGAAATTATTGATGAATGTAAGGAAATATGGTTTTATGAAAAACTTATTGGTATACTTGAGTGGTTTTATTTATGCTAATGGATTGAAGATGGATATGGATAAAATCAAGGCAATTGTTGATTAACCTACACTTGTGAGTATTTCTAAAGTTCCTTCTTTTCATGGATTGGCAAGTTCCTAGAGAAAACTTATCGAAAATTTTAGTAGTATATATTCACCAATTATTGACATCGTGAATAAGGATAAGAAAGAATTCAAACAGACCACTATAACTAATAAAAGTTTTGAATTGTTGAAGAAGGTTACAGATAAACCTATGTTGGTTTTAATTTTAACAAGTTATTTCAAGTGGACAATGATACAAGTGGAACTTTTATTGGAGTTGTTTTGAGTCAAGAAGGAAAACGTATTGCTTACTGGTGAGAAAATGAAATGATGCTAAGGAAAGATAGTGGAGACATTATTTGTCATCAAAGGAACTTGTTTTGTACACTAATCACCAAGCACTAAAATACTTCAATAGTCAAAGTAAGTTGAGTTCCAAGCATGTCAAGTGGGTTGAATTTCTACAGTTATTCATTTGTATTGAAATATAGAAGTGGCAAATCTAATGTAGTAGTGGAAGCATTGAGTAGAAGGCATAATTTGTTGGTAGAAATGAGAATTGAAGTTGTTGTCTTTTGATAAAATGAAGAATTTGTATGAGATTTACCTAGATCCTGCTAAGACATGGACAGCATGTAAGTTACCAATAAGTATTTGATGGAAAAATTATAGTTGGATTTTCTAATTCAAGATGATTTGTTGTATAAAGGTAATCAGTAATGCATTCTTTAATATTTTCTAAGAAGGAAAATTTGATCAAAGAGAAACATAGTGAAGGTTTCACACATTATTTTGGATTGATAAGACATACATTGGCAAATGAAACTACTTTTGGTCACAAATGTATAGAGATGCGAAAAGATATGTGCAAAATCATGGAATTTGTCAACTTGCCAAGGTAAATAGTCAAATGTGGGATTGTATAAATCATTGTTGATTCCAAAGAAACCTTGGAAGGACATTAGCATGGATTTTGTGTTGCAAATACATAGAACTTAGAGAGTAGAAGATTCCATTCTAGTAGTTGTTGATAGATTTTCAAAGGTGGCTCATTTTATTGCATGTAAG
The DNA here is from genome assembly GCA_007115665.2 of Sequoiadendron giganteum. Classification (NCBI taxonomy): domain Eukaryota; kingdom Viridiplantae; phylum Streptophyta; class Pinopsida; order Cupressales; family Cupressaceae; genus Sequoiadendron; species Sequoiadendron giganteum. The sequence goes on along the minus strand of CM021103.1, from coordinate 38,630,867 downwards.
AAAACTAATGATGTTGAGCATATAGCTGATTTATTTTCCGAAGAAAGTGTAAGATTACCTGGATTACCTAGGAGTACTGTATCAAATAGAGATATGAAATTTGTTAGTCATTTCTAGAGACCCTTATGGAAGAAAATGAACAAAGAATTCAAATGCAACTCAACATATCACCCACAAACTAATGAACAAATGGAAGAAATAAACAAAAATCTAGGTAACATATTGAGATGTCTGACAAGTGAAAAGATATTAGTTGGGATTTGGCATTACCACGAGCTAAGTTCTCATAATTTAATGAACTAATATATAGGAAAACATTATTTGAGATTATATAAAGGTAGACTAGAAATGTTTCTAAGGGATTTCACCGCACATCACAAGAAGAGTGTTATGACAGAGGACTATGCAGAGCATATGAAGAATCTACATGAAGATATAAGAATTCAATTGCACAAGATGAATTTGAAATATAAGGAGCACTTAGATCAGAAAAGAATATATAAGGAATATGAGGCAGGAGATTAAGTTATCATATATTTGAGGAAGGAGAGATTTAGAGCTGGAACATATAACAAATTGAAAATGAAGAATTTGGACCTTGCAAGATTATCAAGAAGCTTGATTTTAGAAGTGCATATGAAGCAGAGATATCAGAAGATCTTGATGTATCACCCCTGTTTAACATTACAGACTTGTATGAGTATCATGGAGGATTGGAAGAAAACAAAAAGGAAATAAAATGGACAAAGCAAGGATTACCACCGCAATAGAAGTGATTGAAGTAATATTGGACAGTAGAGTTGGAAAGAGCACTAGAAGCAATAAGTATAAAGAATATTTAGTCAAGTGGAAAGGAAGGTCAATTGAAGATGCAACATGGTTATTTGCAGCTTTTGGTTTTCCCTCCAGCTGTCCCAAAGTGAAGGACTCCCTTTTCACATACCCAAAGTGTCTAATGCAGAAGCATCCTTGGCCTAAAAGCAATCATGTGACACCAAATATACTTTATTTTAATGTTTGTTTGTTTTGCAGGCATTCTAGATGTTTTCCAATAAATTGTGCCAACTCTCTGTGACATTTGTTCTAAGAAGGGTCATTTATAGAACCACATCACATGTGGAGACTCCTAGCTCAAGAAGCATCAGTTAGAGTAGATTAGCGCATTACCATTATATCTTCACTCTACATAGGGTGATGCATCCAATCCCAGAGCCAACTGATGAACCAAACATTTAATATTGGCAATTGTTGATGCTTGTCACATTCCCCAAGTTCAATTTAACACATTCCAAAGGTATATGGACATATAAAAGGAAGAGTTTGATATGATTTGGGGGCAGATCCAATTTTTGAAGGAAGGAGAGCAAAATCCGATTTTTGAAGGAATTAAGAGGAAGATCTGTTTGTAGAAAACCAAGCAAGGATGGGATATTCAACATAGTTTGAGTTTGTTTCTCGTAAGATCTTATTATCATTTTGTAATAAAAAAACTGATGCCTAGCATGTTTTCATCTCATTGAGGCTTCATTGTAATCTCATTAGAAAATATCAAGAACTGTCAATTGACCCATCTTATATTTGAGTATTTGAATTTATGTGTGTATTGTGTTTTGGAAGCTAGATTGCTATTGGATGTTTGTGTGTTTATTTATTGTTGCATGGTTAGACAGTCCTTTAGTGGATCCTCCAACCTAATACAATGTCAAGGTATCAATGGACCCTCTGCCTCAAATCAAAGCATCAACTACACCTCAAGTGGGACCCCAAAATTGATGGAGTCCTCCCCTAATAAACAACCATCCAAGCCCACAATACAGCAGCCCAACAAGGGCACAAAGCCCATGACCCTTACTAGCCTAGGGGGCTCTTGAACCTAGGTGGGCACAACAACCATGCCACCCACAACCATTGCACTATGCCCCTGACAGCCAAAAAAGATCACATTATTACCCATCTAACAAATGATAAAATCAAAAGTTGGTTACATGTGTCCTTACTAAAGGGAAAGCTCTATCGTACAAGTCATCAATTAATAGATTGTTTGAAATTTTGGAGGTCCTCTAGCTTTGGTTTGTTGAAGCTCTCCCTCCTAGTTCTACAGGTAAGTCAAACAATTGTTCTCTCTTGATCTTCACCGAGTGCCATGAAGCTTACACAAATTGAAGAGCGTAATTCACAGAATGGGCATGGTAGTCAATAGCAGCATCTACACTAGGCAAAAGGGATTGGAACATGTCAAGCCATGATAACACTATATTGTTGATTTTCATTTTTTCACCATATTTCCCAGTGGCAGAAGAAACACAAATAAAACAACCAAACAATTAATTTAATAATAACCGCAAGCTTCAAAAAATTAAACAAATTATTTAATTTTTTTTAACTTGAGTAGCTGCACATCAAAATCTACATATAATCCCAAATAGTAAAACTAAACCTAAAACTAAAACATAGGTGTGCCGTGTGCGAGCTTTGATTGCAGATTACCTATACCTAATTTTATTTTGTGAAATTAATAAATTATTAAATATTGTTTTGTAAAGTATGTGGTTTGTCTTTTCTTTCACATCTAATATATCCTTTTGGTGTACCGTTCTTTTTTCATTTTTGATGTCCACCATATCGCACATTCCATGCAAAAACTTTTACTTTGCCCATCACATTGGTTGCATGCATATGAAAAAATTGCAATGTCTCATCTAAAGGACTTCTAAAAAAGGACCCTATCAATAGCCCCAGTTTGGACAGTATGAAAGGTAAACAGACCTAGATAATTGCAATTTGTAACAGGTATGACCGTATGAGTGTTATCAGTTTTATTTTGTGTCTCTATATTTCTGAGTTCTATCATGCCTAGTGCCTAGTATTACAAAAGCCCTGTAAGTATCCAAATGGTAGCTAGACGTACATGTATCGGTTATATGTTTGTTGGTGGTTTTCACAACTACGGGTCTGGCTACATCATACCCAGAAGTTATTGTGGTTGATTTCTGATAACAGAAGTTTCTGAGGTTGACTGGCCATTGCCCAATTTAAAGGCTGAATTTCAAACCATGGTCTGAGTGTACTGAAATCTTTTGACAATAAGAAAAAAGTGTTAGATTACCAGACCAAGGATTTTAGGTTGCTGAATATATGTTGATCATCGGGATCGTTGACAATTGAATAAGCTCGGGCGGCAAATCAAAGAGGCCATTCATTGCCGATCACCAGATTCAACTCTGCAGAAGATACGTTCATATATAAAATTGAATAAAATGACTCAATTAACGGAACCAGGAACAAGATGTGGTTGACTTTAACCGAAATGACACCTCTCAATTGTGGTATCTTATCCAAAGATTTCCCGTTCACAGGGTAAAGGATTAGAATGAAAAGGGGTGTTTAGAATGATGACAATTATAAGGATTTAAATGTAATTTTAACAATATGGATATAACGAATAATCATATTGAAATACAGCTTTTATTTCAAATTTTGCATAAGACCATCAGTCCGGTTCAGATCCCTCTACCTATAATAGCTCATAACTGCAAAGAACATGCGGCGATAGTGTATTATGATGATGAAAAAATACAATCAAGAATGACCCAAATTTACACATCTTAAGAGTGACGTAGAAACTTCGTACACGGTATTGAAAGTTGCCCTCGACCTTGCCCAAATTTTATAATTTAAATTAAAAAATCATCCTTCTTTCAAAGCAAAAACTCACAGTGTACTGTAGAAACTATGAATTCGAAGTTTTAGGCCTCGACGCTCGATTCTGTTGATAAAATAAGAGAAACAAACAAATACATATAAATAACTACTGAAGGGAAAACAAAGTTAACTGTTAAACCCTAAGCCGCTGCCGGTAAATACATACCTACTCCGGAGCCGGTATGGCACCTCCGATTCATGCCGATCTGCCCACCTCTGAAAATAATTCAGAATTGAGTTATAATTCTTTCACAACACTTGCCTAAATTTTAAGGAAACAACCAAATACTGGTTCGGCGAAGCATATAGAACATGAAAATAAATAAATAAATAGCCACTAAATAGAATAAAATCCCAAAAATAAAGTCAAATGAAATTAAAACAAATATTTGCTAGCACTTGCACCAGTGCAATGGTTACATCGATTGCAAATTATATTTTTCAAATAATATTTTAGAAATTAAAAATGGGATGGGGTAGAAAAAAATATATATATATTTATTAATTTTATATATAATTATATATTTTTTAAATGAATAGTATTGAAATTAATATATTTGTCTTGTTGATGATAAAAAAAATGAAATGTAATATATTTTTTCGTTTATTAATTTTGTATATATATATATTTTTAAAATGAATAGTATTGAAATTAATATATTTATCTTTTTGATGATAAACAAAAGTGAAATGTATTATATGATTTATAATTTTGTTATATAAGAAATAAGAATTAAATGTATTATATATTTGTATTGTATCAATGTTAATTTTTTAAAATATTTTTTTAATATTTTTAGATTTCTTTAAATTTAATTAAGATTAATTTTTATTATTTTTATTGATCTTTGGGTTTCTTAGAAAATTTTAGTTTTCATTCTTTTTTATTAATATTTTCATTGAAGTATGACATTATTCAATTGAAATCATAAATTTGTAGTCAATTTTATTGTAAAGATATAAAATGTGACTAGTAACAACTTATTTTATCTTAAGTAATGTAAATAAAGTGAAATATATAATTTGGATGAGGAGGATAAATCTCTTTGTGTGTTGGTTTGTGATTGACAAGTATCAATTTGTACATCAAGAATGTTTCAATGAGTTAGTTTAGAATGGATTTTGTGTAAGTCGTATATTATGAAGAGGAGAATAAACCTAAGATTGAAAGAGTGTTTAAAACATATTGGATTGACATTTGTGCACCTTCTTTTTTTAATGAGAGAAATTGTAGGCGAACCTCTTCTTTCTTTCCAATAATTGTGAATCCAAATTGTTTTACATTATAAAGTAGCAATTGAAGGAGAATGTGTTGGAATATGAAGTCAATTTTATTATTATTCTAGCATTGACGAATAGTCGACATAGAGAACTAGCATTCATGGTATGCACCTGGTGCAACTAAAGGCCTACTATTCAACCGAAGGTTGAAGTGACAGGGGGTCCCAAGGGGGTTTTCGTAGCCCCCCTGCACACTAAAGGTGTTTGCCGTTAGGCAAGCACGTGGAAGGCATTTGCCAAACGTAACCACGCCAAAGGCGTTTCCGACGAAGTTGAATATTTTTTGGCTATTTTTTACTCTCTATTTTTGGTTGTTTTGCCAAATGTTCGACATGTAGTTATATGAGTCATACTTACTATTTTTAGATAGTTGTGTTCAACTAGGACTCTACAATTTGAATTTCTTATACTCTGTTGAAGTCATGTTTTCCAACAACTTTTCAGAAGATTGTTGTAATTGCGAATTATTTGAGAAATAAAATACGAAAGATTTTTTCCTGTGGTTTTTTCTTGGTATAATTTTACCAAGTTTTTACATAAATACTATGTTACTATTGTGCTTACTGTTATTCTCTATTTTTTGCACTGTAAATTTTCTTATAGAATGTTGGTTTGATATGAAGTTTGTTTTTTAATCATGGATATAATTGTAAATGTTAAGCCTTATCTTTTCATTTCTCCAATATCAATTGTCACCTTATGTAGCATTAGGCCTTGGGATTTATGTATAGTAATTGTATATGTCATGGATAGTGATGTATGTCTATAATTGCCTAGTGACAAAGGTAGTTTAAGAGTCATTTTTGGGTCATTTTAATCATATGGTGCCCCATTATAGTTATCAATCCTTGATATGGTGTATAATGGTGCATATGGTGATTTAGAGCCAAGATTATAAATAATATATATGACCTCTCCAAGAGATTTGTTTACAAGTCCCACTTGAATCCATAAGTTTGTTGTTAGCATGAAAATTTGGTCTTTATATGGTAGGATTTCATGTGGAAATTAGCCATCATTAGCATCAATGTTTGGTTTTCTTTGTGTTCTTATTGTAATACTTGGTGCAATTGGAAGCTTTAGTAGTTTGAGCATTTTTTATTGTGCAAGGCTAGGCTTAACTAGCATACACTAAGCGTTGACCACTTAGGTGGCTAGTATGGGGCCCTCTAACCCTTCCCACTTTGCATTTGTAGTTCTCGTTGGTATATGTTCGTTGTTTCTGTTCATACAGTGGTCTCGTTAACCCAATTCAATTTTTGTTCCCACGTGAAACTTTAGTGGAGACCCCATAAGCGCTTGATCGCATAAAACAGGAGCATCAAAACAAATGTTTGAAGCACAATAGATACACAAATATGTTTATTTCATTGTTTCAAACCCGATTGGTTTCTATTTACCAGCATACTCCCATCTTGTGCTAAAATGGTGGCTTTGGAATAGGGTATGGACATCCATTAAAGCATAATAGAAGGAATGGAATGGTAATGGAAGGAAAAATCGCACTATAAATGTAGAGTTGTCATAGGATGCAAGGAGGAATAATAAAAGGAATAGCAATAGCACTTGTATGGATGTGAGTAAACACTATCCAACTTTAAAATAAAAATTGTAGTTTAGACATAGACAGTCACAATTTAATAACATCACAAGTCACATAGACATAATGCACATCCATAAAATAATTACTTTACAAGTTTCAACCTAAACATATACCTCATTTGAACCTTCCTCAACTCCCTTCATCCCCAATATTCTAGTATGATGAATTGTAGCTACAATTACCTATGGTATTTGCATGCATGTCTACTAGAGAAGTTGCAACTACCTTTGATAAAATTCCTCTATTCTTTGATGGATGGCCATACCTTGTTCCAAAGCTCCCATTCGACACAGACTGGGAGGATGCTAGCAAAAGTTGTAAAGTTTGGCTTTATACTTTCCAATTGCATTCAGATGAGAGTTTCTAAATCCATTTGTGAATATCTTGCAATCAAGGCATTCCATGAGAACACTACTCTTTGAGGCATTTTTGCAAATAGTTCAGGTGCCTTGTTTATGCTTCCACAATTTTGTATATCCTGCAATCATGGAATTTTGTCAAATGGTTTGTGTGCCTTGTCAATGCTTACACATGTCTACTAGGACAGTTGCAACTACAACATGTGACAAAATCCCTCTATTGTTTATCTTGCGATGGATTTCTACACCCTATTCCAAAGCTCCCATTTTGGCACAAGTTACGAGGATGTTGGAAAAGGTTGTGGAGTATGGCTTTACACCTACCAATCACATTTGATTGAGATTTTCTAAATCCTTTTCAACAAACAATTTTTGTGCATATCCTACGATTAGAGCATTCCATGAGATCACATTTCTTTGACGCATTCAATCAAACACTTCACATGCCTTGTCTATGCTTCCACAATTTGCATACACCATCAAAGCATTTTCCAACTGTAATATTTGATAATAATCCACCTTTTATTATGCTTTAATGGATGTCCATACCCTATTCCAAAGCTACCATTTTGGAACAAGACGAGAGTACGTTGGCAAACAAAAACCAATCAGGTTTGAAACAACGAAATAGACATCTTTGTGTATCTATTGTGCTTTAGAGATATGTTATGATGCTCCTATTTTATGTGATCAAGCGCTTACGAGGTCTCCACTAAAGTTTTGTGCAGGAACAAAATTTGAATTGTGTTAACGGGATTACTATACAAATGAAAACAACTATTCTTATGTTCCCCTAAGGACACTACTTTGGAGTGGTATTACTCCTTGCCTTATAATTTTGTCTTCTCTTTTGATCAACTTGTAAATCAATTCCTCCAGCATCTAAGCCAACATCAGGTCAAAGGTCACGTTTATTGATCTCGTTCAATGTAAGTAGGGACCTCATGAGAAGGTGACTGACTTTATAGCTTGGTATCAAGCTCTATTCTCTCAAATTTCCTATCCCTTACATGTTCTAGTGTACAAAAGTGCTCGTTGGAAACTTGCAACCGACACTACAAGATAAATTTATTTTAATGAAATATCCATCCTTTGTGCATATGTGTGTCGCTCTACAAGAGTACCAATAAATAGTTGCATAGTATGAGGATTCATCCTCGCACTCTCATTAGGATGGACAATCAATTGTGTCAATCTTTGGCAAGTCTATAAAGAATAAGGTTGTGGCGAACATGGTATATGTTCCCATAGATAAAAATTCCACGTGACATAATATAATATTAACTAAATTATTGGAATCTTATTGCGATGTCTTACAAAGACTTTAAAAAAAAGGAATAATAACCTTGCCAGATATTAGACCATTGTCTCAGCCATATCCTCAATGGTACAACGCATAAAAAAATTTCCAGTATCATCGAGTCTTAGGTCATGACATTGAGAGATGTGTTCATCTTCAACATGTAATTCAATATTGCATCAATAACAAGATAATCCAGCTCGATGGTAGGAAGAAAAACTAAAAAAAAATTGTAGCGAAGCCCAACAACCAACTACAAATCTACACATATCCATTCTTTTCTCATTTTTCTAATCTAATCACTCCTTCCTCTAATCTGACCCCATTCGAGTATGCGAGCGTAGTCTCATTTACTCGTATTCCTCCTTCAGATCATGTGAATTTTATTCTTATTACATTTATCTAACATGATTTTCCTTTGAATAAGGAGCCCTCTTTATTATACATTCCTACTCACATCAACGATAACGTTGTAACAAGAATTATGGTTGACCCTTTGAGTTGAGTGAATGTCATTACATAAGAGACTCTCATTATAAATAATTTACATAAGGAGAGGTACAATGAATCACAAGCTACCATTCTCACACATGATGGGTTCTTTGTTGTACAGGTATTAGCTCAATTTATTTTTCAGTCCTAGTAGGACCTAAGATCTTCGAAGTCTCATTTGTCGTGATTCCCGAGTTCAACTTGTTCAAAGTGAGGATTGGAATTCCATTGTTGGCCTCCATGAATGCAGTCACCTCGGCAGTCCGCAAATGTCTGAAGTTTCCCCATGAGGGTACCATGCATACTATCGAAGATACTAGATATAAGCCATTGGTATTGCATGGGGGCTTCTCCCTCAATCACTTTTAGCTTGCCTCGGTTGGACCCCTGCCTCCTAGAGGGGATCTTTTATATAGAGAATATTTCAGGTATAAGACTAGGGGGTCGACGTCAAAGAGTGGTTTTCCTCCATCTAGTCAGTCTATCTCCTTGAAGTCCTCCCTACATGCAAAACAACGTGCTCGGTCCTCTACCCCTCCAAAGGGGAAAGACAAGCATGCTCTTGCCCTAGGGCCTTCCTCATTTTCTTCTTTTATGCCTTCTTCTTTTGCACATTCTCCTTTTTCTTCCCAACCTTTGGTGGTGTTTTTTGTTCCTTAGGCGCAATAAGAGGAAAAGCATCCATGTTGTGAAAGTTGAAGCCCCAAGTTTTTCACCTTCCACTTTTACCCACAATGCCCCAATCCACCCTTTATAGCAAGGGGAGGCATTCTCGTGGGGTTGTTCTTGCATCTCGACCTTTGGGGCTGCCTATTCCTCCACCTACCCCAAGGCAAGGAAAGGGAAGAGGCTTGTTGCTGAGACACCTATCCCTCTCTCTACTTTTGTGCCTCCTCTTGCTCCTCTTCAAGAGTCCACCCTTCCACCCATGATGGTTATCAAGGTTGCTTCTCCAGATGAGTAGGAGCCCTCGGTCTCTTCTCAGGCCGTGTCATCTAGTACCCATAATTGACGTAACCGACTTGTGTGTGAGCGTAAGCATTGACAAAAGGTTTTGGCTGAGGAGCATAGTTCCTTGTAGAAGACTACAAAGGAGCCCATTGTTTTGCATCTATTTATTCTATTTTTGTTTCTCCCATTTTTACTTATTTTGCCTCAGTTCCCATCGCCTCTATTCTTTTCTGGCTTCATCGATGGATCTCGATGAACCTCACCCCAACAGGGTTTAGGTGTTCATTGCTCCCTCGATCGAGACACCCCTTCTTACTTCTCTTCCTAATATTCCTCCTTTCTCATTCCTTGTCGAAATGCCTTTTACAACGGTGGTGTCCTTAGTGGCTTTGTCTCCTTCGTGTGCTTCCACTTCAGCTATGGGGTTCCAAGTCCTCCATTGAAGCACAATTTGAAGGTTGACCTCACTTCAAGTGATGGTCAAAAGAAGTTGTCTTCATCTCTAGAGTCTTGTTCTACTTTAGTCTATGTTGTCCTTATGACAAAGGCAACACTAGCTTCCCCAGAGTTTGTCACTGCTCCTCTTCTTGAGGTCGACAATGACTCTCAAGTGTCTTGTCCTCCTCTTGCTCAGTTGATACATTCCACTCCTAAAAAGCGCATGTTCAACTTGTTGGAGGATATTCAAACTTTGTCCTTGATTTTTGCTAATTTGATGACTTTAGTCTTACAAGAGTTCAGTGATGAAGACCTTGAGGGCCCTTCTTCCTTAGCCCTTTTTGTAGGCAAGTCATTTGGTGCCTCTTCAGCTATCCCTCCCGATACAATGATCTAGATTGGGAGTAGGATGACTTGTTGCTTGAGTCGGATTAGAGCGACACCTTCTTATTCATCTTTAGATTAGCTTTGTGTGTTTGTTTTTATTCCCCTGTACTTGTCTATATATGTTAGTACTCTCACCTGGAGGACCTTTTCTATCCTTATAGGTTCTTGGATACAAGATTTAAAATCTATTGTAAACTTCTTTTATTTGTCTCTATTGCATAGACTATTGTTGCACCAAAAGATCAACTTGTTAATGCTCGATACAACCACTAGGGTTAATGAATCCATGAGAGGCGGTTAATCCATGTAACAAACCCGAGAATTGTGTTGCAAAACACGAGGATACCAAGGGCACACACCTTGCAACTATCACCCAAATTCAAGTGAGAGGTTTGAACTCGTGACCTAGGCTCTGATACTAATTGTTGCACCAAGAGATCGACCTGTTAATGCCTGATACAACCGCCAGAGAATGAATCCACAGGAGGTGGTTAATCCATGTCACAAACCTAAGCGTTGCGATGCATAACACAAGGAGACCAAGGGTGAACACCTTGCAACAGTCTCATCATTCTTCTATGTATTATACATTTTGATTTTCATGTCGGGGATGATACAAAGCGTTGAGGAATTTAGGCCTCTTCCATGTTGACTCAATTTTTATTTTTATTTTGTTTTAATATGCTCTTCTTCTCATTCTGATACATTTGGGGGGTGATTACAATTCGTATATACTATATTATACTCATTATCTATATCTATGAGCAATTTCGACCCCGAATATTTAGATCCCCCTATGCTCTTTATTTCCTCATCTCTGCCTTTTTGCTTCGTGATGTTGTGGTTTCTATGTGTTTGTAACATACCTAATGTTTACATAACATTTTTCACCTAAGTGTTAACTCAAAAAGTGTTTAACACAAGTTTCCAAAAATAGGGAAATGAAATTTTTCCTTTTGAATAAGATAATTGCACATTGCATAAATAATTTCTAAATATCATTGCATAAATAACATTACATAATTCCAAGTAGATGAAACTCATATTTTCAAATATATATTACAATTGATCCATAGTCATGTTCATATACAAATTCATAACTTACAAGAGTTCAATGGTCAAGGTGTCCTTAATTGGATCACAATTCTTCTATTTCACAAGTCTCGATTGCCAACTACAAGAGGGAGAGCATCACCCAAGTGCTTTTCCTCCAATCACAGACTTAATTAGTTCCCCACACATCTTCCTAACTAAAAGTGGCCCTACCCTTCAATGAAGAGTTTGGTATGGAAACCTCTAGTAATTCCTACCCAAGTATGGTGTTGTGTCCTACATAACTAGTATGGTCATACAACTATGGATACCCTCCAACTATGCATGACACTCCTAACTAGGTATGCTATCCTGGTGCACAGTTATCTGACAAAGTGTATGCAATGACTTCTACACTTACTTTGGCCAAAGTTTTCATATATTTAGTAAGTCCACTTTCTATGAAGCGATGTCGTATGTTCACCCATCCCCTTACTTGACTTGGAAACTCTACTGACTTGTGAATAACTCTTCCCTTGGTTTGACCCCAAGGTTCAAATATCATAAACAATATTTCATTCCAAAGTGATGACACAAAAATAATGATTTAACTGATCAATTAAGTTGGACCTAACCTCTTGAATACCTTGTTACATACTTGTAACAATTTGGGATTGGCGACTACCTCTTATTCAAGTCCTTAGTTTTAATCATGAGAGTAATGACGAGCTCCTAGTTCATACATAATTAGTTAATACTAATAACACCATGTCACTAACTAGACACACCTGGTCTCGATCTAAAGCACTATCAATATGTCGATATGTATAATAATCCATAATTAAACTTGATTTGAAGATTACTTCTTTGTATTGTGTTATGCTTGGTATGGTTCCATCCTTTTAGGATGTTATAACCCATTTGGTAATTCATGACATTGAATATTATTTATTTTGAATCGATATAAAATCTTATATTCATAGTAATGTACAATAATAAGTCAACATAATAAGCTATTTAACTTCTTATATAACTCAGATAAGAACCATTTGACTAATCTTCAAATTCCTCGAGGGTTCCTTCCAAGTCATCCTTTGCATAATTTATATAAGGTACCTACGTTTGTATGTATGTAGACAATCATATACCTATTCCTTTAATATGACCTATATATTCACATATTAAAATGTATGATAAGTTCATATCTAATTCAAAGAATATTTTCTACTTGAGAGGACTTTGTGCTTCTGCACCTTAAAATCTCCTCGCATTATGGCTTTGGTTTTCCATGACATAAAATCCTCTTCTTTAAGATTAGATTGTCGTGAATAGGTATTAATAGACTTTTGGTCAAAATACAAGTATCATTCAAAAGATAATGAGAACATGTTTACTCTTATACGTATTTTAACCCTCTTGTTGGAAATAATATAAACTCATTCAAATACAATATTGTATTAATATGAATAATACCAAATACTTTGCTTCTCTTGCTATGTTATACTAAAGAGCTGGTGGTTTGGGTTATACACAACTCCAAAGAGAATTATCCTTCCAATGGTTTTTCTTTCTCTTGAATTCATTCATAAGTAATGCTTACAATCACATAATGCTTCATAATCTAATAATATAATTCACGATAACTACTTGTCATGCTCTTTCGATTCCCTAATCCAGTTTGTCTCTTGTATTTCTAATATAGCTCTATGCCTAAACAATCTAGCTACTTGCACATGTATTATCATAAACTATCCAATAACAAAAGTATGTACGCGATGATAACACAAACATATTTAGACAATAATAAAACTTGATTTCAAAACTAACATGAGAAAGAGAAAAAAGTATTTTAACCATGCCTAGATTAAAATAGCTTTAATCAGTTTTCTTGCAACTCCTTGCTTTAATGTACTCAATAGCTCAGCCTATTGCCTCCTCTATTCTCAACTCTCCTTGCTGCTATTGCTTCAACTGATAACTACAACTTCCAAGCCAAAACTTAACTAAAAATAACAACCTTTTTTCACTCTCTTCAACTTAAACATAGATTTCCTAAATACTCTTGACTCACAAATTACTCTTTTTAAATTATCATAAATGCACAAACTCGAATGATCACAATGAATGGGCCCCCAAATACTGTGCAATTGCTCTCTATTTATACGAAAATGGATAGCAGTTGTTTTCTAAAAAAAATCTACATTTGATGCCACTTCTCAATTCCCTGCCAGTTGTGGGTGTTGCTATGCAAAATATAGTTGCAAATATGTCTTTGAATCCAACTCTAATGTTTTCCCAAGAAGCCACAACTTGGTTGGTGGTTTCTAACCTGTTGTTTGTTGTATAATGTTTCAGATGAAAGGTCTTTAAAGATGGTATGTGAGAGTCAAATCAAATGCAAACTATTCTTCTTTTCACTGCCCAAGTTGTGGGCTTTAAATGAAATCAACATTTGCCACTTTTACTTAGTCAAAGTGCTTTGTACAATGGCTACACAATAGCTTTAAGAGTCACTTAAAACTATGTCATTTCTATGACATTTTTGTCTTCTATTAAAATGCAATAAGTGGCACCAATGTTGACGACCCTTAATGGTTTGAACAACCATTTTAAAATAGCTTACTATTATTGTTTTTAACGTGGCATATCTACCACTATATCGTGACTTAATTACCATTTAATATGGCTTCCAACATATATTTAAAATAACAATAATATAAATTTATAATATATATATATATATATATATATATATATGATAATATGTTTTCTATCAATATATATGCACTTATATTTATATATATCAATCAATTAAATATACATATTTTAATATATATATATATATATATATATATATATATTAGCTATTTAATTATATATGTATATATACATACACATATATATATATATATATGAATGTTTACATACGTATTACGTATATACATATGAGTATATGTAGATATTTCTATCTGCATATGCTCATACCTACATATGTACATATATATGTGCCATCACATATTTATATACATATATATATCCATTATATATGTATTTGGATTTATATATATTTAAATACACAATATATAACTCGTGTTCATCTCAAACATTTAACATCCAATAATCAAGAAAAATTAAAGACAACCATCCTAACTTTCCTAGATCAACCGAAAAGCTATCAACATGGTTTAACACTTATTGACACAAAGCTCAGATTGGCTCGATAAGGTTTATCTAACCTATGCACTGAGTGTGTGCATCTACTCAAATAGACATACCAATGATTCCCATACCAAACTCCTCTCCTAGGTGATACTTTCCCTCCCACTTTGGAGGGTTCGAACCTTTATTGCATCCAACTTACTGCAACATGTATGTAGTTAGCTAATACATATAAATCATATTCATCATATATCATAAGCACCATTAAAGCATTTAAAACTTAATTAATTATAACACATATTCATATATTCCTTTCATCCATTGAAATTTCATCAAAATATAATCATGCATTAAAAGCATATTTACACATAAAGGTAAAAGTAATTTGGTAACTTGGAAATGGGGTGTAATAGTGTTGTCCCTTGTGTGACAATATTTCACAAATACATCTCGCTATATATCTTGTGCCACAACATCTCTTGTCTTTCTCTTCTCCTTAAAATAACATGTGCTCCTCTGCTAGTACACGACATTCTAGGGGGGCTATCATATATGCTTAGTTTTCAAAAGTTTCAAAAGGATTTCTTGATGTCTTATGTCTTGTCATCTAGCTTCGGGAAACTTGACTAGACTTGTATATTTTATGATTGGTTTGCAACGTAGTTTGTAGTAGCCATAGGCCTATATGCTTGTCGTATGGTCTCTAGCCATGCTAGCTATACCTATCAACGACATCTTTTATCTGATCAAATTACGTCTTGTCTTGTCTATGAAAATTTTATCACATCTATTTTTTGCTTTTTCACCTAACATGTTTGTGGTGAGATTGCAATCAACATTGTAGGATCGAAGACCCGTGTCCTCTTTGTGTCTTGGTGGAGCTCCTTTACGTCGAGTATACTGGATCAAAGGTTTGCTTCCCCTTCATCTTGGGTATACGTTCTTCAATCTCTTTCTACTTTAGTTTGCACAGGTTTAAATACATATGCTCGCTAAAGTGGGGCAAAATATTATGTCATAAATTGCACAATTATTGAATTCCACATAACATCAACCTTCACATTGGCTTAATAAGATGATAATGCAAAAATTCGCCCTTCTAGTAATCTTTATTTTCGTCCTTGCCTTGTTGTTTTTTATTGATGGGGGAATTTATGTTAGGGACGCTTCCATGTTGCATAGATGTTTGCACACTACACGAATGCCCTGACAATATTATTGATCCTGTGGCCATTGGGATGTTACAGTTCAACTGCCCACAAATTATAATGCCTCTACAGTCGTAGGCATGCTCGAGAACAACTCTTTGGCATGCAATTTGACCATTTTCTTCCCTCTCATTCTCATTCTATTTCATTCTTGTAATTTTGTTCTACCACTCTCTCATTATAACAATTCATTCTCACATTCCCTTAATTGTAGTTCTCTTCTTGTAGCTCTACACCATTTTTCCTGTAGGTTCAAGCTCTCTTACACCATGTTCTTGCATGTTCATCTCACGTCTTCAAAGCACTACTAGATTCCTCCTGGCTTCACCAAGCTCGTTGGAGGGAGTGTAACATTTACTTTCATTGCATTATCATTCTTGTTGATTAGCATACTTGTTATCTTGCATATTCTATGTTTTGTCTTGTCATTTTTTTTATCTACATTTTTATATCGTTGTCTATTTGCCTATCCATAGAGGTGGAAACACCAAAGTGGGGGTTTGACCAAGATAAGCCCCAAAAAGTATCCCAAAACTTTTTTTTCATTTTTTGTGTGTGCAGGATTGCCTGTGAGGAGCTTGTAGGAGGCTGGACCACCCATAAGTTAATCCCTTTTCTTCCACTACTTGCTATCTCATTTAAAGTTAGCTTCTTTTTCAATTAGTATTCTCCTTGTTGCACTTCCTTGCATTTTCAATATTTTATTTAGATTAGTAAAACTGTTAAGCTCTAATGTTTGGGTAGTTAGCAGATTCTAAGTGTCTTTAGTAACAAACTTTGCCTTTGGTAGGTATGAGATGCCAATGTGCCACAAAGATGCCAATGCACCGCACTATCGTCCTTGTTCACGCTCTTGTCCTCTTACCAAGAGCCTAGTTATCTATCTCCTAAGACCTATGAGGTCTATTCACTCGACTTCTAAAGTTCCCTTTTCACAAATAGTAAAAAAACCCAAAAACATAGCTTAAACTCTCCTTGAACTTTTAACTGTCAATTCAGCTTTTGTCATTGAGGTAATAGAAGGCCATATGCTCCCTGTAGACTCTTCCTTGTCCTAAAGACTCGAGAGTAGTAGATCCTCTTCTTTACACATATATAATGAGCTAAATTTAGGGTTACTTCCACATACATGAATTTGATCCATGGTGATGAATAACATGTTTAAGGATTATGATCAAATCTATAAGAATCAATGAAAAAGAATTAAGATGTGTGGTGTCATGAGACAAATTTGTATAAGAATGTGCTCTTTGATAGCTAATCACTATATTTATGGTAGTTTAATTAAAGTGAGCCTCAAACATAAGGTAAAGGGCATGCACATGCAATTTTCACTATTGCACTTAGTTTCATTTATCAAAAAGAAAGAAAAAGACCTAAAAAGACCCTAGTTTAACATAAATTAATTTGTAAGGTAAAGCATCCTTACATTACTATAAATTAACTAGCATTTACAACTATAGGAGGTGCACTGGATAAGTTGATAGGAAATTTAGAGGGATGATTGGATACTTGATGCTAACATGGTTTGAAATCAATATCATCATTCTAAAAGTAGATGTACATAGCTTTAAGTATAAACATTAGATTATAAAGGGGAAAAGAAGAAAGGGAAAATGAATTAAGAATGAGTGATAGTGAAATATTTGTGGCTAATGAAAAGGCCATTATAGTCATACAAAACTTTGGTAGGGAGGTTAATAGAGGTCACAATTTCTTACAACATATTGGTCACATGTCCTCACCATGAATTGCAAGTTTCTCTCGTCATCCTCAACATTCAAGTTAGAAGTCTATAAAATAAAGGCACGTTTGTTTAAAAGATTTCAACCAAAAAAATTCTTAACCTCCAATCTAACAAGAACATCAACATAATTTAAGAAGGTAAAAAAAATTAAGAAAATTCCCAACAAAAAGTCCAAAAACCTATACTAAAAAACAAATTCACATATCTTGATAATATCAACTTCAATTTACTTTCTCAACAAAAAATAATAAAAAGAAGAAACAATATATTTATTTGTTTCTTATTAATAATCTATTTATATGTTTATAATTTATATACTAAAATAAAATAAATTAGAATATTTCATTGACAAAACAAAATACATAAAAAAAATTAAAATAGAAATAAAATATAAAATAAAGTCAAGTAATATAAATATAAAAATCTAAAAGTAAAATTCAAAGAAAGTTGGAAAAAAATAATTTTTTTTAATCATTAAATTACTGTTAGGGGCAACACCCATATATTGCTTTCAGAAGAATATACATAGATCTAGGTTAGGAATATCCAAGCTTGCACTGAAATTTAAAAAAATTCAACCCAACTATCTACATGTGACTGACTCAGACGACATATGCTGGAAATCAAGAATTGCCCTTTCTACATAGGCTAGAAAATCTGACTCCTAATCCCAGACCCACTCGAATGAGTACCAGTCCCTTAATACCTATTTGCAGAAATTACAAAAGAGCCCCTTATATTGAGGCAAATCTCATGCACCATAATCGATATACAAAACACACATATTTGGATTTTGCCCACATGGACTTGGTTTAGCCCACGATCACGCTTGACCCCCTCTGCAACTTTATCTTTGGAATCCTCCACCTCTGAGATCGCTACTCCTCACACGCCCAAAAGGAGCCCTTGCCCTTGATACTTTTGACACTGACGGGTATTCTAAACCACATGTTGTCAATGAAGATTGAGCACAAAAAGGTTCCATTGCATGATCAGAGGACTCGACGCTCAACCCCTCAAACCATTTATGATCCTGCTTTAGCTAGGTTGTCGACCTTCTCATTACCTTCCCTATAGATATGACAGTTTGAAATCCTCTAGATTTTCCAGAGCCCTCCTTATAGGTGTTAGCCAATGGCTAAGCTTCCAGTTAGGGGTGGAGTTGAGGTGAATTGCATTAGTAGTTATGAGTGAATCACCCTCCTAGTGTAACTTCTTTGCTCCGTTTTCAAGCCCCAATTGCAATCTAATGAGCGTCGCTCTGAACTCCGCCTCATTGTTAGTACAGACCCCAAGGTGTACATATTTTTTTGCCAACGTTCTCCCTTGGCAATCTCGAGCCACACAACCCGCACCACCTCGGCCAGGGTTTTCGTTTGAGGCCCCATCAAAATTCACTTTGATCCAGCCTTCCTCTGGCGAGGCCCATCTAGTTTCCTGTCGTAACTTGGATTTTAGCTCTTCCTTATTTGGTCCTTTTATTTTAGGCACTTTCAATCTGTTAAAAGAGTGTCTCATTGTGTCATCCCATCCAGTGTATTGTGAATTAGATTTTGAGCGCACTTCCTCGTTGACCACCTCCGCACTTGAGCTTTCAATCTTTTCACAAAGAGTTACCACTACCATTTATTTATCCTGGAAAATCCTTCTATTGCGTTCCTTCCATATCTCCCAAATTATGATCGAGGGAGCAACCATCCATATACTACCACAAAGGGCCTTCTTGTGCAACAATGGGCACATATTAAACCATGATAATAGACTTTTGGGAAATGGACATTGGAGGTTCAATTTACACATGAAATAGTTCCAACATTGTATAGCGAATGGGCATTCTAGTAATATATGATCTATAGTTTCATTGTTGGCCTTGCATAGCACACACCTCCCAGGCCCTTGGATCCCCAAGGTGGTAAGTCTATCTTCCATAAGAATTTTCTTTTGAATGGCCAGCCATGCAAATACACCTACCTTTGGAAGGCAATGCTTGCCCCAAAGTAACTTCCCCGTCCAATTTTGCCTCTGTGTTGCCAATTCCTTGATTCTATAGCCATCCTTGACTTTGTAAGCGCCTATAGCTGACCCACACCACCTGACTATGTCATCTTGATCAGATGGTGAGAATGTTCTATTCTGCAAGACTCTTAAGAGCGCATCCTTTTGCTCCCTGGGGGCATTTAGATTTTCCAAAGAGTGTCATTCCCATGACAATACACCATCAATCAATCGAGGTGTGCTATAGTCATTAACTTTATTCCCCTGTAGCCTCTTTGTTTCTTCTCTAATAACTTCTAGATTGGGGATTCCACCAATAGGGGCCTTTCCACCCCCAAGAGTTTGTCTAAAACGAGGCAGAGCGACCATTCCTAACCTCCCATGTTACGTGTTTGGCTATTATATCTATGCATTCTAGTAAATAGTTCCAAATTGCTAACCCTCTTAGGGGGTCGATGCATGTCATTATTCTAGTGGGATTGTCCGAGTCTAGGTATTTCCTCTTTAAGATCTTTACCCATCTTTGGTCCCCATTCATGTACATGTTCCACACAAGCTTTGCCTCTATCACCAAATTCATCAAGGACAATTGCCTTATTCCTGCTCCTCCTACCGTCCTGGGGGAGAAAATCTTGTCCTAGGCTACTAGGGGAAATTTTTGTTGTTCGCCCATCCCACTCCAAAAAAAATTCCTAAAGATTTGATTCAGATTTTCTTCCACTGCCTTAGGTATTTTCAGACAGGCCACCGAATAAACTGGGATGGCTGTTAAGACTGCTTTAACCATCAGTAGTCTCCCCGCTGAGGAAATCCATTTCCCTTTCCAAGTTCCTAGCTTCGTTCTGTAATTGTTTAGTAAGTTCTCCCAATAGCACTTCTTGTTGATTCCAATGAATAAGGGAGTCCCCAGGAATCTCCATGGAAAGTTTGCCATCGTCAACCCCAAAATTCTTGCCAGGTCCCTCTGTAGGCTGGGTTGAGAATTTAGAAAGTACACCTCTGATTTTCTCTAGTTAATGCTTTGCCCTGACGCCTTACAATAATCATTTAGGAAGGTTTTGATTATCCTTTCCTCTTTCCTACTTGCCTCTCCAAACAAGAGTATGTCATCAACAAACTGAAGGTGTGTCGTTGCATCTAATCCAACAACCACTTTCACCCCTTTCCACTTTCCATCTTGTCTTAATGTCCTTATCCCTCTACCCATGGATTTTGCCATAATTATAAAGAGGAAGGGGGATAGGGGGTACCCTTGTCTTATGCCCCTGGAGGAGGCAAAAAAGCCATGTGCTGCACCATTTATGAGGATAGAGAATTTCACTGTTGAAATGCAACTGTTTACCCATTTAACCCATTCTTCCTGGAAGCCAAATTTCCTTAGCACCTTTGTAAGAAATGTTCTATCCACAAGATCATATGCCTTGAGTATGTCCAATTTGAGGGCCATGCTTGGTTCTCTAGCTTTCCTGGCGAAATGAAGAGTTTCATGGGCTACAATGATTCCTTCCGCAATGGATCTCCCTAGGGAAAAGCCACTTTGCTCTTACGAGATCACTTGGTTTAATACCCTTTTTAATCTATTGGCTATTACCTTTGTGACAATTTTGTATATCGTGTTGCACAAGGCTATCAACCTATAATCCCTAAAGGATTGAGCGTCTTTATTATTTGGAATCAAGGCCAAAAATGTGTGATTGGTTGACCTAAGCATTGTCATTTTCTTCTTGGACTCCTCTACTGCTAGGGGTAGATCAAACCCCGCTATATCCCAAAAGGTTTGGAAAAAGCCAACCAGGAACCCGTCCGGACCTAGAGATTTATCCGAATTCATTTGGAATGTTGCCTCCTTCACCTCCTCTTTGGTAATCTTGTGGTAGAGCGCCTTATTGTGATCTTCTGTTATAATGGTAGGGATGTTGCCCATAATTTTGTCCCTTTCTGTCCTTTGCTCTGGGTTTGCCTTGTTCAAGATTGCTTCAAAGTAGGCGATAGCCTCATTGTTAACTTCTTCCATTGATTGGGTAATAGAACCATCCTCCTTTCTAACTTCAGTTATCTTGCACTTACTGCTATTTTCCACTACTGTTCTGTGGAATAATTTTGTGTTTCTGTCACCTTCCTTTAGCCAAGTTTCCCTGGACTTTTGTCTCCAAAATAATTCTTCTCTTTTTAGAATCTCTGACAGCTCCTCCTTCAAAAATTTCTCAGTTTCATAGTCTTCCCTTGACATACCCTTCTCTATTATCTGCTCATTGAATGCTGTTAGGTCTGATTCCACCCTCTCCTTTTCCTTGAAAATGTTTTTGAAATGGGACCTATTCCAGTCCTTCAACGTGGTTTTCACATAAAATAGTTTTTTGCTGATTTTGAAGAGCTAGGAATGATTGCCAATACTGATCTCGTTCCACCACGAGTCAATCAACCACTTCAAGCTTTCGTCCCTTAGCCACATCTTCTCAAATTTGAAGGGGCATCCCTTAGGGGAGACATCTGGTTGGATTGTAAGCTGGATTAGAAAGTGGTCTGAACCAACAAGGGGCAAAATAGAAATTTCTTGTAGCAGGTTTTGCCCCCCTATCACCTTTTAGTAGGAAACGATCCAGTTGCTCCACAATGCTCGTGAACTACTTCCTCCTGTTGGTCCAAGTAAATGTCCCATTTTTGGCTGGAATATCTTGTAGGTGGTTGTTGTCCACAAAGTTCTGAAAATCCTTCTGAACTATAGTTGTATGACCAATCCCACCCCTTTTTTCTTTGTTATTCAGAGTGGCATTGAAATCCCCGGCTAAGAACCCCCTTTCACCCCTATGACTTGCTATCTCTGAAGAGAGTTGGCCCCATAGCGTCCTTTTGTCCACTGTGGAAATAGGACTTACACATTTGTGATGAACAATTGCTCATTGTTTTGTAGACACTTAATTTTAATTGTCATCTAGTTCTTATTTTCTATTATTATTCCCCAAAAACTGATAAGGGATTCCATAGTATGCCCAAACCTCTAGACGCTCCTTCAACTTCTACAAAGGAACCATTCCACTGTCTCTAGTTTTTCAGCCTCCTGCTACTTTCCTCCTTGGTTAATTTGGTCTCCAGAAGTAAGAAAACATCTTCCTTGGATTGATCTGTTAGGCACCTAATTTGGTGCCACTTGTTAGGTGCATTGATGCCCCTAACATTCCACAAAATGAATTTCATGGTGCCCCGGGAAGGATTACATCCTTCCCTGTTCTAAGATTCTTTTGACCGACTTCATTAGCTACAATTACCAACTTGGCTTTGTTTGATTTGGGACCTCTTTTTCCTTTCGCCTTTATGTTGGGTTTTCTAATATTGGAGTGCGAATGTTCTAGCAACCTTTCTTTAATTATCTCCCCCTCCTCTGCAATTTCGCATTCTTCTTCTTTCGAGTCTATGACTTGTTTGCTTTCGTCTTCCAATTGTTTCCAATCTTCAGTCCCTTCCGTGTTCTTTTCCAGACCCATTTCAGGAGAATATTTATCTCCTGTCTAGAATGTTGGGGGTATGTGAGTTGTTTGCATTAACTTCCCTGCTTCCGACTCACCCCTAGACAATTCAGTTATCTGCAGGCTAATGTCCTCCTCAAGTGCCCTAGTTTGTAATAGCAATCTGTCTAGCTCCTCTCCGATCATTGTTGTCTTATGAGGGCAAGAGGTGGGAACCAATTCTTGAGCTCTTCATTCCTCGGTATTGTTAACCAATATCTTCCTTTTCTTTGAGCCCTTGCAAGAATCTTGGCTAGTCTTTGCATCTCCAGAGGAAGGCATATTATGAGGGGTCACTCTGAGGTTTGCTTGGCTCTGAATCTCCTTTCCTTCCCCTTGGGGGTCACTTAGAGAGCTGTTCTTTGGAATTTCTTCCTCCCCCCTCTCTCCATGGAGCAACTTGCATTAAAAGATTTTTCTTTGGAGGCATGTCTTTGGGTGTGACTCCACAATCACTTCCACCTTCTGGTGCCAACTCCCAAGTTTTGTTAGAATTTCCAAATCCTTGTAAATTCCCACCCCTACTGCAATCTCTACAAGTATATTAGCCTCTGCTTCCTTCTTTCCATTTAGAAGATCCTCATCTATTCCCAGACAACTACCTAGGGCATCCCTTATCCTGGTTAGAGCTTCCACACTCCAATACTCTGAGGGTAGCCCCGGTAGGCCGATCCATGTGGGCATTATCTTGATTGTATAACTCCATGGATTGAAATTGGGCTCCCAATTTGCACAATGAAAACTATGGCCATCTAGGAAGAGTAGCTTACCGTAAACAATTTCCTATTTGAGGGTTGTATCTACACATTCAATGAGGAAAAAGGAATTTGGGAGTTGTTGGATGCTTACCCGGTTCTTAAAAGTGTTCATCCACCACTTTGTTATTTTGTCTTTAAGGCATCCAAGACCGGTCCATTTGGCAAAGAGTGCTTTGTCCTTCAATCTAGAAACTCTTGCTTCTATTGTTTCTAGAGGAAGCACAAATAATTTGCTCCCCCATGGCTTCATTTTTGGTCTTGCCTTTCTTCTCCGCCTGTTGTTGTTTTGCCAGTGCCACCCAACCCTTCTTTTTTTCAATTCCAGAACTATCTTGACTGGTTCCATTCTCTTGGTGGCTTCCCATTCTTGCCATAGGGGGTTGTGCCAAGTTTATTTCCGGTTGGGCTTCCTTGCCTTGACTTTGGGCTATAAGTCTTTCCATCTTGCGAAGCTAATATCCCTTGGCTCCCCGAGTTCCATCCTTTTGGATGTCCTTGTACCTTCTCATGATTCAAGATCAGACTCGGTGGTGATCGACATTCCAGGTTTTGCCTGCCCCAGGATATAGTTCCCCCTACATTGTGGACCTCTGCTAATCTCTAGTTTGAAACCAAGTTTGCCCTAGATTTCCATTTCTGCCGATGACCCCTTTCCCTTCGGTGTGGGGCTCCACCTTGATTCGGCTTGAATTGGGATCTCCCTTTGAGTCTCCTCCCCCTCCGTTCCTCCTTTTCCAAAAGAGGGGAAGTGTATTCCTTTCCCTTTGCCCAGGGATTCCCCTTTTTGCTCTGGTTTTGGTTAGCTCGCTGCTCTGCTTCGTGCTTCCAGTAGTTTGGGTGACATTTGTCAATCCAAGCTCCATTCTCAAAGACCCATTGAGGAGTATGGGTGATTTCTGGAGGCCTAGTTTCTGCCATTCCTATTTCCTCTGCACGACATCTCTCTTCGTCATCTGCCCACCACTTCCCATTCGGTCTCTTTGCGCTTTTTCACGCTTCATCCTTGATGCGTGCCATTTAAAAAAAAATGTGTGAATTCTATATTATCAACATCTAAAGTAAGTCTATTAAATGTAAATGAAAATACAAGGAAAAAAAAAAAAAATCTTCTTTATCAACATATTTGAATTCTTAATTATTTTTTAATTTTAATTTAAAAATTAAAAAATTATTATCATAAAATTTATTATTGAAAAATAGAATAACTTATTTTTAACGACTACAAAACCAAACACGGAAGCAGTCGCTGCCACCGGGCAAGCCGGTCTGAATTAATGTAACAGTCACTAAATTTTTAATTTTTAAATAAAAATAAAAATATTTAATTTAGGAAATCGAAAACCCTTATTTCGTTTGAATGTAAAATAGGTACCTAACCCCGTGCAAAAACAAATGCAATGCTGATCGCTACTGATTTATTTTACACAAAAAAAACGAGCGGCCGATTTTTAAAGTGAGTGAATCAGCGTCGTACTTTTTTTCCCCGGTTTATTCGGGGGTCGACATACCGGCTGGTATAGCGGGAACGATAATGACTGGTATTGCGGTACGACGGGCTTATTGACTGTTATTCGGAGCAAAGCCCCTGTACAATATAAGGCTTATCGGCTAATTAGGTATACCAGCCTGAGCGATATTGACTGGTATTGCGGTCGACGGGCTTATTGATTGTTATTCGGAGCAAAGCTCCTGTACAATATAAGGCCTATCGGCTAATTAGGCGGTGACACCATTTTTGTTCTCTTACAATGACGAGGAGGAATTGCACTTTTCGCCTTTCAATGCAAATGACCTAGCTAAAGACGGCTACTCTAAAACCTCCCATAGGGTTTCGAATCTCGCTCTTAACACGACCTCCTGTATTTTCTCTCTTAAATTACTCTCTCCACCGCTTCAGAGGTTACAGATTTTTTAACATGTTGGACATAAATTTGTTTAGAGAAGACAAGGGAAACGACCCCGAGCGCGTGCGGGAGTCGCAGAGACGGCGTTTCGCCAATGTGGAGGTCGTTGATGAAGTAATCGCGCTCGATAAGGCATGGCGCGAACGTAAGCCTTCTTACCTTTTTTTCAGTGGCTTCTCAGGGTTTTACATATTTAAATTTTTTCTGGTAAGAAAAAAATCCGGTTCATTTTTTCTTTTTAATCTGGTAAAATTTCTCTATGGATTAATCTTCAGCGTGCTTAGGTGCCAAGACCGTTGGGTCAGTTCACCTGGCCTCCCGTGTGAGGGTATGCCATGCCAAGTCTGTTGAATGTAGTATTCTACTCAATTTCAAATATTCATCAAATCTCCTGGGGTTCTTATCTAGGCCCCGATATCATCCATTTGAGTTCATCCTGTTTGGTCATATTTTAATTATAGTTGATAGGGCGTGTTAGCAATGCGGATCCGTAAATATGTGTCTGGATTTGACTGCTGTGTCGGTTACCAAAGGCTTATTTTCTGATGAAGACGTTTGTTAGTGAAGCTTGAAACGGTGGAAGGCTTCTTTACTGATCATGAGTTGGTCATTGAGGCTGGAAATTTTGGACGCTTCTTCCCTGATGAAGACTTCATTATTGAGGTTCGAGACATTGCAAGGTTTCTTCCCTAATGATGAGTCCGTTGGTGAGGCTCCAAATGTCGGAAGGGAATAATTTATTTGAATCCAAACACCTACATTACATGTTGTAGTTTCTTCTTATTTTCTCGTACAATGTTTTGGATTAAATCTACCAAGTTTGGGAATATTTTTATATTCAGATTTACGCTGAATTTGTTTTTTTGGCATAAAGATATTTTATTCCTGGATGAGATTTTGATGTTTGGAATTGGGTTGGACTTGGTTAATTTGATGTTAATTATCACTGCAGGGCAATATGAGTTGGACACTTTACGAAAAGAATTCAATAAGATGAATAAAGAGGTTGCCAAATTGAAAATTGTGAGTAAATTTCAATTCTTGTTTGGTGATTCATTATGCAGTTTAGGCTTAGTTTAAGACTTTTTTGAGCATAGGCTCATTTAACAGTGAAAATTTTATTGTTCATTTAAGTTTTATATTTGATATTTAGGCATTGGAATTAGGGTTTCTGAATATCACCATGTTCAATATTTTTTGGTAAAATAAAAAAGATTAACATATTGATATTAAGATAAATATTCCAAAAGGAAAAAACATTGAAGTAGTAACCATCTAATCACAATTTCAGTTGTGTTCATAGCTTCATAGATTAGATATTAGAGGGGCTAGGCTGTTAAGGAGAATTAAGATTGCCTAGAAAAGAAAACAAGATTTTTCTAGAGTCTTTAAAAAATCTAGAGTCTTCCTGAAAGTTGGAACATTCTTGATTATTGGAATAAAAAAAAGACTGTAGAATCCTCCAGAAAGCTAGAAGATTCTAGATTTTAGAAACTCGCAAGTATAAATACGAGGCTGTTCATTGCAAACAGCACTATTGTACATTGTTGGATTGAATGTAATAAAAAGTTAGATCAATATAATCTTCTTCAGCCATTTCAATGCGTATTATACTCTGTTATGCCCTGTTTGCTGCTGTTAATTTGTTTTATAGTTATTATTTGGGCCTGTTTTTGTTCATAGAGTGAACTGGTAAAAACTAACTTGGTTGCAATAACAGGAGAAGAGATTACATATATATAGCAGTGGCATAGCACTGAAAACATTAATGAGCCTAGCTACTGCACCTAACTACAAGTGTAGTCATTAAATGTCTACCTACCAGAAACATAAATATCTAATCTACTTAAATACATTCATAATTGACCATTAAAAGCAAAGGAATATAATATTCTAACACCCTCCCTTAATGGTTAATCTGCCAAAAACACCAAGCTGCCCCCTGAATTTGACAAATTTATCCGGGCTCAAAGACTTGGTGAGAATATCTGCAGTCTGATCCGTTGTCGGAACATACTGCAGCTGAACTGATCTGTCTTCTACCACCTTGCGGATGTAATGACAATGAAGTTCGACATGCTTGGTATGTTCATGGAAGATTGGATTTTTGGCCAGTTTGAGCACCCCTTGATTATCAGTGTACAAGGGAGAAGGTCCTGCTTGTGACATGTGCATGTCAGAAAGCATCATGCGGAGCCAAACTGCCTCACATGCTGCCTTAACAGTTCCTCGATATTCTGCTTCTTTCGAGGAAAGAGCCACTGCCTGTTGCTTCTTGCTGGTCCATGTTACAACACCTATACCCAAACTGAATACATATCCAGAAGTAGATTTGCGGTCATCCACAAAACCTGTCCAATCTGAATTTGTATAACCAATCAGCTTTGGATCCTTGCATCTGCCATACAAAATGCCATAATCTGAAGTGCCCTTAACATATCTCAACACTCGCTTGGCTGCAATCCAATGATCAACTTTTGGAGCTGTCATGAAGCGAGAAATGTAGCTCACTGCAAAACTAATGTCAAGTCTAGTGGCAGTGAGGTAGATGAGATTGCCCACTAGTTGCCTGAATGTTGTTTCATTGACCAAAGGTGAATCAGAGTTGGCTGATAACTTCAACCCCCTCTCCATAGGTGTGGAGGCAGGTTTGCAATCCTGCATCCGAAATTTGTCAAGCAGACTTCTGACATATTTAGACTGAGAGATAAAAATGCTAGCAGCGGTTTGCCAAACCTCAATACCAAACAATAATGGACAAGCCCCAAATCTGTCATGTCAAAAGCTTGACACAAATCCTATTTGATTGCTGCAATCAAATGTGCTGAACTGCCAGTAATGATCAAGTCATCAACATAGATAACAAGAAACAAAACATCATCACCAGAGTGCTTGACATACAGTGTAGAGCCAGAAGGGCTGCATTGAAAACCATGATCAAACAAATACTGATCAATCTTGATGTACCATGCACGCGGAGCCTGTTTCAGTCCATAGAGTGCTTCACGAGCCTACAAACCTGATGTTCTTTGCCGACAACCTTGAAACCAACAAGTTGCATCATGTAGACTTCTTCCTGCAACTCATCGTTGAGGAAGGCACTCTTGACATCCATCTGATGAACCATCCATCCAAATTGGGCTGCAATAGCAAGAAGAAGACGAATTGTGCTCATCTTGGCAGTAAGAGCAAAAATCTCCTCGTAGTCAATGCCCTCCCGTTGTGTGAATCCCCGAGCAACTAATTTGGCCTTGTTTTTATCCAAGGTTCCATCTACATGATACTTGACCTTATAAACCCATTTGCAACTGATAGGTTTCTTCCCTGGAGGAAGATAAAAAAGAACCCAAGTGTGATTTTTTAGAAGACTATGGTATTCTATCTCCATAGCCTTTTCCCACTCTGGAATTCCTTTAGCCTTTGAATATGTCTGAGGCTCATAGATGCTGTGTATGTTGGCCATAAGAGCAAAATTGACTTTGTTGTGCTGCTTGCTCTTTTTGCGAGCTGATCTACCCTCAATGAGTTTATCATCATGAAGATCTCCGATAGTCTTGAGCCACCACTTAGGCCGACGAGTAGAAGTACCAACATCTGGAATAGGAGAAACAACATCCTCTGGGATTTCTGGAACAAAGTCATTTGGATATGAATCTTGAGGAAAATTAGGTGGTGCTAGATCATGACTGGTAGACTCCTCAGTTTTAGAGTCAGAGTGCTCTGAAGCCCTCCCATCAAGGGAACCAAGAGGAAGACAAACACCCTCATCATAAACCTTCATAGGTTGATCCTTAAGGATGGTAGTAGGAACAAATGGACCAGTAGTCTCATCAATCACAACATCATGATTGAATATGAGACGATCCGTCTCCACATCAATCAACCTGTATGCTTTATGATTGTCATTGTAACTTGCAAACATAAGTGGCTGGCTCTTGGAGTCCAACTTGGCATGCTTAGCTTCTGGAATCCATACATGAGCTATAGAACCAAAGACTTTCAGATGGCCCACCTTTGGCTTATGTCCTGACCAAGCTTCTTCTAGAGTCATCTTCTTAACGGCCTGTGTAGGTGACCGATTCAGGAGGTAGACTGCAGTATAAACTGCTTCAACCCAGTATTTCTTAGGGACATTTTTGTACTCCATCAGAGAATGAGCCATTTCAGTAATGGTGCAATTCCTATGTTCAACGACACTATTTTGTTGAGGGGTGTATGGTGTGGTAAGTTGGCGTTTGATGCCGTATTGAGCACAAAAAGTAGAGAAGTTAGCTGAGCAAAACTCCCCCCATTATCTAACCTTAGAGTGACAATCCGAGAACCTGATTCTTTCTCAACCAAGGCCTTATACTGTTGAAATGTACTAAACACATCTGATTTATTTTTCAAAAAATACACCGACATTTTTCTATTGAAATCATCAACAAATAATAAAAAG
Source organism: Sequoiadendron giganteum (assembly GCA_007115665.2). Lineage (NCBI taxonomy): Eukaryota > Viridiplantae > Streptophyta > Pinopsida > Cupressales > Cupressaceae > Sequoiadendron > Sequoiadendron giganteum. The sequence goes on along the minus strand of CM021103.1, from coordinate 38,600,610 downwards.
TACCCGAACCCAGTAATAGATGGAGTGTTCATTGGTCCACATACATCAGCGTGAGCCAATTGAAGTACCTTGGAGGCTCGCCAAGAATCACCATCCGAGAATGGTGTCCAATGCCTACTTCCTAGCTTGACAGGCTCCACAAACTCCATGATTTTGAGTTTGGATCTCAGGTAGACTAGCAACCAAACCCTCCCGAGATAGTTGAGAGAGATAGTGCACATTCAAGTGCCCATAACGTTGATGCCAAAGTTTGCTGATAGTTGTACTCTTGGCTGCCAGAGCGTGCTCCTGAGAATCACCGGAATCAACAAGTATATACAAACCATGATCCTCAAGTCCCATAGCGATCGTAGTACGTATCTCCTTATCAACAATGCTGCAGGTGGACGAATTGAAGATAACATCCAATTGGGGAGAATGCCTCATGATCTGGTTGACGGAGAGAAGATTATTTTCCATGCCTGGAACATAGTAGACATCGAGAAATAGTAAATTTCTCCCTCCAGAGTGAATTTGAACATTGCCCTTACTGGCAACTGTATACTCTTCGCCTCCTCCAAAGATCACTGAATCAGTGAATGGTTCATATTTGGTGAACCAATCTCGACGATGAGTAAAATGTCGAGAAGCCCCAAAATCAATATAACCAGGTAGAAGATTGTACTGGATCTGTTGTTCTCTTGCCCATAAAAGCATAGAATGCAGATTCTTTCTGCTCAGTGTGCTCTACGACATTTTCCTTTTGTTGAGATCCTCCCCGCTTCTTTTGTTCAGAAGCCAACCCAATTCGACAATCAACCTTCATGTGACCATATTTATGGCAATAATTGCATTGAACGTTCTTCTTCTTGTTGTCCTGAGAAGAACCCGAGCCTTTCGGTTGAGAAGATTGAGCCTTCCCTTTGTTCTTAGTAGAAGATTTGGCAGAGAACGCTTGCTCTATGGAGGTGGAATTGGTATTGCTTCCAAATTGCTGTTGCCATCGATCCTGCTGCAAGAGCTTCTTGCAAAGATCTTCAAATTTGAGATCAACATTGGTGGAGGTGATATTAAGCGTCTCGATGAAATGCTCATACGAACGTGGGAGACTCTTCAGAGTAATGACCACCATATCTTCTTCCTCCATTGTTCGACCAATAGCTTCTAGCTGGTCGCAAATCTCCTTTATCTTTGTTAGATGCTCCAGGAGAGAGGTCTTCTCATCCATCATTATCGAAATGAGTACGTTCTTAAGAAAGAATGCATGACTCTTATGTGATGCTTCATGGAGATCCTTAAGGTACTTCTAGACTTTAGTAGCTGTTTTGCTTGACTGCACTTTTGGCAGGTGGTCATCGGTTATTGAAATCTTGATGAGCATGCTAGCTTCCCGGTTGCGTTCATCCCTTTTGTCTTGGTTCTTTCCCACTATAGTGGGACGAGGCAAGTTCCCCAAAACAACCTGATCGAGGCAACAATATTCAAGGATCGTAAGCATGCGTTGCTTCTAGGTGTTGTAATTCTTCTTGTTGAACTTTTTGGCTGCTTTCAAGCATTATATTTTTCAAAGATGCCATCACATACCTCGAGGTCAAACTGGTGAAGGCAAAAAAACAAAAACAAAAACAATATAAATTCAAAACAGAAACCCTAGCATGGATTTGGAGGCACTTTGAAAACAAAACGCAGAAGATTTGAAGAGTACCCAAAAAATGTTGCTGAAAACCCAAAAAATTTCGTGAACACCCACTTGCACAGATTTCAAGGCATGAACTTCGAGACACCCAAAAAAAACGGAGACCAACCCAGTTGAGATCTCGAAAAACCCACAAGGAATCTACAATCGATTTTCTTTTTGACTTGAAGTGGAGGGTCAAAGCCCTAGTCAAATTTTCTGAAACCTTAGGCCGCCATTAAAGCTTCAAAAAATTGCAGAAAAATGTCTGCAAAATGGCAAAAAACGCAGCCTCCAAAGACACCACTAGATGGAGAGCAAAAAAATGCCACTAGATGCAAGTAAAATTGCAGATTTTGTTCACCTAGAAACGCATTTTTTCACAAAGTTAAGAAATGTGTGAAAACCATAAGACATAGGTAGAAAGAGAGCCAAACTGTGCCAAAAAACGACCAGAAAAATCGCGTGATGAGCTTCAAATGTCGCGCCAAGAAGAAGAACAAAAAAATGCGACTACCAGGAGCTGAAAAACGTGGCAAGAAGCAGATGGAAATCACGTCGACCAAAGCTTTCAAAAACGCAGGCCATAAAAAAATTAAAAAACGTGTTAGATTTTGCCCAAAAACTTCTGAAAATCGCGGCCTTGAAAAAACGTGTGGAAAACAAGAAAGCACGACCTCACAGAGATGCAAATCTGCACAAAAAGACCTTCAATTTCTTCAGAAAATGCCCACACAAATATGCAGATTGAGGGTTTTGATTTTTAATGAGAAAAACTCACAAAAATCAGAAAACAAGAACTCTCGATAAAAAGAGCCACGAAAATTCAATCTTCAAAAGCTTTAAAAAATTTCTTTTGAAAATTTTAAGAGGATTGATTTTCAGTGACTTGGGCTCTGATACCATGTTCATAGAGTGAATTGGTAAAAACTAACTTGGTTGCAATAACAGGAGAAGAGATTACATATATATAGCAATGGCATAGCATTGAAAACATTAATGAGCCTAGCTACTGCACCTAACTGCAAGTGTAGACATTAAATGTCTACCTACCAGAAACATAAATATCCAATCTACTTAAATACATTCATAATTGACCATTAACAGCAAAGGAATAGAATATTCTAACAATTTTTTCATAGGCCAGTGGAAAATAGTTGACAGTGTTACCTAGTATGAGTGTTAGTGATCATTTGTTTTTGCTCATGCACATATGAGAGCACCTTTACAAAAGGCTTGCCATTGTGTGATTTTAAGCTGGAGACCAACAACCTATATTCGTATGGGGTTGCTTTGCGGGAAAAATAGCAATAGCATATAACTTCTTGTGCCAATGGGAGCTTTTAGTAACATTACAAGCCATACTTAAACAAAACTGAAGTTCTACTGGTCTCATCCTTCTAGTGTTTGAAACCCAAGATGCAAAAAGATATCTGCAAAACCAATATCTGAATCTAGAGTAAAATCTTTGATGGCAGATTCTTATGGACCAGATTTCTCTTAAATTCACTCTTAGACAAAAACTTTGCAAATTGGTTACCCAACATCTTGAGGAAATCCCTAGCTACCTGTTACTTTACTCTTTTTTCTTGAAAAGGATCTTTACAATCACTGAAAATATAGCTACAAAATGCTGGAGTATTTACTTTTACATGGCTTGAAAACTTCATTGGGGAAAAGCAGTGAAAAATGTTTAGAATGTTCTTTTTTTTTGTGTTTTTAATTTTAACCTAAGTTATCGATTCGTCCGTAGCAAAGCCCGGATACTATACGGTACAATACGGATTCAAGATTCAGATTTGATACAATACAAATTCGTCCAAGATTCGTTTTTCAGATTGCGGATACGTCCAAGGTACGATGAGTGCTTTGTGGATTCAACAAAATCGAATCTGATTCGAACCTGGACTGAATCCGGCCGCGTGAATGCCCAGGCCATGGAAAAAGTGACTTTTTTTTGCAATTTTTAATTATTTTTTGACTTAAAGTTGACTTCTAAATGATAAAATATTCATTCCAACCCTAATCTTTGTGTCCAATCACATCAAATAGGTAAAAACACTCTCATTTAACAATTTGTATTAGATTTTATTTAAAATTATTTAATTTATATTAATTACATTAAAATTGTATCCCACAAATCATTTTAATCTAGAGATAGAGATTGTTGAATTTATAGAAATCAACATGCTACTAAAGCGGCCACCAAGATTGAAGGAAAACTAGACAATTGTAGATTTTAGGATGTCGCATTATGTAACATGGTTGAATAACATTGCAATCAATTCAAAAACTAGGCGTCAATCTGCAAAAATGAAGGGAGGAATAGAGGTATCTAAAAGCCATAAGGAGAAGCCTATCGCAAAGGAAACACTGCCATCCAAAAAGCCAACATTAATTGAGGAAATTAATACATCTGGAAAGCTAAACAGGAAAGTCAATAGGTTAAATTCAAAACCTAGAAATGCATACAATAAAAAAAGATGAAGATAAGGATATTCCAAATCCAATAGAGATTGATGTCCAAGAGGAAACAAACGAAAATATTGCTCTTTTACAGCATTTGGATATCATCTGTAGAATAATTGGGCCCAAAAAAGGAAGAAACAACATAAAGAGTGGGCCTAGACAAATATGAATCTGAATCATGGGATTCAATTCCTACCCAATGGTTTCTTCATTGTAGTATTCTTTTTAGAAGAAGATAGAGATTCAATTCTGGAAAAAGGTGTTTGGGAAATAGATGGAGCCCCATTTACATGCAAACATGATTCAAATTGATCAATTATCAATAATTATTAATGGCTGATTGTAAACACTTGACATTTTTATGTTTGAAGTTTGAACTTTAATTTATAATTCTATATCATGACATTTGACTCTTTGAGTATAAAGTGGTGGTGTATTTTTGCTATGTTATTTGACTATTAATATGGTGGTGTATTCTGAACTTAATTACTGCTGCAAATATGTATATATTTATGATTTTTATATGTTTTTGTATTAATGTACCTAACCCCCAAATTTTTTTTGACCAAATCTCGTATGGGATTCTTGTACCCGTACACGAATCCAAAAACGAATAGGTAACTTAGATTTTAACAGATGACATCATATTAGGATGCTTGTTGCGTGTCTTAATATTTGTTGCATGCTCACTTTTATGGCCAGCATTTACCAAATCAAACCTAGTTTGATCCAATTTGATAGGTTCGTCAATGCAAATTCCTTTCCTTCCATTGAGTATAATACTTATTAAACAATTGCCATTTCAATGACTTTTGTCTATTTCTTATGTAGGTTGGTCCTTATCAACTTTAATCTTTTGCATGACGTGGTTTTGCCCGATTTTGACATCGTTAACCGTAAAAGGGGAAATTATGATTTAGCTATAGTGCATTAGCTAAATGATTTTTATTTGCTTTTACATAAGGATTGTTTTTTAATAAAAAAGGGGGTAAAAATTTCTTGAATCAAAGAAAGGATTACAAAGGAAGAGTCAAAAGACTCCAAATCACCGCTCCAAAGCGGAAACAAAACCCTGAAAACAGTCAAACCCACAAAGCCCAGTCCAAAGGACCATTACTCCCTCTTATCCATAGAAATCAACTTGGCAAGATCTTGGGAATACTTTGGGGATAACTGCGCCCAATCTTCCACTTGCAATCCCCAACATTCTTAGACACCCATTTTGCCAAACAATCAGCCACCTTGTTCCACTCCCATGGAATATGGATAAAGGACACAACCTGTAACATGGAAGTCAATCTAAGAATTTGCCTATCTACCAAGTCAAGTTGCTAATTGTTATTGGCCAACATTTGACTATTCAGCATATTAATCACAATTTGAGAGTTTGACTCACAAATGATTTGACTCCATCCTAGAGCACAAGCTCTCTCAATAGTAAATAAAATCGCCAAACCTTCCATAAAATTGTTACTATGCTGCCCCTTATAAATTGAAAAGAATAAAATGACATTACCAGCTATGTCCCTTCCAACATTTCCAATTCCAGCATGCCCAGGATTACCCCTCGAAGAACCATCAGTGTTAATTTTTAAAACACCCCCAGGAGGGGGAAGCCAATGACTCTCCCTCTGAATTTTGTTTTGGAAATTACGATTTCTCGTGCAACGAGGGTGCCCTTGCTGAATGCCAAGAATACCCATCCTTAGAATAATTTCCTCATCCCCCTTATCGTGGGGAAAAGACACATCACACTCAGCAATCATAGTCTCTTGAATCATGCCAACAATCCTCTGCCACAGTTGCTAAACCGCCATCTTACGTCCCCTAAAAATCCTTCGATTTATTTCAAGCCAAATTTGCCAAAGTATGAAGGAGGGACCAATGCACCACACAATTTGAAGAAAGGAGGCTTGTGCTGGAGGCCTACCCAAGCTTCTCCAAAAATTAACCAAGGAGGAAGCATGAACACAAGCTTGCCTCTAGCAACCCCACCAGAGATCAGAGATGCCAAATGTCTTTGGGAAAAGAACATTGAAAAAATAAATGAGAACAATCCTCTTCATTATTACCGCATAGGACACATATGGAAGGACCTTGAAATCCACGTTTTTGAAGGTTATCCCATGTAAGGCACTGATTCTAGGAAAGAATCCATAAGAAGCAATTACATAAAAAATTGTTCCACACATGCTTCCCCTAGTTGACTTCCCCCCCCTCCCCCTCGTCATACTTTTGAAGGTACAACTCTTGATATCTAGAGGCGACTGAATAGGCCCTCTTAGGGTCCGGGCCCCAAGCCAAGATATCCTTTGCCCCAATTGAACTACAAACTCTACCTTCTAAAATCCTCCTTAGTTCAACATGGTCCTCATAAGAACCACCAACCAGCCACTCAATGGGGTCCTTCCATCTAGAAACAACCCCTGTCCCAGACTAACAAAATGTTTGAAGTTCGCCACCTGTGACCATCCAACTTCTGAGAAAAGATGACAAAGACCCTACAAATGAGGGTGCATAGACAAAATAGGAGGAAAGCCATCCCAAGAGTCATGCCAAAAGAGGGCTTCAGAGCCTCTATTGCATATCCAAAACAAACCTTTTTGAATCAAATTGGCACCCTTCTTGATAGTATCCCAAATGATAGAACCTTTACCCACCATACCAACATGAGGAGCCTCATTTTTCGCCACCCCCGTAAGTTATTTGGTGGATAAAATCCTAGCCCAAGTCTGGTCCTGGTTGTTGCACCATCTCCAATAGAGCTTGGCAGCCAGAGCTTGACCAATGAGACTGGCTTGTCTCAAACTGAGGCCTCCATCCTTTTTCGGTCTACAAATTGTCTCCCATTTATCAAACTCCACTTAGCCAAGTTACCAGCCCATAAAATTTGCCTTGAAAGAGCATCCATCTCCTTAATAAAACATCTAGGAGACACCTGAGTCATACATTTGTAATTGGGAAGAGCCTGAATCACAAATTTCAGAAGCAACTCTCTCCTAGCAAAGGACAACCATCTATGAGTCTAATGATTCACTCACATCCACAACTTGTCCAAAATACTTTGCTAGGTCACTCGTGGAGGGGAATTAATAGAGAGGGGAACACCAAGATAAACCATAGGGAGCTCCCCTATTTGGAATCTGAAAATACGAGCAATCCGCTGTTGAATGAGTAGAGGGGTATTGAAGAAAAAGATAGAAGATTTGCCTTCATTAATTTGTTGCCCTGAAGCCTTAAGATAAGTATCTAGCACCCGATGAAAGTTAATTGCTTTCTTGATCTTAGCCACCCCCATCAATGCGGTATCATCAACAAACTGCAGATGAGACTGAGGAGGCATGTCATTGCCCCAACTCCACCCCTGGATAAGGCCATTAGAAACATGGCTTTTAATGACACGCCCCAAGCCTTCAGCCATAAGAATAAACAGATATGGTGACAGAGGGTCTCCTTGCCTAAGACCTCTAGAAGCGCCAAATAAAGAAGAGGGCTCACCATTAACAAGAACAAAGAAGGAGGTGGAAGTAACATAGCTCATAACCTAGGATATCCAATCCTTAGCAAAGCCAAAAGCACACAACACCTTTGGAAGGAAAGACCATTTGACCCTATCATAAGCTTTAGCCATATCAAGCTTAATAACATAGCCTTGTCCCTAGAAACAAACATGGAGTGAATAGTCTTAGTTGCAATGACCACACCATCCAAGATTTGCCTATCCGCCACAAATCCTCCTTGCTCCTCATAAATGAACCTACTAATCCACATTTTAAGCCTCTTCGCAATGAGCTTAGATAGGATCTTATAAACAACATTGTACAAAGCTATTGGTTTGATCATATTCATTCTATTAGCTCCTTCACATTTAGGAATCAAAGCAAGGAAAGTAGCATTCAAAGCTTTCAACATGTGCTTACTTTTTTGAGATTCTTGAACCACTTCAAGAAGATCTAATTTAATAATTTCCCAAAATTCCTGAAAGAATTCAATAGGAAAACCATCAAGGCCTGGAGCTTTTCCTTTCTTCCTCTGGAAGACAACACCCTCCTGTTCCTCAAGAGAGATGGGATTCATAAGGCTCTCGTTCATTTCCAGAGACACAAGAGAAGGGATACAACCAAGCATGTGGCCCTCTTCAATAATAGCTTGACGAGAATCCTCTGAGAACATAGCAGCAAAATAAAACTGGGCTTCCCTAGAAATCTCCCAAAATGAATCCAACTGGACACCCCTAGAAGATATAAGAGAAGAAATTGAATTCTCATACCTACTGGCCTTGACAAAATTGAAGAAAAAGGCAGTATTCCTATCACCTTCTTGAAGCCACTCTACATGAGCCTTTTGTTTCCAAAATATTTCCTCTTGCAGCTCCCATTCCTCCACATCCTTTAAGGCGATAGCCTCCTCCTTTAGAAGCTCATCTAAAAGACTAAAATCTCATATCTCACGGGTGATTGCATTTAGATGGTCTTGAGCCTCCAACTTGGCTCGGAATAAATTACCGAAACTTTGCCTATTCCACCTTTTAAGTTGAAGCTTAACATACTGCGACTGCTTGACAGAAGAATACATAGCAGTACCATAAGCTGGTTTACCATGGGGCCACCAAACAAACATTAAATCCTGAAGCTGGGGTTCACGTAACCACATAAGCTGAAACTTAAAAGAAGGATTCTTGGAAACTTTAACATGAGAAGCAGAGAATTTGATTGGCCAACAATTTGATCCCCGCCAATCCAATATTTTAGAACTGATAGTCCAATTACTACCTATCCAAAAACTGTTGATGTTATAGTAGCGGGATATATCTTTCTCTCAAAATTAAATGATAAATAATTAATAAGGCAAGTCGGCCTTAATTAATAATTATGTGTTATATTTTTTATTTCTTAAAGGAGGCCGACCTATATGAAGAGACACCTTGTCATGTATATATACAAGGTGAAGTTGTTTCATCAAATGATCAAGATCAATTCATTCCAGTTTGTCATTCTTCAGCAGTTCGCCTTCCCTTGCAGCAGATCCATTCTCAAAGAGAAGTGTTACCATTCATGGAGGAGTATCTCCATTCATTGTATATACTCAGCCTTGTGCAAGGCCTGATTGTAAGCAGTATTCTGCAATTTTATATGATATATATGAGAGATTATTTGCTGGGTTTTTCTCCTTTGAGTAGGAAGGTTTTCCCAAGGCATCTGCTGTGTTCATTGTTCTATGTGGTGTTGCAATTTCCACTTTATGTTAAATCTGATCCCAAAAAATCTAACATGGTATCAGAGCGGGTTCATGAAAAATCCGATCAGATTTGTCTAAGCATCATTGCAATTTGACCAAGCGAAGGATTTATTGAGATTTTTTCAGTTTGTAGTTGAATCTTTATTGAAAGGCATCAAATGTGTCAAATAAGAAGTTGTGAAGGACTAAACTTCTCATAATGCCGATTATACTTGGAGTTATTTTTTGTATTGGGCAAGTCTTGAAGATTACTGATTGCTATATACATCGGGAGCCTTCGAGCCTTCTAAATGTATGTATATTCTAGTGCGGGTATGATAATATTATAGTTATCGCTGATCATATCTATAACATTGTGTGGAAGCTTTCAAATGACTTGATGTCGCGCGTTACATTTCGAAGTTAATATTTCATGTTGTGGCATAACTAACTATCATGAAGCCATCGCTGCCAAAGACAATGCTACGCTTGGATGGAATCATTATTTAATTCTGTTACTGCCGAGCATAAGGAGTCAGGTTGATGGGAATGATACACATCTTAATGGTTGCCGACTAGTAAGACATCTGACGGAAACGTGTCTATCAAGGGCGGTCGCCTTTGTGTTGCTAATACTATCTCTTGGTTGGCTCTGCCATCATTAAAGGAGGAGTCTAGTTTCATTTCTTGCATAGTTGAAGAAGTGTGATGGCTTGGCTAATCACAATAATACTCTTTTCATTGTCTGATTGCGTAGGAGCAGAGGAATGCATACAGGTCGGTGATTCGACGGGCATTGTGTTGAGTTATTCCGGTCTTATATTTTCATTCTTTGTATTACTGCTTCTTGCGTATTGGGTGCTGGAGTATACGGGGGTGACGTGGAATGGATGTGGAATCCATTGATGACAAGGGAGATCTTAAGAGGAACCGTAGACAAAGGGAAGTGATAGTAATTATGCGATTACAAAAGTCAACTCACATTCGCCATAGTCGGGGACTTGGCTCATTCTGTATTGAGTTTTTTCGAGAACTTGAATGGGTCATTTGGAAGCTGATGTGGACCCTTAAAAGGAAGTCGTCAAAGGTTCTTTTCTGATTGAAGCATACCTCAAATTGGATTTGGTATGGGCTGTAAGTTGAAGATTAATCCAGGAAGCTAAGTATAAGTTGCAATACTTGAAAATATGCTAAGATTAATTGTGGTATTGTGGTTATCATTGGTTTTGTGTGTGATAACCTGGGTCACATTTTGCTTGTCAGTGAGCACTATTGTTCAATGCATTTTTTGTGTGTGGCAGAGGTGTTAGCTTGCTTAGAGGATTGCTATTGATATTGTGCTGGCAAACTATTTGGAGACCTGCTTGTAGGATTTTGAAATCAGGATTTGGCAGTGATTGCGATGCTGTGTCTTTGAATTCTATAGAGGGATGGTCTAAAGGAGTCTACAAAGGAAATTCGTGAAACCCTGAAGGCATATCCGGGCACATAACTTCTCCACAAGAGATATGTGAGAAGGAACTGTTGTTTCTATAGGCTGTACTAAGCAGAGTTAGCATTCAGGAGCAGAATTAATGCTCATATGAGCAGTTCTCAGGAAAGATAAGTGCAGACCTGAAAAGCGTTTAAGTGCAACACTTAAGGAGATTCTGATTTCAACAAGATAAGTATTTCATGTTTGAATAATGTTCATGAATATTTATGTAGAATTTATTTCATGGTATAACATTGGGATAGTGAATCATGCGTGCTTCTAGCATTGGTATTTCTCTTCGGATAGTTGAGTTCTATGAACTATTATTAAACTCTCTAAAATGCTTTCAGGATGGATCGAGAAGCATAAGAGATCGCATTCAAGAGAAAAAGAGCTTGATACATCCTGTGAGGAAGTCACACAAGTTGAAGAATGGAGACACAACTTGCAGCCATGGGACTGAGTTGGTGGCTGGAGACATCTCTCGAAGAGGAAGAACCCATACAGATTGTCATTGTGATCAGCTTCCTCGAAGAAGAGGAATTAACATTCAAAGGGAGTCTTACAAACCAACAGAGGCAACCTTGGACGAGGAGGTCAGGAGGTTGATGCAAGTACTTGGAGCTTCAGAGGGAGTCACATCATCATGAAGATATGTTGTAGTGTATATTTCTTTGTGACGGAGAAGTATGAGGTGAAAGCCCTTGTAGTGTATATTTCTCTGTGATGGAGAAGTATGAGGTGAAAGCCCTTGTAGTGTATATTTCTCTGTGACGAAGAAGTATGAAGTGAAAACCCTTGTAATGTATATTTATCTATGACGAAGAAGTATGAGGTGAAAGCCCTTGTAGTGTATATTTCTCTGAGACAAAGAAATATGAGGTGTGAGCCCTTGTCCATCTCTAAGACGGAGATGTGGTTCTTTCCACACATGGGAGTAGCCATGGTGGACGTCATGTTGAGAGACTCCATGATGACATAACGTGAGAGACTCCATGACGACATCACGTTGAGAGACTCTACGATGAACCCTTTGTATGACATCATGTTGAGAGACTCCATGATGACATCACGTTGAGAGACTCCATGACGACATCACGTTGAGAGACTCCGTGATGGGCACTTATGTACATGTTTCTTTCCACACATGGGAGTAGCCATGGTGGACGTCATGTTGAGAGACTCCATGACGACATCACATTGAGAGACTTTGTGATGAACTTTTTTCCACAAATGGGTGTAGCCATTGTGGGTGTCATATTGAGAGACTCCATGATATGGATATCTGGAAAGATACCTCCCGAGCTAAGAGGGAGTGTTGATGTTATAGCAGCGGGAGATATCTTTCTTCCAAAATTAAATGATAAATAATTAATAAGGCAAGTCGGCCTTAATTAATAATTATGTGTTATATTTTTTATTTCTTAAAGGAGGCCAACCTATATGAAGATACACCTTGTTTTGTATATATACAAGGTGAAGTTGTTTCATCAAATGATCAAGTTCAATTCATTCCAGTTTGTCATCTTCAGCAGATCCATTCTCAAAGAGAAGTGTTACCATTCATGGAGGAGTATCTCCATTCATTGTATATACTCAGCCTTGTGCAAGGCCTGATTGTAAGTAGTATTCTGCACTTTTATATGATATATATGAGAGATTATTTGCTGGGTTTTTCTCCCTCGAGTAGGAGGGTTTTCCTAGGGCATCTGCTGTGTTCATTGTTCTATGTGGTGTTGCAATTTCTGCTTTTTGTTAAATCTGATCCCAAAAAATCTAACAAAAACAAGAGACCAAAAACCTATCAAGTCTTTTAGAAATAGATTCTTTACCACCTCTTGTTACTCCAGGTAAATAGGCCATTGCTAGGCTTCATATCCACAAGATTAAGACTGGATATATTATCTTTGAAGAGAAAAGACAAAGGTTCCAACCTTTGTAGCCCACCCCTTTTTTCTTCCACATTGAGATAGCATTGAGATCCCCAACTAAAATCCAAGGATGAAAAGGAGCAATAGAGCGGATATGTTGAAACGAGACCAAAGGGACTTCTTACCAGAAATGTCAGTTGGGGCATAGACATTAGAGAGTAAGATGAACTCTCCAGTCTCCAAACAAGAAACAACCATAGAGATAGAAAACCTATTTGAAAACCACCAAAGAGGAGAAACATTCAATGGTTTCCAAAAGCAAGTTAATCCAATGCACTGGCATTGATTGCGCCACCAAATTTTGGGAGCCAAGTTACCCACACTCTCCACTGACAACTTAGATTCTTGAAGAAATAAAATGTGAGGAACATGAGCTTTCACCAAATCCCAAACAACTTTTTGTCTAGGGCCTCTGTTCAAGCCCCTTACATTCCAAGAGAGAATAATCATTTTTGAGAGTTGGAGAAATGGGAATCAATAGTCTTCACCGACCCAAATTCCACCAATGTCTCACCCATTAATTTGATTTTATCCAGATCCTTCTTCCTCCCAACTTTGAGAGATTTCTCATTAACCCCCTTTTTGAGATTCTTTAGTTGAAGTCCAAGAGAGGAAGGGGTTTTATTCCCTTGTCCTGACTCCTAAACAACCTTGCTTCTAGGAAGAGCATTGCCTTCCAAGATCTGATCGATAGCTTTACCCGAGGCCTCTAAACCAATTGGTGCACTGGGGGAAATCTGAGCAAGTTATGTAGCCATACTAGCATTTGCCATACCAACCTCCTGATCCACTTGATCCTTTGCAACACTGACAATCTCATGGTCTCCCTCTATGGCATCTGACCCCAAATTCAACAAACCAGGATTCACTTCCTGTTGATCCAAATCATCCAGGATATCAAAATAGTTGAAGAGCCCATCCTCCTGTCGATCTTTAAGAGTTCTTTTCAACCCTCTGCGTTGGGTGCGAGGTTTTACAGGAATAAAACCCTCTTTATCAGGAACTACCTGAAGTAGGAGCTTTCCCCTTAATCAACCTTGGGGGATTGATGAGAGGGCTTGGTCAAAGAGTGCATAGAAGAATGGATTTTGGGACACTTTTTGCAAATGGCTGTATTCATGACAAATTCAACATCAAAAAGGGAGAGATTCGTAGTCCAGTTGTTGGATCCAAGAAGTGGAATCGAGGCGAATCTCAAGAGAATTTGGCAGAGGGTTATTCAAATCAATCTCAATGCATATGTGAGCATATGAAATTACCTTTTTATCCAGTGTTTTTTGGGAAGGGCCCACTAGTTTACCAAACAACATAGCAATGGAATGAAAGATATCATTCCTCCAAAATTCTAAATGGAACCAAAGCTAGTGAACCCCGACAGGAATACGAGACGAAAGCTCCTCCGATGGGTTAAAACCTACATGCCATGGTTTTATTAACAGGCCCACCTGGTTATAGAAATACAAATCACCTTCAAAAGCCTTATTTCGACCAGCCATGCAATTAAAAACCACTAGGAAATAGTTGTTAGCCATCAGCATAATGTCCATCTCACCCTCAAGGTTCCAAGTATGTCGAGCCCAAGAATCCAAAAAGGGGAGTGAAACCCGAATCCCCATAAGCTTACAAATCAATGCATGATTAAGCAAATAATTAATGTTTTCTTCAACGGAAGCTGGTTGAATCACCAGCATTGGGCGATCATGGCTCCTTTCCAAGCATCCACTAACTTTGGAGATACACGGATCTCCATTCATTGGCTGACTTTCTCCAATCAGAACTTTGTTTAAGAAGTTCATGGCACTTGCATGCAAAGAAGAAGATGAAACATTTCCACACAAGACCTCTTGGAAAGATGTAGTTTGCTTAAGAGACTCCATTCATGCCAAAGGCATGCAACACAACAGAAAACTGGCACAAAAGCCTACACCAACCACTGAAGAGTGAAGCAGCAACAAAAAGTAAGAAATAAGAGCCCACACAGGTCCTTACCGCACCCCCACGCAGCCCCAAATGTAGAAAAGCAACCCCCCAAATGGTTCCCCAGAGAAGCAAACGAAGCAAAGGCAAGAAAAATGGCCAAGGATGGCCGCGAAATAGGCATGCATGCCCTACCGCAGGCCATGCGGGCTGCGACAGTCAAAACCTTGCACGCCATCGCTCCCATCAGGTCTCCTCTATCTCAACCCACTCTTACATAAGGATTTACTAGTTTTAAATGAAATGCATTTTATTATGATTTAACTAAGTAAAACTAGAAATGCAGAACTGCCTTAGAACTTAGAGAATGTAAATTCTTATTATACTAAACATGAGAGAAATGAATAAAATTTAGATTACAAAATTTTGGAATATGAATTTGTAACTTTTGATTTTAGAATAATAAATGATTCAAAAAAATGAATTTAACATTAATATCTGGGAGCTACTGGACTAGACGCAAATGTTGTTCATGAATGTTAGCGCATTGCGCTGTTGTCTTGTATGAATAGAAAATTCGAAACATTGTTCTATCAAGAGGAATGCAACTTGCATATACAAAAGAGAAAACTAAAAAGTGTGACAAAACTAGCAGTAACAAGAATAATATAATAACAATACAACAAACTAATTTATTTAGAGAAACTGTTTAAAATGCTATTGAAATAAAAGGGAAGATGTCACCAAGCTCCCTAGTAGCTAGATATCTCCGTTCAAAGAAATCTTTAGCTACAAAGAACCAGAAAAATGTTGAGGCTATTTGGGTGCTTCACTCAGTCAAACCCATGCTTTGGTATTTCTACCTCCACTACAACCAATAGATAGATAGAAAAATAGTGTATTCTTAAGTGCATCTAGAAAATAAGAATAGTGACAAAATAGACTATGTAAATTAGAATGAAAGATTTGTAGAATGTGGATCTCCTAAGGTGCTCAGAGGCATAACGAGAGAGGAAGTTGCAATACCAATAATAAAATAAAATAAAGCAAAGAGAACAAGAATAATATCACTTGTGAGGGTTTGAAGAAGCCAAGTAGAGCAAAAGAACTACAAGGAAAAATTCTGTTGAAGGCTGATTTGCTCATATGGAGGAACGAAAACTAAACAATTGGTGTATTCCCATGGAGGATTCCAAGCCAAACAAGAGGTGTATTCCCATGGAGGATTCCAAGCCAGACAAGAGCTATAGGAAGTTGCAAAGTGCCAAGGTTGCAAGAAAAGAGTGAGAGAGTTAAAGACTAGTTTCCAAAAGAGAGGAGGCAAAAAGAAGAGCTTGACCAGCCATTTTGATTCATCTTGAGCGGATTCCATTGAGTTGGGAAAGTGACAAGTGGAAAAACGCTTGGAAATGGCCACCAAACAAGAAGCTAGCTCAAAAACAATGAGACATTAGCAAGATACAAAAGTAATACAAAGGTGACTTAAAAATTGACAAAAAGAGACCTTGGGAAACAAGAACTAAGCACTTTGGGAGGGAAAAAGGCTAATATAAGGGCTAAAATGAGCTTTGAGAAACACTAAGGGAATGCCCACTAAAGTGGACACGAAATATAGCATGAAAGTGCAAGGTTATGCTATTTTTGATGTTACATCAACATATTATATTTTTAATGTACCGTAAATGTAGGCCATTCCCCCCCTCCAATTCATTAGAGGATATAGTGATAACCATATTTGCAAATTCACTTCTTCATAGTACAAATCATAGTTGAAAACTCTCCGACTAATCGGCGAGTTTTAAAAAACTTACGGTTTTTTTTTTTACAGCAGGTTTTCCCCGCGCCTAGTCTCCAAAATTGCTTGCCGAATAAAGGAGAAAAACTTGCCAAACGAGTCTGCAAAAAATACTCGCCCGTCGAAAAAAAAGGTCTCCTGCAGCCACTAAGAAGGCATTTTCATTTCATTTGATTTTCTAGGTACTCTCCAAGTCCAAGTTTCAAAGTTTGCCTACAAGTCTTCATCTATAATATCGTCTAGCTCTACCTCTCCCCTAGTTTTTACTAGACATGGGAAGAGGAAGATGTAAATTTGTAAAATATATTAGTGTAGTATTTTCTTTCAGTTTTACAAAAACAATTTGCTATTTTCATTTTGTTTCAAACTATCAATATCAATGCATTCCACATGAGGATGCCATTTTGTACCCAATTTGCTTTCAAATCAATCAAATACAACTAGACTCAACGTGTTTCTTTTATGTACTCATTTATTGACTCATTGGATGCATCTTCTCATTGAATTTTGAAAAAGAAATGCATTTTTAATGATATTTAAGCAATTTTTTAAGTTGCCGAGTTTTTGCCGAGTTGTGTTTTTTGGGCTTTGCGAGTTTTTCAAGTATGGTACAAATTACTTCTTACATAAATAAGCATGCAATTCTGATGGAGATCTTTCTTTTTCTCATAATCTAACCCATCAATATTCTTTTTTTAGCCTTTAGACAAGTCTTGACCGCAATGGTCCTAGGGAGAATAGACACTACTTAAGAAAGTCTTATGCCAAACCTAGTATCAACATTGCTAGATGTTTTAGTTAAAGTGTCTTAATTTTTCCTTATTTTGTTTGCTTTACTTTTTAACAAGGATAAGTGATTTAGGTTATCTTAAAACAAAGAAGGCTTCAACTATGATATCCTAATTTCAGTACAATATTTAAGATGATTGGTTCAACTACCATCAGTCAGTAATGAGTTTGTGGTAATGTCCACAAATTCCTAACGAGATAGTGATAATCATACCTGCAAATTCACTTTTTCAGAGTATAAATCCCCTCTCACATATATAAATATACAATTTTGATGTAGATCTTTCCTTTTTCTCATAATCTAAAGTTAAACCATCAATATCCTATTTTAACCTTTAGACAACTCTTGGTCACAACAGTCCCAAGGAGAATAGATACTATGTAAGAAAGGCTAATCCCAAATTTAGTGTCAACATTGCTAAGTGTTTTAGTTAAAATTTCTTAATTTTTCTTTCTTTTGTTAGCAGGACGTATAGATCCCCTCTTACTTTCAGAACAGTACTTTAGATCATAGTTTACATACTCGGAATCGGAGAGTACTCGGCAAGCCCAAAATTTTTGACTCGGCAAATACTCAGAAAATACTCGGCAACTTAAAAAGTAGCAAAATTTCTTATTAAAAATATATAATAATTATTAACTATTAATTATAATAATTTTATATATGTATTTAATAGTTTTATTAAAGAATATAATATATAATAATAATTAGTATAATTATATTATTTATAATTTTTTTTTTATTATATAAAAATTTAAAATATACATTATAAATTAATTAGGCTAATATATACTTAACTACTGATGTCATAATGTTAAAATCTAGAAAATCAATTAAATTCAATGGGAGTTTGAGGGCAATGTCTCCAATGGGGTTGAGGGGCAGTGCCCCTTGTGGGGGTCTGGGGGCAACGCCTCTAGCGAGGTTGAGGGGTAGCGCCCCTCGTGGGGGTCTGGGGGCGACGCCCCTAGCGGGGTCTGGGGGCAGCGCCCCTCGCGGGGTCCGGAGGCAGTGCCCCTGGCGCGCTCCCTGTCGCGGTACAGGGCGGGGTTGAGGGGCAGTGCCCCTGCCGCTAGCACCAATTTAAGGTTTGTTAAACCATACAAAACTCCATGGCGCACCTCATTTTCATGATTTTTTGAGTGGCAAAAAAAATGCTGACAAAGCCCAATTTAAGACAAAATAAGTGCTGGTCGTGGGTTCTTCCAAGTACGCCCGGGTACATGGCTGGTACTCCCAGGTCCACGAACCATTTGGCTGGGTTCGAGGCCTCTGGGTGCGAACCCGGTAACTTAGCTTTCAGGCTGTAGCTCGCCAAATTGGAGAAGTGAAAAGTCGATACCAGCGATGAAGTGTTTGGAGGAGCGGAAAACAATAGCTGCGGGGAAAGTAAGCCAAAAACAGTCGAAATCGCGCAAAAAAAGGTGAAAAAATGCAGAAAACGCGAAGGAAAAAAACACGGAAAAAAACCACTATAGCATTTGGCGAGTAAAGGCAGAAATTAATCGTTTTGCTTGGAATCTGGCGATTAATCGCCCACTCAGAGGTTAATTGGCGATTATGTAATCTATGCTTTAGATAATTGGCTCACCCATCAGTCTGTAATGAGTTTGTGATAATAATCCACAAATTTGTAATGAGATTAGCCACATTATAAATCCATATCATCTTAGAGGAGAATCACAATAAGTTTTTAAAGTTCCAGGAAGAACTCCATGAACTATCTGACTGACAATAAGTAATATTACTTGTAATTTAAGGAAAGCAGAATACTGCTCCTCATTTCTAATTCTC
This sequence comes from Sequoiadendron giganteum, assembly GCA_007115665.2. Classification (NCBI taxonomy): domain Eukaryota; kingdom Viridiplantae; phylum Streptophyta; class Pinopsida; order Cupressales; family Cupressaceae; genus Sequoiadendron; species Sequoiadendron giganteum. Next base: position 38,581,569 of record CM021103.1, on the reverse strand, counting down.
TTAACTAATAACAAAACCAAGTATGGTCATTACAAAAGATTCCTCAAAATTAATGACATTGCTGCAGTTACCAATTAATAGAAACTATTATCATGATTGTAATTTTAAAAGTTGATCCTGCTTATTGCTGCAGTCACCAATTAATGACATTAGAATCCTGTCAGCAAAAGCTCAAGTCTGAGAATAGAAATTGAAATCCTGTAAAGAAGAAACATTCTATTTAAATATCCAAAAAAAGTGGTGTTATCTTCCATGTCTACGGCTAGTCATGACATCTTTCTTGTTAAGTAACTTCCTGTTTGCCATACAAAGTTTCAAGAACTTCAAATCTGAATCATGATAACTTATTGGAATTTAAGATATCATAGCTCAAATAATCCAATTTGCTTGGTAAAGAACCTCAAATATATCAGATACCAATCACCATCCTTAGTTCAACCTTGCTAAACGAAATAGATGCTCAACTAATAAGAACAAAAGTACAGTACCAAAGACTTAACTTTAGATGCTTCCTCCTCGGAATTTCTAACCCGTTACAAGCTATTCAACCAATTAGTTGAAACAATTCAAAACAAGTAAGCCCAACATTTATTATAAATCCAACCTTCATAAAGTCTTAAAGATCTTAAAGGAATTGGAATTCTGAACGAGAAAAGACAAAATGAGTAACACCTAAACCTATCAGGACAACAACTCAAAAATAATATAAGGTAGAGGTCCCAACAATTTACCTCTGCCAAGTCATGAGGTGACAAACCAGTTAAATGGGTAAAATTCTGAATTTCCCAAACCATTGTGCATCTTCTGTATTGTGATGGAACTTATTTCTCCGATCAGTTAAACACAACTAGTTTCCAACTTGTTAATTCCATTCATATCAATAAACAAATAGTAAATGAATATAATCTTGAATACCTTAACATCTGACAAGCCATAAACCCATCAAGAGTCATTTCATAAGAAAGATAGAAATAAGCATAAACTTCCAGTTATGATACCGGAATAGATAACAATAAGTCAACACATGAGTAAGTTCTCATAACAACTGGCGGCGAGCAAGCAAGAAACCAAGAATTGTAAACTCAGTCTTACTCTGACACACTCCCCTGCAGACCTGATTTCCTGTGACTTTCTTCACCATGGAACTTCCTACATACCCATGTTTAATGGGATCAAGTTCAAATGTAATTCTGGCTATATATAGTGTTTTCTGAGCAGGTAATAATCAATGGATGATAAACAAGTATAAAAAATTAAAATCTCATCAAAAAACAAGATTGTCCCATATAATCCCATATACCATTCTATAGTGTATGCATTACAGGTTTGATAAGGTTGTCCTTTGTTAACTTCCCTAAGGGTATCCTTAAACATAGGGATATCATTCAACATGACTTACTGTCATAACTCATTGTATTGTTCAGGTATTTCAACATAAAGCAACATGTTATTTCAAGTATATGATATTCCTACTCAGCTTACTGTTAAATTGTAAGATCTTATGCCTAAAAGAATACAGTATCACATAATTTCATACTTGTCTATACCTTGGGTACTGGTCTGAAGCAGTCTCAAGCAAGCAAGGATTTGTATGCACCAATTTTTTCCCAATCATACCCTGTTGCACAAAAAAAATCTTCCTTATAACACTTAATACAAAATTAGTGAGATCATGAATTAATCCATTGTTTCATATTCAAGATACTTTTATCAGACTGCAGCTATTGAACCACAGACCAGCACACCATCAAGCTCTACTGGTCTCTGGTCAGTACCGTGAATCCTGTAGCAGTCACAGTCAGCAACAGTACTATAATTTACCAGCCATTATAGTGAAAGCAACTTCAGATTTCTCAAACTTATCCTTATTCAGATATGGAGTATAGTTTGCCAAGTCTATGACAATGGTATTATCACTCAACCACTTGCCCTAGTTTCTTCAATGCCAATCATAGTGTTCTATGTGTTCAGCAGGACTAGGAACATCATAAAAATATATCATACTCATGAGCCAACCAGTAATTGATACCAGATGTATTGTTACATACTATACAACTATATATCCTGTATTGTCACTATATTGCATGGATTATTTAACAGGTATCAGTATATAGTACCGAACGACAACTTTTCTTATCAACATCCATTGAGTGAGGTCTGCAAATATTCCTGCATAGTAACATGACTACAAAGCATACTACATTGTCAACACTTATCGACATGATTTATACAGCAGCTGCCTGGGTCCCACTGTCAGATAAACCATGGTGTCAACTTGACCTCAGTCCTAATATACCAGTATTGAACTTTAGAATCCCTCTGTAGTTTAATATTATAGTTAGAGTTTACATGACTATCAATATGACAATGTCCAATGTTCATTGGTACAATTGGTACCCATATGCAATGAACATTGATACCCTTATTTGCTTTTCATGGTTCCATAAACATAATTTAGAATATACCAAACTTAGTAACAACAGTTGTATTCCCCTTCTGAGTATGGTATTCAAATAATTCTAAACATTTCATCACGATCTTACTTTAGCTTACAATGGTCATCAATAGCATGTAAATTAAACTTGTGATATCATTAAATAAAGTTAAACATTGGCTTACCCAGTTTTAGCCTAACACATGCCATCAATCCAACTGCTACAGTCAAATCATTGCCCCAAATGATTTTACCGTATCAATCTTACAATTTGAAATAATTGTAACATCAAAAGTATCAAAATCAAAACTTCTAATTGAGGTGATATCATGGCATAAATCTACATAGTTTATCAAAGTTCAAATCATCACTAACAACAAAATCCATCATGGTGAAAATAATTCTCCTAGAGAGTGACAAGAATTAGTCCATGAATGTATTGTTTTCATTACCTACTCAACCCTTACGATTCCAAATAATTTGGCTGAAAATGTAAATGTCAAAACCCAACTTCTTCCCCCAGGATTGAAGCAAATCCTATAAGGACTGTCACGGTTCAACCCTCGTCAGGGTTTCACTTCCCTACCTAGACCTTAAGAACATGCCTAACTAATGAAGAGGAACAGTAACCTTAACATTTCAATATACATACAGATTAGCTTCACAGTTATCTGTTTGTTTTTCAAAGGAATCAATATTCTATAGGTTATAAATCCATAAGGGTATTCCAGATATTTCTTTTTATCATATTAGATTTAATCCTACCCTTACCCTCTCAATACAGATAGCAAATTCCTTCCACTTACATAGCCTGTTTATGGTGAATACAATAATCCAAGAATTGCAGACATGTCCAGACGTCATTATATATGAGCAAACCTTCAACCCAGGTATTTGATATTCATTGTTCTCTCAGGATATGTTATTTTATACAAGACCAAGTGTGATACTGCTTATAAATAGGGGTTTAGGCCATCAGTTCTTATCTCAGAGCTCTGTCACAAACAATTCTGAAGTTTTCTATTGCTTTCATTTGTTATACAGAGTTCCGTGGATTTATTTGAATATGCCACTAGCTTCAACTTAGGTGCACTTTTGTTTTGGCAGGCCAAACAGGATGCATCTCAAGTCATAAAACAAACAGAAGAGAACAAAAACTTATCAGCTAAGAAGGAAATAGAGGTCCAAGAAGCAAAAGCTACCCTAGATTCTCTTTTGGGAGTCATTGGGAACCTTGTACATGATTCTGTACCTATCAGTGATGATGAGGTAGGTAGGTCACCACCAGTTTGCTTTGGAGTTGTATTTGTTTGGTGAATAAAATATAAATTTTGTATCTCAAGTTTTTCCTTAATTCTTAACTTGCAGGCAAACAATGCTGTCATTCGTACTTGCGGAGAATATAGGGATGAGCCTGAACTGAAAAATCATGTTGATCTTGTTCAGCTTCTTGGTATTGCAGACTTAAAGAAAGGTATTTTTTTATCCATGATAATCGAATTTTTCAAGTCTTTATGCTAAAAATTGGGTAGCTAATGTGTGGGTTCAGGTTTTGCTATTTTTTTTCATTTGTTTTTGTATATATACATATAAACTGCAGGTTCGGGGTTTGCTAATTTTTTCCTGTATTTATATATATCTATCAAAATTAACCATAATTTGCAAAAAATATTCAGATTCCAGAATTGAGAACAGAGCTGATAGATATATATAAATCATTGACAATTCAATGTCAAATGTCAAGACTCAAATCAATACAAATCAATAATCAAATTGGTTTTCATCAAGAACATCAATGCCATCAATTGGTTCATTAGAACCACAAGCAACCACAATGCTGCCCTATCAGCTGCACTATGTAAGTCCTGTGCAGTAGCTTCGTGTCTCTCATCCTCGATAGAGATTGAGAAATGCTGTGTAACAGAAGCATCCGAATTGGCATTCTTAGGGACTGCATCCCAAATTTTCATTGTCTCCTTGTAGTTCACATGTTTATGTGAGAGGAGCTGCAAGTTAGAATTAATGTAAATCAACTCCTCTATCTTTTCTACAGCTAACCAATTGTGCTTAAATGAGTTGATAGAGGAGTACTGTAGCTCTGCTCAATTGGAGGAACTCATAACTTATTGAGATTGGAGACAAAATCAATGCCATAATAGCAAAATTATTTGTTGACAATAAATACTAAACCAAAAGATGGAGATTTTTTTTGAATAATCGGCAATCCAAAAAACACATAAAAATTAAAAAAAAGGAGAAAAACTGATTTTTTTATACCTACAGGTAATATAATTGCTTTGAGAGAGTGAGAGGAAATAAGAGTTTAGGCCATGGATTTTGGAATAGTTTTTTTTCTTTAATTTTTAGTTTGTTGATTACATTGCACACTACATGGCATACAAAGTTCGAGTTTGAAGTTCAAACTTGAAAATCAATTACATTATACTCTAAGTAGCCAGTTCGGGTTTAGGTTCGGGGGTTTGGTTCACCGGTTCAGCTAAATTTTTTGGGGGGTGGGTTCGGTTCGTTTTGGGTTCGTTAGTACAAAAACTGAAAAACATATAAAAATAAATATATATATATATATGCAGCCTAGAAGCATGAATTAGGATTAGAACATCACATAACATCATATAAACAACAAAACCACCATAAACTTGAATGATAACATGCATGATAAATATAAATATTCATCGTTCAAACTTCAAACTTCAAACTTCAAGCTCAATATTACAACACTATTAAAGTTTAATCATCAAATGGATCCTCTAAATCATCTATATCAAAGTCATTGTCAACATTGACATTAGATGAAGTAGGAAGACTAGATGAATCACAAGCAGTGCCAATGGCATTGTCACTAGCACTAGTATTGTGCCCATGCTCCTGTTGGATATCGGACTCCTCATATGCAACATGGTGGGAAGTGGAAGCATCCAAGTCAGTATCCTCTAGCCCTATATCCCACAACTTCGTCTCCCCTTCCTTGTAGTCACGTTGTTTGTGTGAAAGGAGACGCAAGTTGGAATGCACATATACTAAGTTCTCTGCTCTTTTTGAGAGCAATTTATTGCGCTTTACTGAGTGGCTGAAAGAATATGTGCTCCAATTCCTCTCAGATGCGGATGAACTAGCAACCTATGAAGACAAAGTAAACAATTAAAAAATTTAAAATTATAAATGAAACTATGAAACTTTTAAATTTTAAAAGTAAAACTAAAATATGAAAATTTATTAAACTTACTTGTGATAAAACTTTGATTGCAAGGGGCTGCAAATTTTGGAAGTATTGTCCATGGAAGTGCCACCAACTATGAGCATCCTTTAAGAACCTATCACGAGAAGCATCAGCATCTAGATGATTTGAGTGCACAAAATCAGTGAACTCACTCGTGATTACAGATCGCAAATCTTGGTCAGGGAAGAGTTTCATAAATGCTGCCTTGTACCCTTCAGCCACTTCTAAATCTCTATATGGAGGAAGCCTTCCTGGCTGTGAAAGAAGCTGACTACTGTAGTATTTTGGAGTCAATGCAAAGGCAAGAAGGTGTAATGGAGTTGTCATTTTGTTCCATCTTTCTTCAACAATTGTTTGCACTTGTTTGAAGAAAGTCGCTTCAGGGTCTTGCTCTCTTGCATTTATGGTGCACTTGATCTTCTCAAGCATTGAGTCTATACCATCATATATTTCTCCAATGCATGGCTTGTCCATGTCAGTATAGCGAATCATACTCAAAATGGGCTCAGTGAAGCTAAGGAGATACTCCGCACGATCCCACCATGAGTCATCTAATATCATGCTCTTAATTTTTGTTGCTCTTTCAGTGCCGCTTTGCCTCCATATAGACCAATTGTTGCTAATCACCATGCTAGCAAGTGCCTCTTTAACTTTCACAAGTAGTCTCAAGACGATAGTATTAGAGGCAAAGCGGGTCTTTGCAACCTATTGCAAATTAAAAAAAATAATTAGAATTTAAAAATAAACTTCAAAGAAGAATTAAAATTAAAATGCACAATCAAATTATGAAAATCAGAAAATGACAGATGTAAATATTAATTCACTTACCTTCAATAGCTCCAATTTTGAAAATGATCTAAAGATGCTTTGAGACAAGTGGTGGTTGGTGACGAACATCTGAATGTCCTTAGCCTCAACATACAATTCTTTGATCCATGCAATTTGATTCCCAATCTTTTGCATCATAAGATTGAGTGAATGGACCGCACAAGGTGTCGAAAAGATATGTGAATATCTTTCCTCAACCAACAACCCTGCTGCTCTACAATTCTTAGCGTTGTCCGTTACAGCTTGAACAACATTGCGGGCTCCCACTTGCTCAATGGCTGCAATGAGAATACTAGCAATAAGTTCTCCATCTTTTACTTGGCCCTCACAATCCACGGCTTTCAAAAACATTGCCCCTTTAGGGCACACCGCTATGACATTGATCAAAGGCCGATTTTTTGAGTCCTTCCAACCATCCGAAACAATGGACACACCTGTCTCAACCCATGAATCTCTTATAGGCTTCAATGCATCTTCAACCAACTCAACCTCCTTTTCCAATAAAGTGCTACGCACCTTCTCATAACCCGGGCCCTTGTACCCTTTTGGAGCTTCATTAACCGTTCTCAACATCTCTTTCCAATATGGAGAACGAACAACATTAAAAGCTAATCCATTGGCATATAGGCATCTTGCTACAGATTGGTCGGCAAGGGCTCTACTCTCATTTTGAAATGCAAGTTCCAAAGGCCTCTTTGATCTCTTGTTTGCAATAGGTTGTACACTTCGAGCTTGAAGATCCGGAATGACAATAAATGGGTGGTCTTCTACCACAATATTGGGATTGGATGGGGGTTGCATTCCCTTTGATTTTTTTTTAAACAAAGGGTGATTTCCTTTTTGGGCTTCCCGTTGATCTGCTGCATCTTGCTCCATAATGTATTTTGCAACTGTCTCGGGTGGAATAGGTGCATCTTTTTTCCCAGGGCAAGGCGTGATGCCTTTTCCACTCATGCCACACAAATGTGCTTTCACCCTATGGTATGAACTAGTATATGTAACACCACACCCATTGCATTTCCAAACATAACCACCACCACCTGGAACCTGTTTTATCATCTCAACATACTGCCATAGAGGAGAATTAGGATTTGTTTTGAACTTTGAGTTTGGTTTAGCTACGGAGCTGGAGGTAGAACCCATTGACATTGTGATTCCTATGGCAATTTGTTTTGCAAACAACACATTCAAAATTTGAATGAAGAGAAAATATTGATTTATAAAACCTAGCTCTTTTGAATCTTGCATACATTCATAGAAGAATGGAAAGGAAAAACATACATAAATCATAAAATGAAACAAAACAAAGTTTCTGGTTTGTAAAATGTAAAACAAAAAAATGGATGAAAAACTCAAAAAAAGGTGAGAAAAACTTACCTCTTTGCAAAAATATCCCTCAACAATCTTTGTGGCAGCCAATAAACACTTGCAAATCTGTAGGAATGGCAATGCAATCGTTTGTAGAAGCTTCATTGATCAATCTTCAACTCCTTTTATCAACCCAACAAGCAAAAATAAGAACTCAACCTCTTGGAATGAAAATGCTTGTTTGCAAAACAAATGAATAAAAATGATGTAGTTTAGGTGTTTAAAGTGTTTTAGAGGTCACTTTTAGGGTTCCCTTGGGCGTGGGTCAAAGTCAAACTGCAGAAAAATATAAAAAAATACAAAAAAAAAACGCTTTTTAGCGTCCAAACGCGTGGGTTCTTCTTGGGTTCGCCTTGGGTTCGCTCAGGTTCTTCTCGGGTTTGCCTGGGTTCTTCACCGGCGAACCAGGACTCCAAATACCGAACCTTGGTCGAACCCATAGAGGGACCGAACCAGGACCGGTACCCGGAGTGAACCCGGACCAAGACCCTGAGCCAAGGAGCCGAACCCGGCTACTTAGATTATACTTTTTAAAAAGTCAACCTACAAAGTAAAAAGTAATAAAATGTGGAGGGAGCCAATGATTTTCTTCTACGAACTATAATGCACTAGAGAGCAATAGATCGTGATGATGAAGCTTAGGGTTCCATGCCTCACTAAATTTGACCAATCTAGGGTGCTATAAATGTCATCCCCATCAAAGAGTTGCTCCTCATCATTCGGAATCTAGATCAATCTTGTCAAGTTCAATTGTTTGATCTTGCTCAATGCCACTTGATATTATCAAATTAAATGCACAAGTTAGTGAGCTAAACAAATAAGTATTAGAAAGTAGAATTACAATTGTCAGATTTTCCAACCTCAAATTTACTTGCTTATGGTGGAAATTGTGGTGAACTAATACCAAATCATTTATCTATTGTCGATTCAAAAGGTCATGTTTGTAGGAATATATGTGTTCAAACATAGTCTAGGTATGCTCATAAGTAGACAAATTGCATGATTGGCTTAAAATATCCATCACCATCCATCAAAAGCTTTTGGTTGCCTTGCTAAAAAATTCTTACTACCATTGCATTGAAAAAACACAAATCTTATCAAGATTCTATGATTTACAATTTAGTTAAAACTTAATATGTATAATATACATGTGCAACATAGAGAAAGTGTCAAGCTTTTGCAATATGGAGGTGGTTTTGCCTTATAGGAAAAAAAATTGGAGTTAAAACCCTTCACTTGTTTGTTTGTGGGCAACTTAGCCATAGCTATTCATAAATCATGCACTAGGAAACATGCTCCCAATGCATTTGAAGTGGACCCCTATGACCTCTACATTGTCTTGAAATAAGTTGCTACAAAACATTGCTGGATTGAGATAGTATCTAGCAGCATGGAGGGTGCATGTATTTGTTGATACCATCTTTTATCAGTGATTTTCCATTGTGGCATGTACTTGTTCTTGTCATTGTCCATCCTATGCTTGATCTATCCTTGGCCTCATACAAATAGCATATGGGGGATTTTTTCCATTGACTAGTCTCAATACTATAGTTAGAGGCTTTGAAAATTGGACAATTTGCTATGTCTCCATGCAAAAACTCTCATCAAATACGTAGTTTGCATTTTCTTGCCATCCATATTGTTGCCAAAGCTAGATTTAACCTGCTTATTTGAAACAATCATTCATTTTAAATTTGTCTTTTGTGAACAAAGAATTTGCAATTAAGTAAGTGGGAAGCAAACTTTGTCACCCTTGGACAAAGAAGTTCTTTGCCCTTTGCTAAGGTGCACATCATTCTCAACACTCTTCTGTGATTTTCAAAAAAATGGTAAATTTGTAGGCCCTTTGCAATGCTTACATAACACATTGAAGTGTGCCAATGTTTTCTAGGGTTAGATTGAGACAATTTGTCACGCATTGGTTCTTGAACATTGTGGGATACTTTATGATAAGTCTTCCAACAATGCAAGCACCGATATTATTTGTAATAAATTGGAGTTAAAAGTCACTTTTTAAGGTTAGCTAGGGTATTTAGATTTTATTTTCACTTTTGGACTTTCTTAATAAAAAATCTGATCTTTTAGGAAACACTTCTGGTTTGCTCTAGGTATGTATAGGGCACCTATGTAGGTTAAATACACAGGCCTGGAACCTGCTCTGGGTGTACCTAAGACGAAACCGGCCCAGGTTTGATCTGGACCAGTTTGGCCCAGGTATGTCTATGGGACTAGGTGTACCTGGTAAGACAGCTGGGGAGTTATGCCTGTAAGCTAAGGAGATAATTTCTTACAAATGCCGGTTAGTCTAATAAATTCTGAAGTTTTGCTGACACAGAAGCTTGTTGACTTAGATGGCACATGTAAGAAGTACAAATATGAGGTCTTGTCAGGTGCTCATTATTATTTATTCCATATTGCCCAAAAAAGCTGGAACCTAAATTAGTCACTGAAATGTAAATCTGATGCAGCCTAACTGTTTCTTTGGTTGAAAATTAGGTGCTGATATAGCAGGAGGGAGAGGATACTATTTAAAAGGTGATGGTGTACTTCTTAATCAAGCATTGATAAATTTTGGCCTTGCATTTTTGAGGAAGCGTGGATATTCACCGTTGCAGACACCTTTCTTTATGAGGAAGGAAATTATGGCAGAATGTGCTCAGCTAGCACAATTTGATGAAGAGCTGTACAAGGTACACAAATGAATAGTTGTGGTAGTTTCTTTTGTTATATTTATTGGCCTTGAATTTGCCAGCATAAGTGGCATACATTAATAGAGTTTTTCAATCCATGAGATCTTAAAACAATATTTATTGGATACATCCCTAAAATATTGTTGAATAGGGAGTTTTCCTAATTATCTGATTTCAAGATAGAGATCCATTTTCATTCTCAAATTTGATAAAATGCCAGTTAATAAATATTGTTACTATTCTATGTTTACTTTGGTTTAGGAACTTGAAAACTGAAACTATTCTCGCTCATTTGATAATTTAAGTGTTGTGAAGCACCTTGCATAGTAAATTGATCAGCTGTTCACTGCATAATTCCACAAAATTCAAGCATCCCGCTCTATCTTGAATTCTGTCATTACTTAAGCTGCTGTAGTATCTTTTCACAGCATTTGCTGTAGAAACATACATGTATGAAGTTTGACTATTGCAGACTGAGTATTTTCACGTCATTCTTGGAAGACCTATTAGTTCTTAATGCGTGCAAGGTCCCTTTCTGCAGAAAACATGTGTATGATCATAAAATCATTGTGAGCCATTCATTATATATCTATAGATATAGTATATATTTATAGTTGGCCTTGTGTTTAATTTGAAGAAAGCAATACTTGGATAAAAGAGGAAGCTAATTGAAAGGCTTTAAGATGAGAAACATCATTTATTTTAGAAATTTAATCTTTTGTCACCTTTTGTTGTTTCACTTCACCTTTTTGGCTGCCAATTTTGTTGTTGTGAGGCCTACGAGGCTTAGATATGACAAACCATTTGGATGCAACTTTTGGGCACAGTTGAAGAAGGGATTACTTTTTGAACTCTCTTGAGAGAACATCAAATATTTTGGATATATATTTTACTTTTTGCACTTATCTAAAAACAGGCATCATTCTCTTTTTGTCATATATCTTCTGACAATTAGTGCTATGATTTATAACCTGAAGGGAAAGCATGACATATGTTTTTGGACTGCCCTTGAGATATATTTTCCCATTAAACGACTTGTATGCCTTGCTTTTATCTTGTATTTCAAAAGACCAGTTAATTTCTTGTGGGACCTCATATTGGCTCAGAGCAAACTCACAAACATAGAATTTAGAAATACACAGCTTGATGGCTTCTTTGTGGCTACCGCAGCACTGTAATATTTCAGACAATAACTTTAAATACCTTTCCTTAGAGTAAGTTGATTGGACCCTAATGCAAAATTGAAACTTTGATGGAAGATATATGCTGTTAAAATGGAATTTACTACTGCCAGTAGACTTGCCGGAGCTTAAAATTTATGGATCTACTACAATTCCAAGGCTAATTACAGTTGGATGTTGGCAGCAATCTGGTGTGCATATAGTTGAATCTGCCTGTCACTGGCCTGAAATTCTCTGCCAAGCAGGGAGCAATGAGTATACTAGGATGACAAGAAACAGACTTGACAGGAGTACAAGCAACATGCTGACCAGAATAAGTAAGTGCATGTATCAAAAGTAATGAAAGGAAATCTTGGATGTGCTAGAGATGAATTAAAAAGATGTATGCTACATTCAATGGCCTAATAAGCAAGTGGAGGAAAACAGATATGTGGCTGAACAAGAAAAGGCAAAGTCAGAGCAGCAGATGCCTGTGGACAATAAGATGGGCTTGTTCAGAGCAAGCTTTGCATATGATTTCACTGTGTGAGCAATTAAAGACAAACAAATTTGTACTTCTTTTAGTGAAGAACATGGAACCCAAAGTTCTACTAGGATATTATACTAATTGATATATAGTGCAATCTAGCCAGAAAAATGGAGGGATTTACTATTTAAATGGATGTTGGTAAATCCTCCAAAATACATAAAGCTTGTGGGTATTAAATGCTTTGGAAAATGAGTAAGACAATTGGCATGTAGCATGAAGACAAGTAAGTGCAAACTTGAAATTATTTTTTCTGTTCTAGTGCTAAAATAATATACATTCTCATGCTAACACATTATATATCACAATCAGAACAACTTGGAGTGCTCACATTAAACAGAAGGAGAAAGACCATTATTGGCAATAAAAAATGATGCCACATTAAATGGAAGACATCTTCATTGAGTTTGACTGCTTGATAATTTTCGCCAGCCTGCCATGTCTAAAATTATATCAAACAGGGTAAAATATTAATAGGAATGTTAATACTCTTTAAGATCTATGATATCTTTTGGACTATTTACCCCAAAACTCAACATTTGAAGCCTTCAGAAAGGCTGAAAATTAGTGTCAACCATATTCAATTTTATTTGTCAACCAAGAACCCTTAGGTTCTTGACTCTTTAATCATGCAAATGCATTTGTAGGCTCATCATGAAACTCAGAATGCCTGTTTTAGGCCACTTTTTGCTATTAACGGTCTGGATCATCATTTTGGTTGAGCTCTATCCTACTCTGCAAGTTGAATGTTCTCAGTGAATTTTGATCCTGCTATGTCAGGTTCCAAAGTTGCGCCATCAGAGATGCAGGCAGAGTCACAAGTAGTAGTTGGCAGAATCTCCGTTGGTACTCTATCTGAGTCCTTTGCTTCTCTGGCTAGGAAAACAGGTCCAAGAACAGTTGTTTGCAGATGAATCATGCTGATATACTGTGCACGTGCATAGATCAGATTCTGAGAGAATTTGTGTTTGGTTTCAATAATATTTCCTTAAGCTATTGTTTTAATTTCAGAGAAACATCTCAACAATCTCAAAAATTAGCGTTCAGTGTTCACCATGAATAGCTGCAGGAATGGCTTTAGTTATAGAAGAACATATTTTAAAAGAATTGATTGGAATTGCTGTCAAGTCAAGCAGTCATTTGCATGGAATGAGTAGCAGTTGAAATGAATGTCAAAGTCAACAGAATGGTCGTAATGTACTAGTAATTAATCCTGATGTAATAGTAGTTGCTTGCACCAGGGGGGGAAGGTGCGTATGTTGGATGGGTTTGCCATGGGGATGTCTGGAACATACTGGGTGAACGGTGGGAAATGTCCTTCCAAAATGAGATTCAAATCTGAAGTACCTTTCTTTATTGTGGTACTTTGAACATTGTTATCCCCTGAAATACAACTAAGAAAAACTTATCCTTTTCCAATCCAAAACCTAAACACAGAATCTGTGGTCAGCCAGCTCCTTAAACTACAGTTCCTCTTGATGACAGTTAGCTATCGGTTCCAATCAGTAGGGATAACTGGTCCTGTCTGGACATTCCTTGCCAGTAGTAGTAATTACCAAGAAATTAGGACAATGTCTCCTTGATAGCTGTAGTCTCTAGCTATTAGTGACAACAAGATGGAATGACTGGTCTTTCAATACACATAACTTTGCTGTAGAACCAGTCAGTAGAAAAATAACTCAACAAATACACTGAATAAACATAGTTTCAGACATAATTTATTTTTGGAGACCTAATTTTGAATTAATTGTGGATTTGGGAAGAGTGACCTTACTTCACTAGGCTCTTTTATTGTAAAAGCTGAAATTGTTGTTATTATTGATATAGGTTTTGAAATGACTCTGTTTAAGTTCAAAGCTTTGCCTTAAATCTCCACAACAATCATATAATAAGCTTCCAAATGGACAGGTAACTGGCGAAGGTGATGATAAGTATCTCATTGCAACATCTGAGCAGCCATTGTGTTCTTATCATCGGGGTGACTGGCTTCACCCTACAACACTACCCATAAGGTGATTGCTCTTTTGATCCATTTAATATTTGGTTTAATATTTGTAAGAAATAGTTTTTCGTTTGGTGGAATCAACATGCCATAAATTGTAAGGCATTTTGTCTTTCAAACTAGTTTTTTCTAAACAAAATTGTTGTACAATCTGGATTTAGGCAGTTTACTTAGATGATGGCTAGTTGTCAAAACATTTATTCTGCAGGTATGCAGGATATTCTTCCTGTTTTAGGAAAGAAGCAGGTTCTCATGGAAAAGATACACTGGGAATTTTTAGAGTGCACCAGTTTGAAAAAGTAGAACAATTTTGCATAACTAGCCCAAATGGAAACGACTCTTGGGACATGCATGAGGAGATGCTTAAAAATTCTGAAGAATTCTACAAGGAGGTACCTCCTGGGGAACAATTGGAATTTACTATGTCTAGAAGATGATTTCTCATTATCAAGGCTTGAATTTTCTTGCTCTGGATTTGTTTCCTTATAAAGGAAATATCTTATTGTTTCACTAACATAAATTCTGCATAGCAGCTCAATATTCCATATCGGATTGTGTCGATTGTTTCGGGTGCCTTAAATGATGCTGCTGCCAAAAAGTATGATTTGGAAGCATGGTTTCCTGCATCAAAGACATACAGAGAGCTTGTATCTTGTTCCAATTGTACTGATTATCAGTCCAGGAAACTAGAAATTCGTTATGGACAAAAGAAGGCAAGTCTAGTTTATGCATAAATATTTGGATCTGAGTTTTTAGGAGCAGGATAAAATGAGTTTTTCTGTTTTAACTGTTTTCTTTTGTTTTTTGATTGCAGAGCAATGAGCAAACAAAACAATATGTCCATCTGTTGAATTCAACCCTCACTGCAACGGAAAGGACTATATGTTGCATCTTAGAGAATTATCAGAAGCAAGATGGTGTAGAGATTCCAGAAGCTCTAAGACCATTTATGCTAGGCATTGATTTCTTGCCTTTCAAATAAGCTTCTGCCGAAGAGATAATTAATTATTAAGATGCAAGAAGCTGAACTATCTGGATGATCTAGTTCTGGAGAGAAATGTAGGTATTTATCATTTTTTTTTCTGATGATTAATTTTGCTCTTCATAGAGATTTGGTTCCAAAGACAAGTTCTTTACAAATTCTCCATGATGATTTCTAATCAATAACGATTACTGGCATAACTGATTTGGTTCTTTACATATATGTCTATCTTCTTGATCATATTTTCTATAACAACCTCTGATTTGATTATTTATAATGTTTTCTGCCCTTGAGAACAAAAATGTTTTCAATCAAAAGAGTTGTCATGGAAGCATGTCATTTGATGAATACAGTTAGATGAGCCAATGGTTGGGCGGGCTCTTATTGTTGGGAGGGTAGTTGTGGTTATGGGGTTTAGTCTTGCAACATATTTATATTATATTTTGTTTAATAATTCATTGACTTATAAATCAACAAATAATCAAATGTTTGTAAGATAGACCCTTACATGAACACATGAGAACTATTAATGCCATGAAAAAAGATTACAAATACACTCAATATAAATTCAAGAAACTCTTTTTTTAATTTTATGTAACATATTTAATAACTATCCCATGCAAGTGTTATTTATAAAATGAGGTTCTCATATGTACCAGTACAGTTCTTATGTTTACGAAAATTGCTCTCATGTATCGCAGTGCTTTAAATGAACATCTTAACCCAACCTGTAAATCCAACATGGCTCATAATTAATGAATTTATTTAATTTCTTTGAACCCTTGTTCATTATTAAACTTAAAAGATGCAAGGTTCACCATAAAAGCAAGCAAAATAATTAATTAATTCACTAATTTCTGCAGCATCAGTCGCTGAATTGGACATCCTAGTTTGATGGATGGCCTATAATAAATAATTATCCCCAAAGAAAGTAAAATGGTCTTCGTTCGGGCATATTTATTCTAATATTAACAAAGACATTGTACCCACAGTTAAATCTCAAGCAAAGTTGATTGAAGGTTGCAAATTTCCTAGTCAAGGCCATCTGTAACTTTTTTTCGGATCCTTAGCATCTACTGTTTATTGACCACAAATGCCTTTTGGTTTAGTAGATGCAGCAACCATTATTTATCAGTAGACATCAACCAATGTCGTTCTCACCATTATGACAAATGATTAAATCACCTTTTATCACGAGGCCATGTTTTGTTGTAGATACATGTTTGTGGGTTTTTGTTGAGTTTGAAATTTTACTTGTCACTTCTATTTAAGTTTTTTTGGTAGTTTTTCTGGTCTCTTATATTTCTTTTGCTTCTTTTATATCTTTTCAACTTTGTAGATTTTATTTATTGGTTTTAATTGGTAATTTATATAATTCTCTATTTTTTCTTTCTTTATTAATTTTATATAGTAGTTGGTTCTTGAATGATTTTATTTTTTTCTTTTTAAACTAATTAAATATATGTTACTATTATAAGGAGTTTTTTTAATTAAATATTATTTTAATTAATTTGTGTTAAATATTATATGTTACCATTCTATCTTGCATCAATTGTTCCACTCAAATAATATATATATATATATACTACATAAAATTACTTCAATAACTACTCCTTATAAGGATGAACTTTAATTAGAACATTCACCAACATATTTGTAATCTTATTTTTTTTACATTTATATTCTTTTAAATTTTATTAATAGTAAATCTCATGATTTTTTTTTAATTTATGATTGTTAAATAAAATAATATTTATTTACATATATATATATATATATATTTTAAATATTTTAACTAGATATTAATCTCAGTGGATTTTCTTATAGGTCATGGAAAATGTTGTGGAAGAAAGTAATCAAAATGATCTACAAAGTACAACATCAGAAGAATATGTGTCAAGTCCTTTGATATCAAATGTTTCAGTTAGATCAAACAAATCTAATTAAAAAACCCATATTGAAAGTCTACAAAGATCTCTTTCAAATGATTGTGAAAAAATTGTTAAAATACTTGAATTAACAAGAATATATGCACGAAATATCAAATTTTGGCATCTCGTATCAATGGTAGAAATTGTTAAAAAAGTTCTTGCTACTTCTAAGAAGGTATTTGCATTTTTCAACTTCCTAAAAGAGTTGTATTATGATGAACAATACAAGGAAAGTGATTCCTCTCGTATTGTTGAAGCTTTTCAGGTGTACTTGGATAATGAGTAGAGAAATAATGTTGTTGTAGGTCATCAAATATGAATTTTGTATCATTTAGACATCATATTTTAAGTCTAATTGAATAATGTCTACTATCATATATTAGCTATTTATTTGATCAAGAAGTAAATATGTTGTGTTAAATTATGTATTAAATTGTAAATATGTTGTGTTAAATTATGTATTAAATTGCTTTCCATAGCTTTGAATATAAGGTGCTCTTTAAAATAATACGAGTTGTACAACTATTCTACTATTTTAAATAGTGTATAATCGCAATAGTTATCTTCTATCGTGTACTTTTTATTATTTTAATATTTTTTTTCTCTTACAAAAATGGTTAAATTGTTTAAATTTATGAAAACTTTATTCTCTTCCATTATTGTGGGCATGCTCTAATTCTATTGAATAATATTTTTCCTATATTATGATGACTCAGACATGAATCCTACCAACAATCCATATGATCACCCAATTGTTGGAAAAAATGAACTTCCTACAAGAACCATTCTTATTGCACCACTGAATCCATACCAAAATAAATGGTCAATAAAGGCGAGAGTCACTACAAAGGGTCAACTTTTTCATTTTAACAATGCAAAAGGAGATGGAAAAAAATTTCAGTTTTGACTTGCTTGATTCATATGGTGGTGAAATGAGAGTAACGTGTTTTAATGCAGTTGTAGAACAGTTAAATTATGATCGCATAGAAACTGAGAAAGTGTTTATCATATCAAAAGGGAGACTCAAACTTGCACAAAATAATTTTAACCATTTAAAGAATAAATGGAAAATTTTATTAGAAAATAATTCGATATTTGAGTTTTTTTTAGAGGAGGATAACTTTATACCAAAACAACAATTCCATTTTACCCCAATAAGTGAAATTGAGAACATGAAAAAAATTTCTATGGTTGATATCATTGGTGTTGTTTTGTCAATCGACACACCAAACACAATATTAAAAAATAATTTCACACAAACTCAAGAAAGAACCCTTCTACTGAAAGACATGTCAGGTTGTATGGTGGAATTAACAATGTGGGGTGGCTTCTGCAATAAGGAAGGCCAATATCTCCAAGAAATGTGTTATTTATAAACTTTCCCCATTCTTGCTATAAAGGCTAGACGAATTAACGATTCAGGTGGAAAATCTGTGGGAACAGCTACTACAACCCAACTTCTTATAAATTTAGATCTTCCACAGTCACAACGATTGAGATTTTGGTTTGATATAGAAGGGAAGAATCTCAATTCTCATTCTATTACAAAGGAAATCTCATCTGTAATAGAAGATAAAATGTTAAAAGGTATCACACAAATTGAGGATGAAGAACTTGGTAAATCTGATAAACCTTATTGGATAGTGATAAAAACTACCTTATCTTTCATAAAGGTAGACAATTTTTGTTATACAACTTGCCCCTTGAAAATTGGAGGTAACCAATGCAAAAAGAAGGTGGACACTAATGGAAATGGTAATTGGTATTGTGGAATATGTGATAAAATTTTCCTTGAATGTGATTATAGATATATACTTCAATGCAAAGTGCAAGACCATACTGCTTGGATTATTGCTTTTGAAGAAGCGATATAAGAAATTATGAGTGTTACAACAAAAGAATTGAACATTTTGGAGCATGAAGAACAAGACGGTGTTAAGAGAGACTTATAATGATGAACAGTGGATTAAGTGCACTGTCATATAAACAAAAAAGTTTGATTATTCATCTAAAAGCAAAGCTTTATTAGATTCAATTGCTAAGCTCTAGGTTTCATTACATTCAAATGCTTGAATGTATATCTTGTTAACAATGTTTTCAAACATTTCAAATCAACTCAGTGGATATGTCTAGGTTAGTTGATGTGATTTTTGCTTTTATATTGTTCTTAGTTGTTTTTAATAGTAAATTTAACGATTTATTAAAATTTATGAATTGATAATAATACATGAGTTGTAAGATTGTTCCACTATTTTAAATAGTGCATAATGGCAATGGTTACCTTTTGTGGTGTAGTTAGTATTATTGTAATAGATTTTTATATTAGAGCAATGGTTAGATTGTTTAAGTATACACAATATATTCTCTTACACTTCTTTTAGCATGTCTAACTTTAAATTTTTAAATTTATTGATGTAGAATTTGTTAATTTATAATGTTGTATAAGGACTATAGATTTTCTTCACAGAACAATAAGCACCTTGATAATGATAACTCTTGACATATTTTATATATATTAATATTTAATATATGTATGCTAGTAGTATAGATAGCTAAATTGATCTCATCCTAACATCATTGAATTCAATTTGCATATACCTCCTAACATTCAATCCAATCATTTTTTTAGCATTAATTAATTAAATTTTAATAATTTAATTAATAGTTGGTATGAGTTTTCCAGTCTATTGAAATTAGATGCTTAGTTTTTGGATTCAACTGTGTGTATTTTTTGTGTCACACAGTTGAATCCAAAAGCTAAGCATCTAATTTAATTAATTATTTTAGTATTTTCTTCTATAAAATTCAGCATTTATTTAATGAAATTTATCGCTCATATTGTAATTTTTCAAATTTATTTATTTTTTAATTTTTTCCTTAGTTGGCTTAAAATCAATCAAATAATTAATCATTTGCACAATCCTAAGCATCATTAACCTTGTCAACCTTGCACATGGCTCAATGTATGCACACTGCTCCATGAGATTATCTTACTAAATCTTATCTATATTTAGAAAATCTCTTGCCATTAAATGTTTTTGAATCATGAACTTTGTCATGGGCACCATTCACAATGTGCTATTTGGAGGCTTCTTATGCATTCAATCCTCTAAACCATCCCTAGTAATTGATATTTCAAATCTAAAGTTTATAAATAGGTCATTGTATGAGCTCATTTTAAAAAGGATGAGATATTGGAATGCACTTATGTCATTCAAGTGAGTGAATACATTCAATCTCCCATACACCAATCCATTTTAAGCACAACCACTATTGATGCAATAAGGGGCTTGCAGGTGAAGGATTTATTATTATCTTTCATTCTTCATGAAGTCATTTAACTTAATTATAAGGTTGCATTGAGTAGTGAAGCATGGTTTAATTTTAGACTTAATATTTTGAATTCTTTATTTGTGTTTCATATTACATGTACACTAAGTAACACAACAATTTCCTTAATCTTTATTATAAGCCTAAAGAGAACTTTTAACGCTTGAATTATGTCTTTAATATTCTCACATTTGAAAGAGCTTATTTTTGGTGACTTATCCGTTCTTTATATTCTTGAAAGTTGGTCAAATTTGTAATATCATTCATATTTGATCACATTAAGTAAACATAGTAGCCACATTTTTGGGTACTTTTATCTTACGAAACTCAATTATGTTGAATCTTTAGTCATTTTGAAGTGTTTATTCTTATGAGTTGACTTTTGACACAAATGAACATATCTCCATTTGGTGGTACAATTTTTTTGTAAGACTAATCTAGTGAAAGGTGAAGTGGACTAGAAAACTCTATAGATGGAATCCTATATAATGCTTACCTGTTGCTTCACAACTTTGCCCATTGAAGGCCTTATACATGTCTACATACAAAGTCTAGACGATGCCACTAAAATTCGTTTACATTCCAAATGTATAAGTTAAGGGTTTATACAACACATTATTTTAACACTTTCAATATAGTATATAATTATTACTCATCATTATGAGAGGTTGAAGGCTTTTGATGGAAAAACTCTACACTTTCGAATTAGGGAGTGCATCTAGGATTTGATTAAGGAGTGTTTGGTAATAAAAGATAAATTTTAGAACTTTTTCATAAGCACCTCGTTTGTAGTGAACCAAGTTTGTAAATGTGACGTTTGGGCCAACATTTCCTTGGAAGTGTTGTACAAATTGGTTTATAAGCTAGTCAAATGATGAGATTGAATGGTTAGGAAGAGATCAAAACTATTCCAACACTGTGTCCATTAAAGAATGGGGAAAAAGTTTCACAAATATATTATCTTAAAAGAGAGTCATTACACAAGGCAGTGAAAATAGAAACATGTGATTTTGGATCATCTTTGCCATTATATTTTTCAAAATAGGGAAATTCAACACCCAAAGGAAGGGGTGTAGTGAGGATGTCAAGTGATTGTGGCTATAATGGTAGTAGGTGGTAGTGAGGGGTTGTGAGCTAGTATAAAGTGAAGCAAGTTATTGTTGTAAGCGACCCACATTTTGTATGAGTTAGGTTATGATAAGGCTTGTCGTATGTAATGGGCAGTAGTAGTGGTAGTAAGATAGTTGAAGGAGGTTATGAAAATAATGTGTTATCATGGTATGTGATGGGATAACTTGTGTGGTGATGAAGTGACCCATAGATTCGTTTAATGGCAAGGGATTTGTTTGACGAATATGTCCATACAAAAAGGGTAGGGTTAGATGCCAAAATCATAGAGGTGGCCACATATGTAGAAGTATTCATGTGGTCACTTAGAGTCGACACAGACATAAAAAGCTGATTTTTCATTATATTTGAATGATAATCCTGATTCTAACTGTAGTTAGCCATTGTGGTAGACATCATTATTTATTATCAAGGCTATGAAACGTGAGAAATCTAAACCATCTAGATGGTCGCAAAATTGTGTCATGGACTATAGAATGGGGCCATAAGTGTTATATACTTCATTATTGACATTAAATGTATACTAATAATCTATAAAATATCTATCCAATTGGCACACCTTAAAGTGGGGAGGCATGCAAATAGAAGCTTCATGGTCAAGCCTCACTTAAAGCCATGAAATGTAGTAGTAGAAGTAGGTAATTGTGGAATACTTGGGCTATTTTGATTGAAAGAGAAATTTAAGAAGTCCAAGGTTGTTTTGATTGGAGTTGTTTATGGTCTAGTGTAAGACATGTTGAAGTTTTGGATACTCCTAAAAACATTATTAGAATATAAATGTTAAGTTCTAAAGCTCGTAAAATATTTTATAAAAGCCCCACAATGCAATTGAAATGATGAAGATTTTTTGTAGTTTCAAAGTCTTTTTAATTTTTGTACGAATGTTGAGTTTGCCATAATGTAATGTGGGAAAAAATAATTAAATTTAGAATAACTTTTTTGTTTTTTTTAAATTAAATATTCTTATATTACTCTAGAATGTGTTGGCAACTCATTTTGACGTGTCTCTATTCTCTTTGTTCAACTCCCATGTGATGCCTTTGACTTGGTTTGCCCAATGTTGACCATTGATTAGAGACATCCCTTGATGAGTCTTCTTTGGTCAAAGTTTGCATGTGTTGTTCTTCATCACTCCCATGTACTTTCCAATGTGTCAAAAGTTACAATAATCCCAAATTGCTTGAAAGGCTAGTGAGCCAAAGAAAATAGGCCAAGTTGACGATGTTGGTGAGTTCATTAAGTTGAAAAATAAAGAAAGGAAAAAGGGGTGAGTTGTCAATGATTTTGTTGGTTCATGAACTCACCAAAGGTGTGAAAAGGTTTCCGAGTTCTTCAAAACATTGAAACATAGCCAAAGGTACATTTTGACTAGTTTCACCAACCCTCTCCCACTCTAGGACATTTAAGCTACAAGAAGTAATGACACACGACCTCTTAATGTTCTTCTTGAAGATTTTGTGAGCATTCTCCCATGCCATGGTACTTCATATTCAATAAACATGTTAATATAGAGGAAATTTACAAATGATAGAAAAACATTCCCCCATGCTTCCCCAGTACATCCAGACATGTTTAGTTGCGATCCCATGCACGTTTCATAGAGGAACAATGTCTAATGAACATGATCATCCCTTATTGTGTACTAGTCAGAAGATTTTTAGATTCAATGAAAGATTTCATGGCCCCCTTTGGTTGGTCGTGATTCACAAACAAAGAGGATATTTAAGGCCCAAAGTTTCATTTGCAGAAGGAACAAAAAATTGAAAAAACATTTGCATAGCTAATATAATAGAGATATTCATAGGGAGCCCTAGAGTTTCAATTTTAGTACTTGACATTATGTCTTTGGTATTCTATTTATCCAAGTTATCCAAAATTTGTAACAAAATCCATGTAACCTTCAAAGAGTGAATATAATGTGCAAATTTAACCTTGATTGAGTTTCAAGATGTATTATGTTCATTTATGATTTGTTGATTAGTTAGAGAATTGTAAAATCTTCACAAAACTTTTGTGATGTATCTTTCTCACATTAATTATTCAATATCATATACATTTTGGATCAATCTCTTCTTAAGCATGCATGAGCATATCATTAATATGTGATAGTTGTTTTTGTTACAGGTGATTTCTAGGAGCTATGTGGTTCACTATCAACCAGGGATAACTTTAGTGGTGAATCTTCGCTAATTGGCGAATTCCAGGAATCAGGCAAATCGAATTTGGCGAATTCTAGGTATCCAACAAGGTGTTCAAATCGCTCGGGTTTCACATACTATCGGTCCAATGCATGTCCATTCGCTAGCGGTTTTTTTTTATGAGGCATGTTTAGGCGATAAATTTGCCATAACAGACTACGCATTTCCAATGGACTGATCAATATTTTCACCTGTAATCTCGGGGAGCATGTCATAAAACACCAGCATATTCACCAATACTATTAAGACAACATTATATGAGGACCCATTTCGCCAATTAAAATTTAAAAATAGTTGCTTATCAAGACCCATTCGCCAATTAAAATTTACAAATAGTTGCTTACGAGGACCTATTTCGCCTTGAAAATTTCAAGGTATCGTTGTATAAGCACGTAGGATTCGCCAAATTTTTAACATACCATTTTAAAATCCAGCGGAATTCGCCAAATATGGATTGATATAAATACAATTGAAACTGTTATTTGTTCTTACACATTTTGTTCGGTTTTGAGGTTCTACTTCTCGATTCAGAAGTCAGCGAAACCCGAAAACGTAGACTCAAAGGTGAGTGATCATTTCTTCATATTGTTATTAGTTATTAGACTATTAGTTATAATAATAAGATTTCTTTATCTGTTTTCCATTCTTGCTTCAGTCTTAAACATAATTTTAAGTAGGGAATGGGATCTATATTCTTTATCAGTCTGTCCTTCTTAAACAAGAAGACATTTTTTTCCAGCTTTTATTTGAAGTGAGATCAATATGTCGAACAGCAAGGGTAAGACTCCTGAGCAGGTGGGTAATGAAGAGATTGGGAGGCCATCAAAATGCCCAAAATGGGGAGGTACCATATAGTCTTACTTTGGAATTGGCAAAGCTTCTCATCCATTAGATCAAGGTGGAGCTACACCATCAACTCTTCCACCAAATATTATTGAAGATGGAGATACATCATCAACTCTTCCGCCACAGGAAGGTCAAGGTGAGATTGTCATTGTGTTAAATCAAAATGTATCAAATGAGGATGGCAATACCGCATAAGATGTTCCAAGAGATACCCTAGATAGACAAAATGAGATAATCGACTTGGATGAGGATGATGTTGGTAGCAAGAAAAGAAAAGGCAAAGCAAAATTGGGGCGCGAGTGGGAAATGACAAGGAATTTTCAAATTGGTTGGTTGTCGAAGTACCCATTCCTTGAACCGGTGGGGGTATCAAACGAAAATGATATTGAAAGGGCAACAGAGGTCAGATGTAAGATTTGTAGTTGGAAATGTGGAAGAGACAAGACAATGCAGCTAAAACTTGACACTATAGAAAAGCATATCGACAAAGTTTACGAAAAATAAATCATAGACGAAAAGGAACAATCAGTCGTACGATGGAAATCAAAGGAAGAATGTCTTCATGTTAAGTATGCCGCAGATTATGGAGATCATAACCATAGAATGTCGAAGATTAAAAAATGTGAAGGTACACTTGAGGCTCATTTTGGAAAAGCCATGGCAGCAACAAATCTGTCAAAAACTATTAAGATGAGTGTTGTTTTTCATATTTTGTCTAGGGGGCGTCCTATGACAGACTACCCAGAATATTTTGATTTATTATCTTATTTGAGTGTTCTCCACTTTCCCTTCTCACATTGGTCAGTAAATGCTGGATGGGAATGGGCGATCTGTCTTGCTGCAGTGGAAAAGCAAGATTTAAAGGAGAAATTAAAAGAGTCAAATTTCATTGCAGTATCTTTAGATGAAGTTACTGCGGTAGACAATACTTCTTGGGTTTGTATGCATTTGTATACTGTAGAACAACATGTTCGCCAAGCTCATCTTCTTTGTGTTCGTAAAATGAAAGACAGTTCAACATCGCAAAATCTATTTGAATTAGTCAAGAAATCTTTGAATGAATTTGCAAGTTTGGATGAGTTGACAATTGCCAAAAAGTTGGTGTGTGTAGGAGTTGATGGAGTTGCAGTGATGCAAGGTCAAAGGAGCGGTCTTTGCACAAAGTTACAAACGACTTGTGCACCATACATGCTTGGCATTCACTACATGGCCCACAAAATGAATTTAGCATTTAAAATTGTAAGCAAGTTTCCAACAGTATCAAAGTTGAAAATCTAGTTCGCGAGATCCACGCATACTTCTGCCGAAGTCCCAAACATTTCTTTGAATTTCAACATTTTGCTGAGGGAATAACACCTGGAAACAAGCTTCTCAAGGATGTTGATACCAGATGGATCTCCTTGCATGGACCAGCGCAACAAGTTCTTTCAGAATATCAATCCTTGATTGGGTTGATGTACGAGCATCGCAACATAGTAGACAAAGCTCTTGAACTCTTACATAGGTTAAGCGATATAGAGACACTCTTGACTTTAGCTAGTCTTCTCCCCATGCTGGATGAGATGAACAATCTTGTGAAGAAATCCCAAGATAGAACTATGTATATTTATGAATATGCCAATCTACGTAAACTTACATGCTTGGCCCTCGATCATCTATATCTAGACCTAACACAAGAAGGCGCAAATTATTTGATGTGGCAGAAAATTACTGATTTGAATAATCCTAATAATTATTTACAGTTTAATGCAAGCGGGCACTTATGTATTTGTGTACGTGGATATGAGATACCAATGTACTATTGTAAGACAGCCAAGCGCTCTAGAAAAGAAGTACCTATTAACGAGGAAGATTTTAACGACATTGTTAAATCTATTAGTGATAATTTGAAGGAAATTGCAAAATCTCTTTCCTCAAAGATTTGTGAAAGATTCCCTCGACATGAAATACTTGAAGCCATGGGTAATGTGTACCCTCAATTTTGGGTAAACTGAGATAACCCAAAATATTTTCATGATCAAGTAAAAATTGTGATCGAACAGTTTTCAAAAAAGGTAACATACAATGAGCAGGCAATAGAAGGAATTTTAAATGAAAATAAGCTTAGAAAGCAATGTCGGAGTTTTGCAATAGCTATGAGGGACCAGTCTAATTCCATGGGCAAAGAGAAGGCCTTTGAACCGGGATCAATAAAAATGGTTTGGACAAGCTTAGGTCAGAGTGAAATATTGCGTGGTTCGATGTTAGAATATTTCAAACTTGCTGATTTATGTCAAACAATGATATTGGGGTCGGTGGAGGATGAGAAAGTTTTCAATACATTGGGGTTTTTGAAATCAAAGTTAAGAAACAAACTGGACAAGAATTTGGAAAATTGCTTGAAGATGAAAGAAAAACTGCGTATAATGTCAAAATTTTTCCTTTTGAAAGGGCACTCGCAATCTGGAGGTCCACATGTGAAAGAAGAGGGGCCGGGTTGTGCAACACAGACTCTCCAATTCTAGGAGCCGTCGGTACTGGTGGTGGTACTAGTGGCAGTGGCAGTGGGCCTGGTATAGATCAAGATGACAGTGATATTGAAATTGACACAAATCAAACAATGAATGTTGATTTTGAGACACAGGCCGAACAAAGTGCAGACCAGTCTCCAAATCAAGATGACTCTTTTAATTTATCTGAAGATGAGCATCGGTTTGAGGACCCTGACTTTGTTTGGGAAATGGAAGAGAATTAGCAAGTTTTAGGTATTTTTATTGCACTTCTTGAATCAGTTTCCATTGTTCCAAAGTCCAAACTGTAGTTGATGATATTTTATATTCTATTAAATGAAAATTGTGAATCATTGCACTTCAAGTTCATGATATCTTATAATCTTATTTTATATTGCACTCGAGCACTGCATGAATCATATTCCAAATAGTAGTTGGTGATTTTTTATATTGTATTCAAATAAATTGTGAATCATTGCACTTCAAGTTCAGGATATTTTATTTAATTTTTTATATTGCACTCCAAGTCTCCATGATATTTTATATTATATTGCACTTCATGAATCATAGGATTTTTAGTCAAAACATAACATAAGCTAACAGACTAACAGTTCAACATCCATAACTTAGAAATGAACAAAATAACCCTTGATCATTTTATTAAAAATAATGATATGTTTATACAATGGAGAGACATGAGCTCGAAATGAGTAATTTCCATTCAGATGCTAGTACTGTCCTGAAACATCAAACTCTAATGAGTTTAAAACCTACTACAGAATGACACAAAATCTAAAACAAAATTTTCACTAAAACAACAGGCCCTTTACAATTCGCTCTGCAACTTTACTTAGACTCGACCTAAAGTTATCCAACTTGCTAACCCGTATTTTTGGCCTTGAAATCCTTCTTATAAAGAATGAAGGAGCAAACAAGCATTGGGCCATAAATACACATGTCACCGGTCACTTGGACCCCCTTATGATATTTCAATTTTTTTTTACAACTAAGTCCCATGAGAATCTTCTTGTTTTTCCCATCCGCTGGAAAATGTCTGATGCACTGGCCAACCACCAAACCTCAAGAAACTTGCGCCCAAAGTGGCCCAAAACTGTCATCAAGACAACCAAAATCTGTTATAATTTTGTGGTAAAATAGAACGAAGGAAAATTACTTAATGTTGATCGAATTGAGCCATAAAACGTCTCATCCGCCATTAAAGCTCAATTGCATGCCATGCCAAAGGCTCCAAGTTTCCAATCTCATTTGATGCGAATTCAAATCCCAACTATCGATCCTTCACTTTCGTCAGAGCATCGAATGACTGCCTTCAAAAAGGCTGATGTAATCTCCATGTTAGCATGAAGGGCCCACCACACTATGCATCGCCAAAAGAATACACGTGGCGCTCACTCGTGATATCACAATCAATAAACACCTCACATCTTCCGATCACGCGATGGCGGGCAACCGTTGATCTTCGTCATCGACAATCGTGTTCATTCATAACAGTCACCATTGTTGAACATAACCGTCGAGCAACTTTTTCATCAAGATTATAACACCTCCGTTGATTTTGAGCACGTGCATCTCACAACCGCTTTAGTAACCTACCATATAATGTATATCTTTGGGTTGGGTCTTTTCTGATGTTACCTTTTTGAGGGTTGTTTCAAAACAACTTATGTCCCATTGAATCGTCTAGGCCGGGCCCCTTTTAATAAAAATGCTAAATATTTCGCCTGACCTTTTATTTCTCAAGTTTGGGTCGGATCGTGCCCTGTGTTTTAGAACAATTTTGAGCCATCGTTTGTCGTTTTCCTAGGTGGTTTCCCCTTCCCCTCTTTCATTTTAAGTAATTGTATTATTTTGCAGGGGTTATTTTTATTGACTGTCGATCTCCCTATGGTTGATCTTGACCATTCCCCGCGATCTCGTGATGACATCACTGCTGGTTGCTTGGTGATTGTGATATCACAGGCAGGCGCCACGTGTCCTAGGTTGCTGATGCTGAAAATGAGTAAATAAAGTGCTTAATATTTGTATCAGACTTTAGTACGTTATAGAGTGGGTTACTAAACCAGATGTGAGATGCACATGCTCGAGATCGACGACGATGTTTTAACCTTGATGAAAAGTTGCTCGACGGATAGGTTTTGGTGCTGCTCACTGTTGTGAATGATCATTATCGTCGATGGAGGGAATCAATGGTTGCCCACCATCGCGTGATCCTAAAGTGAAGGGTGTTTAGTGATTGCGATATCACGGGCGAATGCCACATGTATTCCTTTGGTGCTGTGTATTATGGTGGGCCCTCGATAATGACATGGAGATGTTGTCAGCCTTTTGAAGATGGCCATTTGATCATTGATGATCTGACATGAACAAGAGATCGACGACGAGGATTTAAATTTGCATAAAATACGATTGAAGCCGTTGGCGCAACATGCAAGTGAGCTTTAATGGCGGATGAGACGTCTACTGGCCATTTTTCATCGGCTTTAAGTAGTTAATTCCATTCTATCTTCACCACAAAGGCATTCAAATGTTTTTGAAGCGGTCTAGGACTCCAGAGCCAGAGATTGAGTTTTTCAAGCAATTACAGCGAGGTTTGGTTTTTTGCAAGGTGCGAAATCCCGTGAGTTACCTTCCATGCCACGATTTTTGTTTGAATGTGTTTTTTGTGGAGGGTTGTATTGTGTTGGTCAAGGGTCTTGTTGATTAAGACTGTAAGGTTACTGGTTCTTTTGAATTGTGGGAAATTGCAAAGTTTTGGTGTAATTTTGTTTTGGGTAGCCCTAGTTTATTCAAGAATTTGATTTTAGGAGAATCCTTGGTTGTTCGAAATGGCGCCATCAAAGCAAAATTCTGGCCATATTGATTATTTGCAAAGGAATTTATACGACGATTTCCTAGATCAATTTTCGTTATCAACGAACGACAAGAAGAGGGGTTTGGTTTTAATGAATGGGAAAGCCTTAGGCGAGGGACTAAGGTGTAAAACATATAATATTGCAGATGCTAGGGTCCAAATGACGGGCCTAAAAATGTTTAGGAGATGGTATGGGCAGCAAAATGTGCCTCATCCTTTCTGTAATGGCTGGAGGTACGATATGGGAAAACTAGTTGTACCAAATGTATTTCCTGATATTAACCTACTCAGAGCAGTGGCAACACGATATGATCTTGTTACAAGGATTATCAGGGATAATGATGGTGGGGTTCTACTGAATATAAATGTAGATGAGATTTGACAGGTTTTCGATTTGAGTGAATATAGCCAATTCTTAATCCGGGTAGATTTTGAGGAAATGAAGCAGGAATATGCCAAGTCACAACCTTTTTTTAGATCAAAATTGCTTCCTCCTCATTTAGCCAAGGCAAGCAGTTCAACGATTCACATCAGCCGAACTGATCAGGAGCCTTTTAGGCTGAGCTATTTTGCTGATCACTTGTTGACAACATTTTATTCACTTTGCCAAATTTTAGGTTTCAGCCCTAATACCGTGATGCCCATTGCTTATATGTTTATGGGGGCTCAAATTCAACATCCCAATTTTTCTGTAGTGTACGACTATGCATCTTTTCTTGCTAAAAAGATACATGAGGGTTTGTTGAAGCTGCATATGGGGGACACTGGTACTCCTTTCTTTTGGTACTCCCTATTAATGCATATGTTCCTGTAGAAGAATGCCGACTTCTTCTCAGAGAAAATGGAGTTGAGGCAAGAAGTGAATGGAGAAAGATTACCAGTACAGGTTTGGAGTGCAGATTTGTATTGCAACAGGGGAAGTGCTAGCTTTGTGTAGTTTGATAACTGTTTTGCTTCCATACTTAGAGCTAGATTGGTGGTAAATGTGCCAAGGGTCCTTGAGGATTTGCATGATTTCTTCCGACCCAAAGTGAGGAAGCCTGATTTGAAGGTGTGCCACAATTGGGGTGACATCATCTTATACCCCGTAAGCACTATCCTAAGGGTTTATGGTTTCCAGGGAGCTCCTCACATTCTCCCATATAATGTACCATCAAGGATGGGATTTGCCGAGGTCATGTGGTAGCTAGGTTGCATTCATGAGGATAATTTGACAGGGAAAGGAAAAGGGACTTTGTTCACTAATTATACTGTTGTTTCAGATTTTATCTTTTCCAAGGGAGGGTGGGTCCACTTTGGAAGATTTTTTGATGATTATCGTTTGAAGAGTGGATCTAAGAGGCAGCATGACCCTGAGGGATTCTTTGCCCTATTCAGGCAACAAATTAAAGGTGGAAAGTTTGCACATGTTTTCAATTTTCCTGAGGA
This sequence comes from Sequoiadendron giganteum, assembly GCA_007115665.2. NCBI lineage: Eukaryota > Viridiplantae > Streptophyta > Pinopsida > Cupressales > Cupressaceae > Sequoiadendron > Sequoiadendron giganteum. The sequence continues at coordinate 38,550,098 of CM021103.1, read as the reverse complement.
TCTAGTCAAAAATGAGTTTGATTTGAGCAGGCATGAATTGAATAAAGAGAAATGGATTGCCTATGAGAAACTACTGGCTATGGTACATAAAATGGATCCAAAACATGATCCACTGATGGAGTTCACTCCATTTCACAAAAAAATAGATTTCTTAATGAATAACTTCAAAGATATCATGAGCACCTTGAAAACCAAGAAAGTCAATTTGGAAGTGGACTTGGGGAATTCAGAGACCGGAGGTGAGGCCTGAAGAAACAAGGCCAAATTATTAGCCACCAGAGGATAAGCCTCTATACAAGAGGAAGAGAGATGAGAGCAGTGATGAGGAGGCAATGGATAAAAGGGGAAAACAAATAATGCAAGCATCATCACAACTGGGTCAAGGGATCAGGAAACCTGGAGGGATAAGGATTGTGGACCTAGATTCATCATCGAGAAATGATCCTGTAGAGTTACAATCAGAGCCAAGCCTAAGGAGGAAAAGGGTTGAGGAAACACAAGAGGCTCTGATGGATGAAATAATTATAACTGATCGAGACATGCAGGTTGGTATCCCTTCTCCTCCTAGATCAACACAATTGGTGTTAACTGATATGGATATAAAGGGGCAGTGTGTACAGGATACCAGGATGGAGGCCTGCAAGGCATTCCTAGATGATGATGCCTACGTGAAGACTCCTGTATTCTTGTAGTTAATTTGGAGAATGAAATTAGAGGAATATCAGGATAAATGCAAGAGAAGGAGAGAGTCAAGACCTGATAGGTTTGAATAGGAGAATGATGATGAAGTTAAGGCCGAACTAATGGAGGAATTCAAGAGCATTGCTCCTAAGGAAGGAAGGAGACTTGTGACTCAGGTTGGTGTCTTACTTCTGCCTGAATGAGACATAGCTGATACTGTAGCATTCAATGCTATCCTGTTGTCCAAGCATCCTGTGCAAAACAGTGAGGAAGAGGTTAAGGCGGCTTTGCAAGACTCTGCTTTTAGTGAGGAATATGAAACTTTGGCCATATGGGCATTCACACCCTAGGGTAGAAAACCAAATGTGGCTGATATTGGCCCAAGTCTAAGGGGAGGGCTCATCATCAAGAGAGCTTCTGAAACCTCAACAACAAAAGCCACAAGCTTGACATTGAATGTGGCCAAATTGGCCCAAAAGATAGCTGAAAGGGAGGAAGCTGAAAAAAAGAGTCTAATGGAGAAATACAACATAATAATTGGGGAATATAGTAGAATACGACAGAGGAATGTTGAGCTGTAGTATGAAGTTGATAGACTGAAATATGGGCAGGTAGGAGAATCCTCCAGTGCCCTTGGTATTAGAGCACTATCCACTACTTCAGGGTCAGCTCCCCATAATATCCCAATCATTTCTGCTCCTAGGTCCCCCATTCAGACACCTTCTCTCAGCCTTGCACCAGAGCCAGTTGAAGGGGAAGTTGAGTATTTTGTGGATCCTACCAAGAAGCAAATGTTGAATAAAATCACAGAATTGTAGGCTGCCCTAAAGGCAAGTGAGGATGATACAATTTCTAAACACACTGAGATGGTTGACACTGTTTTGAGGCATCTAAATGAGAAGGTTGATTGTAGGTTGCCATATGTACATTCTTTGTATTCTTTGTTCTTGGGTGGAATTAAAAACATTAACAGAGATTGGGAAGTAGTTCTACCTTTGGTTGAGAAGTGGATCCCTCGGGCCATTGATTTAGATGTTATGTTTAAGGCTTCCAGGTTTGATGCAGACAATAGGCCTTAGTCATTGAAGCCTACTCAAACTTTTGTGAAATCATTGAAGGGATTCGAGGCCCTACCTGATGATTTGAGTAGAAAAATTAGAGAATTGGTAAAGAGTTTTGATGACTAGAATGATACTTTTCTGCCAGATATAATAGATGCACAGGGAAATATCTTGCCATTGCAGCAGTGGCAAGATAGGGCAGAAGAGGTTATTGATGCACAAATCAAATTGATTTGTGATGACTCAGACTATGACTTGCTGGTGAGTAGTATGGATAAAATAATTAATACCAACATATTCTTAGAGTCTTTTGAGAGAGAGGCTAACCAGGTTGCGGTGAAGTAAACACCTTACGATACTAAGGTGATCGAGATGGTGAGTTTTAACTAGCCAACGGATGAGGAATACCATAAATGGGTGGACAAGTACTTAACTGAAGAGGAGTAAAACAGTGTCTATTACCGACAACTAACAACTCAACGGTTATAATATAATTGATTATGGTTTTGCTTCCATGACAGATTTTGGCGCAGGTTTTGATATATAGCTAATGCAACGACTATTATGTAATGAGTGGAATCAACATAAAGATGCTCTCAGATTCGGTGGTTTTAATCGTATTTTTGAATTGGCAAATATCATTCCAATTGACCAATGACATGTGTAATTTCTGGCCCGATGCTTGTTTGCTCCTTCATTTTCTATAAGAAGGATTTCAAGGCCAGCAATAGGGGTTGGCAAGTCAGATATTTTGAGGTCGAGTGTAGGTATAGTTGCAGAACAGATTGTAAGAACCAGTTATTTCAATATTAATACAATTTAGGTTTGGGGTTCTTCGATAATGGGGTTTTAGGTCTATGAAGATTTAGTGTTTCACAACAGTACTAACATTTGAGTTATGATGTTATATTTCGAACTCATGTCTCTCCTTTGTATAAACATATCATAATTTTGAATAGTATAATCAAGGATTATGGTGTTCATCTCACTGCTCTGGTGTGTATGTTTTCCATTTTGGCTTTAATTCAAGGAATTAATTAAAATGCTTGGATGGAATCATGGTCCATGGATGGATATGTTTGTAAAGGAACTTAGTAAGAAGTATTGGGTTAGGATATGGATTGAAACTATTGTAATGCATTATTGCCAAGGATCTTATATGCTATGTATTTGAATCCGTTGTTAAATTTTAAATGTTTGTGAATTTGACTCCCCAATGGTATATGGCACTGGTTTAAATTGTACGAGTTTGTACTTAGAGCTTGCTGCCAAATTGCAATAAAATGACTATCATAAGTTACGAAATAATGTTGTAATCATCCTATGCTCCAAGTAGTTGATATTATTGGTGAAAGGCTAGCTCATTTAAGTATTATCCTATTCTGTTGAGCTATTCGATGGGATTATCTGTTAATTGTTAATGATTGTAGATTAAGAGACAAACTTGGTTTACGTTAAAAAACACCAACAAAAACCACCCAAAAAAGGGAACATCCGAATAGATTTTCACCCAAGGTATTACATACGACATTAGGATTTTCATGAAAACCAAAATAAAAACCCCAACCTTAGGTTCTTTCCCAAACAATATGACACATTGACAGACCAGGACAAGGTCAAGACAAAGAGGAATTCAGAGAGCAAAATTAGAAGTTCCATCAAGTTCATCAGTAGTTCAAATGATAAAATAAATAATATAGATAATTGAACATCATCACATTACTGAAGTCTGAATTTGAGCTTTTTAATTGAATTTCACATGAAGGAGTACATATTGGCATTAGCAATGCAAAATCTTGCCAATGCCCAAAGACAAGTCTGCACAGAGCTGAGTTGGAACTTGGAAACTCATATTATCAAAGGTTGAAAATAAAAAATCAAGTCACTGTATCACCTTTTCTAGCAACTTCCACTCTTCAGGAGGTGGAATTCCCATTTGTTCTAACTAATGTTTTTTGACTTGAAGTTTTGTTAACATTTCATGATTGTAATTAGAAGTCGAACCTGCTTTGAATTCTTCAGTCAATTTTGCATTTAAGGTTATTAGTGTTCTGATTGAATCCAAATAGTTCATATCTGGTTCTGAGGAAACTAGTCCAAATCAATCTTCCTTGCACCTTCCATCTTCAATCTGAAACCATCCTTTCCAATGAATCACTCATTTGTGTCAAAAGCCTCTGAAAAACCAAGCTCTGTGAAGTTCCTTACCTTTTCATCCACCACCTTCATCTTGTTTGCAACCAAATGCAAATATTCCTTTGTTCCACACATTCTCGAACACTTTTCAATGATAGATGACAACTTCATTGAGGTTTCAATCCGATTAGTAATCCCTTTTGATTTCAAATCATTGTCACTGAATTTCTAGACTATTTGTAGAACTTGATTTGCAGATTTTTCTAATTCCAACACCTTTTTGTTGTCCACTAAATATTTGCTGAGCTTCTTATAATGTTGTCTGATAGCATCAATCAGTTGAAACATGTCACACAAATGATCAAACCTCTGCATTATTTCATTCTAGATCTTTTGTTTCATATGCCTCACTGTATCTCTACAAAATGCAGAAAGCTTATTTTGAGAAGTCTTAATTTCTTCTTTTGCTTCCATGAGCTCTGTCTCCAATCTTTCATTTTTTTTTATTTGTTCCTCCAATTTTTGTTCCCACTGTGCATTTCCATTCACAATGTTTAGTCTTAATTTTTATGAAGTGGATTTTTCCTCGTCATATTTCTTGTTGCTCTCATCTAGCCTTCACTTCAGGTCATTCACTTCTCTCTCATTTGATTTATCCTCTTTGCTTGTAGATGTAGAGACAAATTTTATTATTCTTTTTTCTAATTCATTGCTCTTGTTGTTTGCTACTTTCCTCTTTTCTTTCTCACTTGCTAGCTCTACCTGTAACTTTTCTATTTGGGTCTGCAACCTTTTCTTCTCTCTATCTTGCTTTAGCAATGATGTGTACACCAATTCATTGTTCTTCTTTGATACATTAATTTTGTCAGTATTTTTCAGGCCAGAAAAATCCAATTGTAAATTGGTTACCTGGTATTCAGATCGATCCATCTGATTTGTTGGTTTGTTTTGAATTGTGGGAACAACAATTGTGTACTCCATAATTTCTTTATTTGTGTCAAATGTGAGTAATACCATGGTTGTTGCATGCTCTGAAGTTACAACAGACGCACTCTCCGTTAGTTGCTTCTTTTCTTTTTTATTCAAGTCTTATTTCTTTTTAAACTCTTCAATGAAATCATAACCTGGGGAGACAAGAACAATGGAATGCTTGAATGGCAAAGGAATAGGAGTACTTGCAATTGATAATGATGTCACAACCACACTAACTGGAATTGGGGGAGTGCCTGGAAATAACTCCTTTGTGGTACTAGGGGATCCACTGATAGTGTGACTTGGACCTGTCAAAATCCTTTGCCTCCTTTGATTGCCTTGATCACCTGGTGTTTCTGTGGTATCTTTTTTTGTTTTCCTCTTAGTATTGTGTGTAATTTGTCGTTGTAGCACATGTTGACCACTACTAGTACTACTACCCATACCATCGCCACCAATGGCACTCCCAGTTGCACTAAGCTGTCCACCAAGGGCATGTCCTAGTTGTGATTGTATCTGACCATGAGGATGATGACTAGAAGCTCTAACAAATTGAGTTTGTCTTGTATCCCTTTGATCTACTTGTTCACCTCCAAGCCCAAGGCCAGATTTATCAACTATTTTTCTATGCTCAACACTTGGTATTGTCCAAGGGCCTTGTCCTTTGGACCCCAAAGGACCACCTTTATAACCAATTTTTTCAATTATGGCTGCTCCTGAGGTATATGTTGAAGCATATTCTTCTTTTGCGGCCTCACTTAAACCAGGTTTGTAATTGGCATGGCTTTGTTCTTCTTCTTCCCTATCAATATCATCATCAAATTCATCACATTCACCAAGATGCTCTATATTCCAAAATTTGCTAAACTTTTCATCTTCTTCATTAGCATCATACTCTACAAGAGCTCTTGGATCACCTAGGTCCTTCCTCATACACCAAAAGGCAGTAATTTTTGATCGTGACCAATTTTTATCTATAAGTTCCTTCTCTAGAGAACCTAGAATTTTTACTCTACTAGATGGTTTATCACTTTTTTCATAAAATTTTTTGTATGTCCTGATTGTCTTTCAGTGCAATGCCATAATTTCTACTGACAATTGTTCAAAAGAAATACCATTCTCAACAACACTTTTCTCCATTGCTATTTTGACCTCATCTCAAGAATCCTTGTTTCTCAAGTTTTCAAGCAAGGGTTTACTTTGATGTTGAATTCTATTTGCAACATTCCTATTGGCCACAATCATTGATTTAATGATGTCACATGGATCATACTGCCAATGACAGATAGCATCAAATGCAAAAAAATTCAAAAGATTATGTGCCACACTAAATGCTTTTCTCTCGAATGTGAACCCTCCACATGAAAAAGGTAAAGAAGGAAATAAGGTCTTCTTTTGCTGGCTGAGAAAATGTAGTTCATAAACACTCTGCGCCTGCCTTACATATTCCAATGCAAAAAACCTTTCTGTCACATGTATTAGAAGTTTGTATGGCTGTACTCCCGATCCATAAAATCTTAGCACAGTATATTCTTCCATTAAGTACCAATCAACCAATTGTATTTCTTTTCCTAGTTGCATGCAGTTTCTACATGACATAGGCAATCTAGGCATTGGATTATTTGTAATTACTTGATGCAATGGAGCCAAAAAGTAGTCTACAAAATGACTGTAGTTCCTTCGAGAATCATGCATCCTTATCTCAGTGGTCCATTCATATACTAGAGCCATTTTATTTTCCTCTGCATTACTGTAGGGCTGAATCTGAAGCTTGTTGGTCTGAAACATTCCTCTAAATTTGAATAGAAAAAGATAGCACAAGTAGGTTGTGAACCTAAATGTCTTCGTGGAACTTGCTTTAATCATTAAAAATTGTTTATGCATGGATTCTACAATGTTTTGAGTATAATTATATTTGACATGTTCATCAGCATAATGGATATTATATACCATTTCAAGGAGGCTTGCACCCACTTCCAAATTGCTATCCAGACCGAGGCAAAATGCTAGCATGGAAATAGTATCCTGAAACCATGGTTTAAAAAAATCCAAATTATAAGGAGGCTTATGATCACCTTTCAATTTGTTTCTATCCTTAACTATTTGATTTAAGAAATCATTTTTTAGCCTTTCTTCCACTGCTTCATAATCACTAGCAAGCTTTTCTAGGTAAATATGGTGGTTTCCAAATTATTCAGTTGTAAACCCCAACACTTTTCCAAGTTCTTCTGCATTAATGGATAACAATTCTTCTTGGTTATCTTTATTAACAATTGCTCTTTTCTTATCATCATAATTTTCGGCATAGACCATGATGAATTATGTGCAAGGGAAAACTTCATGTAACATCATGCGCCCTAATCTAGTTACCCACGGTGCATTGATACTATCAAATTTTGTTTGCTTTGCAACCTTATTCTGAGATGAAAATCTAAGTTCTGTGGTACGCCTACCATAGATTTCAGGATCATAAATATCATGGTACCCATCGGTGAAACTTGGGATTTTAAGCAATTCTGCATAATGTATTTTATTATCGGACATTGCTCTAGTGGTACTGGTGGTAGACACGCTTGTACAAATGTGAAGTTGTGAAATTTGAATTCCCTAATAAGTAATACCTATTAGTCCTCCTTAATTTTAATGAATTCTTGAGTCTCTAAAGTCTAAAACCAAACTTCAAACTTTGACAAAATAAGATTTTAAGAAATATCAAACGATGAAAGATAGCCGCAAGAATTCTTTCACTTACCCAGATTCTGAGTCCCGACGCTTGAAAACTGGAATGGCGTTGTTGGAAGTGGAACTGTGGAATCCAAATTCAAAATAGGGTGGTGCACTACAATGTCCAATGAGCAATCTGAAGATTGAAGACTTTAAAAATCACTGTACAATTTCAAAGTGCAAAGTGTTTTAAATGCTTTTTATCTCGTAATTGGAACGTTAAAGTGAATGACATGTCTTAGGAGTTAGGTCTACAAGACTACAAGTTGAAAATTCTTAACCATTGATCTTTCTAAATCTAACGATTATAGGGTGATTCCAGAGGTTTAAGTTGGGAAGCCCATCGCTCTGTGCATTTCATTACGGAATGCAACTACAACCATACATCAAATGATCATCCAACAGTTGAAACTTGAGTATTTTATGATATTAACTTTAAAGTTTAAAAATAAACATTAATCACTTGACAGTTGACACTTAGCAGTACAAAGTGCTTTAAATGCTTTGTTTCTCGAAATTGGAACATTAAAGTGAATGACATGTCTTACGTCTACAAGTTGCAAATTCTTCACCGTTGATCTTTCTAAATCTAACGGTTATAGGGTGATTCCAGAGGTTTAAGTTGGGAAGCCCATCGCTCTGTACATGCCATTACGGAATGCAACTACAACCATACATCAAATTTTCATCCAACGGTTGAAACTTGAGTAATTTATGATATTAACTTTAAAAATAATCATTAATCACTTTACAGTTGACAGCAGGCCTGGAATTTTATGCTCTATTAAATATTTGACCGTTTTTTCAATTTTAGACCATATATTATAGCTATAAAATTTATTAGACCGTATAGTTTGACTTGCTATATTTTTATTAAACCGTAAAAAAATATTATATAGTATTTTAATTTATAATATATATCATTTTATAATTTTTATTATAAAAAGAAAATAGAATATAACTTTTTTGAATATTTTTAATATGAATTTAGAAACTTTTGACTTTTTTATAATATTAATAGCTATCATTTTTTATATTAATATATGTGATTTATAATATTATTATAAAAATATATATTAATTTAGAATCTTTTCAAAATAAAACATAATTATTTTTAATTTTTAGAATATATTTAACAAGATTTATTTTTAATACGATTTTAGAAACTTTTGTTAATTGTTAATTATAACAGTAGATTTTTATATTTATCACTAATAATTATCATTGTTTTCTAATTTTTCAAGATATTACATTTATAAAAGATTTTATATAAAAATTCGTAAATTAAACAATTTTTTTGATAGGCATTTAAATGACCAAACCATCATAAAATTTTCATATTGATTGTTTGCTATTGTCATAATCTTAATCGTTGATCTTTCTAAATCTAACGGTTATAGGGTAATTCCGAAGGTTTAAATTGGGAAGGCCATCACTCTGTTCATTTCATTAGGGAATGTAACTACAACCATACATTAAATGTTCATCCAACGGTTGAACTTGAAACTTGAGTAATTTACTAATTTATGATATTAACTTAAAAAAATTAACATGACACATGTGTTTTAAAGTCAATACCATAGGCATCGGCCTAACAATTGCATAGAGTATATTACTTAATTTCTCAAAAGAAAAAAAATTGATTTGAATATATTAAATTATTAATAGACACTGAAGTTCTGAACTCAGAAAACAACTCTTTACTCTTAAACGCAAATGAATAACGAAGATTCAAGGAATCAAGAATAACACAACACAACCATTTATTTTATTGCAACTAAATTTCAATGTCACATTATATTACATATCTTTTTACAGACGAGTAGCAATGTAGCTCCTGTTTTGTATAAATAACATATGTCAGTGTGTCACTTTAGTACTTTACATAGACAAAATTTAATAATTTATTCCAAGTTGTTGCTCGTTACAATGGATTACAAATTGATTCCAATTTCCAAGCTTTGCTGCTAAGAACTTACTACACATCTACTGGCTCTAAAAATAAATGTGGCTCTGAAAATAAATTCATGATTCCAAGCTTCTACTAGTGGATTTGCCAACCATGTTGGGGAAAGGGGGTTCCAATCAGTCCTGGGGAAATGGGAGCCATGAAGATACAAAATGTACTTATCCCCTTCGAGAACCAGAGTCATACAGAAGATGTAATACAAATGTCTCTTTGAAAATAAATGCATGGGGCTTGCTTGGCCAACCATGCTAGGGAAATGGGAGCTGTTAGAATACAGGAGGAGAAGCAAATCTACTCCCATCTTTTACCTGTAGCCTCGATGCATTGGGATAACACTTATCTCCATTAGAGCTCCTCATCCTGGTTCAAAACCCTTCTGAAAATTCAGGTTAACCAAATCAACTTCTTTCTGATTCCACCCATTCTGAACTTGAAGGAAATTCGTCTTATACTGATTACTCTGTAACTACATAATTGTAGGTAGGAGAGTTTATAGTATCCCTAATACTGCACCATCTTCTTTGTGAATCCTTATTAACCCTAGAAAATAAAAACCCTTATGGCACTATCTACTAATCACCGAATCACTATCCCTATTTATGGGCCACCAGTGCCGCTACCAGCCTGTATAATTAAAATTTCTAATTTGATTGACGTCTTGCTACGTGCCAACTTGAACTCTACCTCAAGCTGACAAGCTGTCAAAATCACTCAAAGTTCAAACAATATGAAATCATTACAAATCTTGTTTCATAAAAGCTACGAGTTGTCCAAGAAATTGCTTCGGATGTTCATATCACATATGCCATTAATCGCCGCCACTCCCACTGCCAACCACACTTTCTTCAAAAATATCAAGAATTTCAATTAAATTAAATTTACAACATCGAGGCATTGAAAAGACTGAATGAGTGATGAGCGATGGGCCTTTATCTCGCCACATGTCAACATCTAATGGTTATAGTGTTATTCTGGAGGTTTCAATTCACAAGTCTAATGCTTTAGAGATTTACTTTTGGAATGCAACTCTTTTTTCTTGTTGGTGTACAGATTTGTCACTTTAATCGCCGCCACTACCTGCACTAGCAGTACGACAACCACACTTTTTTCAAAAAGAATGAGAATTTCAATTAAATGAAATGTACAATGTCAAGGCATTGAAAAGATAGAATGGGTGATGAAGCGATGAGCCTTGATCTCGCCACATGTCTGCATCTAACGGTTATAGTGTTATTCTGGAGGTTTCAAATCGCAAGTCTAGTGCTTCAGAGATTTACTTCCGGAATGCAACTACAGTCGTCCATCGAACATTCAACGAACGACCCCTATGATTTTTCGTTGGGATATCTGTTTATTTCGCCAATAGATTTTTTTACTATTTTGAGATTCTTTTTAATTCGCCAATGAAAATATATTTTTTTCTTTGAAAAAAGGTTTTAATTGCCAATGGAAAAACAATTTTAGTTTGAAAACCGGTTTTATTCGCCAATGAAAAATATTTTATTCTATTATAAAATTTGAAATTCGCCAAGATTTTCCACGAACTTCCAGGGATTATAAAAGATTCGCCAATTGGGATTTTTTTTCCTCGTAAAATGAAAAAAATCGCTAATAGAAATAATATTATTCAGCGGGAAGTATACCGGATTCACTAGGATTTTACACCTACGCAGGGGGTGGTTTCTTAAAGTTATCCATTGTCCAAAAAACCTAATGAACCTACAAAAAAATAAAGAAACAACAAATAATATTAAACTGAGTTTTTCAATGAAATGAGTTAAAGCAATATAATCATGAATAAGTAGGGAAAACTCCATGATTCCATATTGTAGTGTTGTAGAATTACACCTTTTGGAAATTTCATACTTACTGATTTAGGCCCACCTCATTTATGGTAAAAACCTGGGTTGGTGCAAGAAGTTGGGTCCACGAAGAGGGGAAGTTTCGGACGAAAAAAAAAATTCTCGCACAAAACGCATACGCGTTTTTAAAAAATGCATACACGATCCTAGATCAATAACGCGTACGCGTTATGGTTCGGGTTACGAACCTAAAATGCGTACTTGTTCATAACGCGTACGCGTTCATAATGCGTACGCGTTCTGAAACGCGTACGTGTTTCTAAAGACTATTTATTTTTTTAAATAAGCGACTGTGAAAGTCATTTTCACAACTGAGTTAGGAGCGCCAGGACAAGAGACAGCAAATCACGTACGCGTTTTGGACGACCAGAATCTGCAAAATTTTCACTCTCACCTCCTCTAGTCGACACACCTGACCTTAGCGACCTCCAGGTTGGTTGAATTCTACAATATTTTTGCATTATAATTGCTATTTAGTTATTTTTGTTTTATAATTGCTATTTAGTTATTTTTGTTTAGTTTGTTTTAATTTAATATTTAATAGTTTTTAAACTGCATTTAATTAACCGAAAACATCAACGAAACAAACAACATAAAATTTTAAATCGAAAACCTAAATTTGACACATTTAGTTTTGAAATATAAAACCCTAAACTGTAGGTTCTAAAAAACTAATTTACTCAGACCGTTAACCTTTGAACCTAAACCCTAGAAAACGTAAACTAAAACCCTAGAAAACGTAACATAAATTAAAACCCTAGAAAACATAAACTAAAACCTTACAAAACATAAACTAAAACCCTAGAAAACATAAACTAAAACCTTAGAAAACGTAAACTAAAACCCTAGAAAACATAAACTAAAACTTTAGAAAACGTAAACTAAAACCCTAGAAAACGTAACGTAAACTAAAACCCTAGAATTTACGTAAACTAAAACCCTAGAAAACGTAACATAAACTAAAACCCTATTTGTAGGTTAAAATTAGGTTAAATCTAGGGTACAATTAGGGTTTGGCTTAAACTTTAATATATATTGTATAGTTAGATTTCAAAATTACAATTAGGGTTATGATTAGGTTTACTTGTTTAATATTAAAGAATTCAATTACCTGCTTCTAGGGTTAAAATTCATTCTAGGGTTAGGGTTCTAAGATAAATATTCGGGTAAGGGTTGAGATTAGGGTTTGTATTCAACTAGGTTTAGAGTTAGGGTTATATTTTTATTAGGGTTAGGTTTAGGATTATGAAATTATGAATTAAAATTTAAGATGCAGGTTAGGGTTGGAGTTAGAATTAGCCCCGTCAATTGGTGTAGGGTTCTAGGGTTGGGGTAAAAATTAAATTAAGAGTCTAGGGTTAAATGGTTGTAATTTTGGTGAGAGTTAAACATTCAATCAATATTTAATTAGGTTTATGATTAAAAAGTTTATATGCATTTAGGGTTAGTGTTCAACTAAGGTTATGATACCCGATTTAATTACAATTAGGGTTAGAGTTCAAGTTAGAATACATTAGGGTTCAAGTTATAATTAGGGTCTATGGTTCAAGTTATAATTAGCCCGTCTATGGTTCAAGTTAGAATTAGTGTGATAAAAATTCTAATATAAGGCAACATATCCCTAGATGAAATCGTATTTTAAAAAATTCTTCATCTATATATCGATTAAATTTTTTATCTTAAACTTGAAAAATAAATCTATTAGCAATGTCTTTTTGAACTGAATCCCCGTACTTAGGTACCTAAGGTTTTTGATGGTTTCATAAGGATTTAAAAATCATGAATACTAGTGGAACTTTTTAAAACACATAGGGTTTTAGTCTTATTTCTTCAATTTTTGTTTCTCACAATCTTAGTTTTGAAAGAGTTTATTTACAAACTTATATAACAATGGGGTCTTTAGGTGTGATCAACAAAGTTTATTTTTAGTAGAGATAATTGTGAGGTATCACAAGACAATGCATTTCCCTCAATTTGTTATAACAACCATAGACTTTTAGTCATAACATATTGAATTTTCATTTCCTTCACTCTTGATTCAACATAATCTAGGTCGATTGTTACCATTTTGTCAAAGGGGACCGTCCTAGAACATCAACTTATAGATTTTCCTTCATTATTATTACTCAAAATTTAAAAAAATCAAGAAATTAAAATGTATAAGTCTAAATTCTATAATTGATGAAGGATTGGTTTGCAAACTTTCTTGGATTTGACCCTACTGAATTGGTAGTTTGGATTCCTTATTTTTTTGCATAATTATTACTTTTAATCACTATAATTTTAATTTATTTGCATCCTTTAAGTTTCATGTAGTATACTATTGTTTAATAATTTATTATTAAAATAATATTTAATTCTCATACCTTTTATGTCTCTCATATGAACAATATTTTGTGTTCTATGGTAACTCCTATTATCATTTCCCCTTTTCAAATGTACCATGATTCCTATGTTTCTATTATTATATGTTTAAATGTATCCTCAATATGTTTAAATGTATCCTTATAACCAATTTTTTAAATTTCTATCTATCTTAATGGACCTTATTACATTATTCTAATATACATAGACACTAAACCCTACATTCTAAAATATGAACACAAACCCTTACCCAAAACTCAAATTGTAAACCACAAATTTGAAATTTTCAAAACTTGTACAAACTTAAATTATAAACTTTAATGTGTACATGCTATGGATTTTTAATGAACATTATTGATTTTTTAATGATAAATCGAATGGTCTTCAAATGAATTGCATTTTGGATTTGTGCACGTTCAATGTGATTTTTAAATAGTTCTTTCAAATTGTCTGCATTATTTAATTAGTTTGTTGATATATATTTTTTAATTGTTTAACATGTGCAGTTGCCATTTGGTTGTACATTCACATGGATCCACTATTTAGCATTGAGGATTTTATGCCTGAACCACATATTCCTATAGATCCCATAGATCCTAACCCACCACCACCAGAAAACCCCATTCCTCCTAACCCACCACCACCAGAAAACCCCATTCCTCCACCCTCCACCTCCTAACCCCCCACCCCCTATAGTAGACCAGGATCAGTTGAGAGAGAGCATTAGGGCAAATCTTACAGTCATTCAAGAAAATATAGATCTGATTAAAAATGAGCCTAGAATTCCCCCCCATCTCTCACGGTTTGCATCTACGATGCAAATTGTTGTCGATTTGTTCGATCTATTGATGCGGACCTAGATAGGTTCCATCAATGGAGAGACGAGAGGAGACAATTCTATGCAGATGGATTGTCTTATAAAGAAATTAATGACCTTAAAATTACTAAAGAAGCCATGTGCCAATATTTTTTTAACCCTCAAACTAGCCAACCAATTCCACCCACCAAAAAACAAATTTCAATTTTATGGTGTAGGCACCCCTTGATAGCTGCACATTTTTGGGATAGATGGTGGATGGTGTTTGATACTCCACCACATGGCAATTCTGAGGTGCCCCTATACTTTTTGAGAAAGTTATGGGCAGAGTTTGAGTTGGGTTTAAAACCCAACTATTTTGATATGAGGTCATTTCAGGGAGCTGGGCGTGGCATGCCCCAACATAGATTGGGAGCACGTGTTGATCCTCAACGACGTGCTCCAATTGCTCCTATTGTTCCTCCTGCTTCTCCTGGTGTTCCTGCTGCATTTCAGCAGCAAACCATGCTATCGACATTAGGAGCATTGAGTTCACTTTCAGGACATCTCACTCATCAGACTTCACACGTGGCGGCTGAAGTGGTCAATAGAGAGCATGGAGGCTCCAGCAATAGGAATACTCAGGCATCCACTTCAAGTGACCCACCTGCGTCTGAGACATAGTCATTTATGGATTTACTATATTCTGAGCATCATCTTACACAGGTATGTTCATCTTTTGAACTTAATATATTTTTTTGGAATGTGCAAAATTCATGTTTAAATAATAACATCAAATTATATATATAATACAATATTAATTCAATAAGTGTTTGGTGTAGACGCATGATCAGACAATGCCTGAAACTCAAAATGATCATGTCTATATGTTGAGTGTTATAGATATGGGCTCACCTTTTGGTCAGGTACTTAAACCAATATATATTAAATTTAGTTTGTGTGGATATATATATATCTAATTTATTTTGAATGTTTACACATGATGTGATTGATATATATTATATCTAGATGCAGGGAGGTATGATGAGCATGCCTAGTGCTAACCAAGCACAAGTTTGGTGAGCGCTCCTGAGTCTTCATCAGCTCAGGTGCATTCTTTCAAAAAGTTTGTTAAGTTTGAATTAAATACACATCATAGATCTAATTTAATTTTTACATTTACATACACATGCGTGAATGATCTATACAAATTGTTGTACATATATATGCAGGCATTTCATGAGACACCCATTGCAGGTGCACCTGAGACATCGTCAGCATTTATGCATGGGCAATCTCAGGTGCGTGATCTTGAGGTCATATCATTCAAGGTTGTAAACTTTACTAAATATCCTAAACAATTTTTACGGATCTTTTAAATATATATATATATATATATATATATATATCGAGGTTTTAACATATTGATTGCTTTATATGAATATGCAGGATATAGTAGATCAGGCATTTGAATCTTCTCAAGTGACAGTTATGCTACCCGTTGAACAAAATGTTCCAGTAGATCCACATGATCATATGGTAAATTATTCATGTCTTAAAAATCATTTTTATTGTATTTACTAGATATTTAATTAATTTATTTATTTTTATCCAAAAGTTTATATTTTGTCAGGTTTAAATATGTTTAATTATATCAAAATTTATAAATAAATTTAAATCTAATTTCAAGTTACTTGTACTCTTTTACAGCATGATGTAGGTACATCTAATTGACCTGGAACAAAGAGGAGACTTGATTTGACTGATCAACCTGATAGTTAAATGGTTTTAAATTTTAAATAGACCAGACATCTCTAGTTTTATTTAAACTTTTATGTGTTGGACTTGACATATACATATTTTTGTTTATTTATATCAGATGACTTTAATGTGATGATTATATATATGCAGTCAATTATGATCATGTTATGTTCATTTTGATGATTATATGCACTCATATGTATATGTAGATCTAGATATTTTATCTAATTTTCAAGTAATACATGCACTAGATATAAATTCTTATCTCTACAATCAAATTTCATAAATATATAATTTATCACATGGTTAAAGGTGATAAATTTAAATATTCCTTAAATAGTTTAGATTATATTCATAATAAATTAAGAGCTCGCGTAATTTTAACTATTTACCAATTCTAGAAAATATTTGAACAATTATATGAAATGTATAATCTATAAAATTGGAATGAGATTTTTAAAATGCTACTAATAAGTTAATTGAAAATCATACAACTATACAACATGATGAAACATATATGTGTGCACATGTATATCCAATTATTTAGCTTATCAATTTTTACGTGAAGACCAAAAATTGATATTTACATAGTCTCTTGATAAAATAATTTTTCAGTGACAATCGCATGGTAGACCGACTTGATGAGAACCTGCAAAAATAATTAATGTAAACTGTAAGTAGTTCTATAATTTTTTTGATTCATTTAAGTAAATATATAGTAAAAGTTACAAAATTGGATCTTATAAATTTCATAAAAATTCAAATGATGTTTTCCATAGGATGGATGAATGGGATGCATGTCATGAACCCTAAGGTATGGCTTAATGGGTCCTATGAGAATGGCTTAAGGGGAATTATGCGAGTGACTTAAGGGATGCAAGATTGTGGAATAAGGGTACATGTAAGAGGATATGACTTAAGGGTCCTAAACCCTTAACCCTAAACCCTAAACGTGACTAAATCCTAAGACCCTAAACGCTAAACCATTAATCCATATAAATTTGTTATTCTAAGCATCACATGAACCCTAGAAACCCTAAACCCTAAACCACGTGACCTAAATCCTAGGAGATCAACCCTAAACCATTAATCCATATAAATTTGTTATTCTAAGCATCACATGAACCCTAGAAACCCTAAACCCTAAACCACGTGACCTAAATCCTAGGAGATCAACCCTAAACCATTAATCCATATAAATTTGTTATTCTAAGCATCACATGAACCCTAGAAACCCTAAACCCTAAACCACATGACCTAAATCCTAGGAGATCAACGCTAAACCATTAATCCATATAAATTTGTTATTCTAAGCATCACATGAACCCTAGAAACCCTAAACCCTAAACCACGTGACCTAAATCCTAGGAGATCAACCCTAAACCATTAATCCATATAAATTTGTTATTCTAAGCATCACATGAACCCTAGAAACCCTAAACCCTAAACCACATGACCTAAATCCTAGGAGATCAACCCTAAACCATTAATCCATATAAATTTGTTATTCTAAGCATCTCATGAACCCTAGAAACCCTAAACTCTAAACCATGTGACCTAAGGGGATGGCTTAAGGGGATGTCTTAAGGGGTGTTGAGAGAGTGACTTAAGGGGATGCAAGAGGATGGATTAAGGATAGATATACAAGGATATGGATTAAGGGGTCCTAATAGAATGAATTAAGGGGAATTAATAGAGAGACTTAAAGGGGATGCAAGCGGATGGATTAATGGCACATACGAGGATGGCTTAAGGGGATATGAAATAAATTATAAACTTTTTATAAAATGACAATGAGTTAAATTTAGTTTTATATTTATACTCTCAACTAAATGTATCTACAACTATATATAGTTACCTGTCTGTAGATTCAAATTCCATTGTAATAAGAGTGCATCTCCTCTCTTTTTTGTATCAAGGGAGATCTGAAACAAAAAATGATATAAAACTTTAATAAAGAAATGAATTTAAAGACAAATATATATATCAATTAAATATATACATACAACTAGATATACTTACCAATATTTATTTACTCTGTTGTACCATCCACATCCTCTCTTTTTTGTAATGCATCTATGATTGTCTCATGATCATTCATTGAAAGTGTCCATAAAACTTTATTAGCAGGCCTCCCGTGATGTCTAACTAGTTTTATATTGGTTGCCAAAATCAAATGTGAATAATGTATAATCTTCTTGTGTCTTTCATAATCTTCAAATGCAGGCAAGCCATTCTTTCTTATCAAATATTTTCGAAGCCAGGTGCCAACAACAACAACTGAACCAGTTGGATACTCAAAGTTATCATCATCCACTCTAGGATGTACCAACTTATATTTTCTCTCAACACATCTAGCCAACCAGTACTCTGTCTCCTCTTCATTCCCCTCGGGTGCAACAACAGCATACACATGTCCTACAAAAATAGATAAAAAATTCAATAAAGAGCACGACTTATATTTAATTCATGTATATAAACATGCATACATATAAAATTCATCTCAATAAATAATGTACCTTCTTGTACAAGATCAGAAACACGGTCATAATCATCTGATGCGAACGCTTGATTATCTTCAATTATTGTTCCATGTTGAACATGTGTCGATGTAGGTGTTAAGGCTCTTTGTTGCCATTGTTCAACCCATTCCATATTTTCACAAGCCTCCCAATCACTTGCAATACAAAATTGACAAAAGCATGCCAACTCCCTTGTCCATATTGTCCATGTGTTTGCATTTGAACTCTTAAATGAATGCCATTTTGCAGATCCATTAATTGTTTCACAATCTTGTCGAGAACAAATATCATTTTCTTCAACTAACCAAAAGAAGCGGTGAATTATTGAGCTCTCACTTACTCTTGTAGATAATTTGGTATTGCACCAATCTACAATTGCATGTGCATCTCTAAATTTTGCAGCATCCTCAAATTTTAGTTGCTCTCTAGCAAGAGCTCTTTTCACACATGCACCTGCTCCATCGTGTTCTCCCTTACCATGACCGGCTTCAAAAAAACTCCATATGTGCTGGATATTATTTTCCTTATGAACTCTACATAACCAATAAAACATCCTAGCATTTTTGAATTGACCCGTGCAATTATCTGACCATATGAGATGTTCTAGCAATTGAATTCCTCTTTCTTTTAAATTTTTGTAAAATATATCAAAACAATATTGAACAAACTCAGATGAATGTAATCGATTATCACTTACATAAAAATGGTACTCTCTCAAAATTTTTCTATTATCTTCTCTACTATCATCTGCATGTCTATAAACAATATGAACAAAAATAGATACTTGCACTGAATTATAATACTGTGATTGAATTTCTTCTTGTGGAGCAAGAGTATAATTTTCAGCAAAATCAACAACCGACAATATAGTTCCAATTGGGAATGTGTTTTTACATAAACGAAATTGATTATCAAGCCAATGAGCATACTGAGAGTGTTGAACATATTTAGGTACAATCTTATCTTTAAATTCTTTAATAAATGCATGCACAGTATTTTTTTCCATAATTAGCTCACAACGTTTTCCAGTTTTTCCATCTTTTAAAGAATACTCAACATTTTTGAATCTTTTTACATCTACTAATTGTTGTCCAAATTCATTTAAACTACTTTCATGCATACATTCACCTAATAATGAAAAGTTAGCACATCTATCACATTCTCTAGAAATACATGATTTTAAATAAAATAAGTTTCCGTTAGAGGGTTCGCAAAACAAACCTGATATAAAATCTTTGATTCTTTCAGGTGGCATATTAATACCACAAATGTCCTGCATAATTTGGTTAACATGCAAAGTGCATCGTATATATCGAAAACTATCATAATAATAATGAAATTGTACATGAGTCTTACAACAACAAGAAATTCGTTGCTTATTAATTCTAACATACCAAGGTTTACACTTTTCGAATGATCTTTGACTTATTTTAATATTCAATGGTAAGATTGAAGCATCTAAATTTTTTTTATATAATTCAGTTTGAGTCATATCTAAGAGATGCTTTGGATGAGGTACATGAATTTTGGAACCCACCCTTAATTTTAAGACATCTCTAATGTTAGGTGATACTCTTGTATTATCATGCCAAGATTTATTGATTAAAGATTTAATTTCATTAGTTAATTTCATGTCTGATCTTGGGAGTCTACCACTAAAACTCCAACGTTGATTAATTGGATCATTTTCAATATTTTCTCTTCTTTTAGCAGCTCTAATCAAAGTTTTGGGATTTACTTTTATACATTTACTAATCCTACTTAACATTCTTTTATTTGAAGTTGCTTTATCAACTAAAGCAGTTGTTATTGCACGACGAGCCGCATTTTTATCTTTGGATCGACTTTTCTTACCTATAAAATCAATAGCATTAGCAACACTAGAAATGACTTGTTCTACTGAATCATCTTTCTTTTTTGGTTTTACAAAAATACCTAATTTTTTCATCACTTTTCTCATTTTCCACATTCTCATCAATTGCACCATGAGTTGACATTGGAATCCTAATTTCTTTCTATAAAAAAACATTTTATATATTTTATTTCCATAAGTTCTAATTTGTCTCCAAGAAACTTTACCACGAAGGTTATCTAACACATCTTTTTCAATTGTAAAAAAAACATTTTCATCTTCATCCATACAAGGGGTTTCATTTTCATTCACACAAGGGGTTCCATTTTCATTTTCAAAAGTAAAAAAGATTTCATTCTCATTTTCATCAATATGAGGGATTTGATTAGCATTTGTATTCTCATAAGATATATTTTCATAATTTTTTTGTTTTTGCATTCTTTCAACCCTATAATTATTGATATCATCAATGGTGTATCCAACTTCATCTAAACAAGCAAAATCAATATTATCAAGACTTGGGTTTGAAAGAATACCTGGAGAGATTGTTTGAATAGGTGCATTTTCCATATCATTGGGAGGTGGATTTGAAGACATACCCGAAGCTATTTGCATATGTACTGTTTCCATATCATTCAAAGTTGTAGTTGAAGACATAGTTGAGTTTCTCTCCATAATTGTATTTTCTTCTATATTCACCATCTCCACATTTGCATCATCTACATTCATTTCATCATTCATGACTTTCTCTTCAACATTCATTGAAGTAGATGCTTCCAAATTTTTCATTTGACGAATTCTTTCTCTTCTATCTTTTTGTCTTTTTGCCTCCATATCTTTATTTGCTTGAATTTCTTCGGGTGTCATTGACATTCTACACTTTTTTCTTTGTCTTTGTTTTGATCCCATGGTTACAAAACCCTTTTTGATGAAAAAACAAATGATTTACTTGTAACCAATTTTCAAATTTTTATCTCCTTCAAATATTCAAATAACACTCTGTACTATGAAGATCCTTTCTTCTTTGAACTTTGAAGTACACAAAAATATCATGAATACATCCAAAAACTTTTTTTTGAATCTTCTTGTAAATTATTCTTGTACTTGATTCCACTTCAGAAAATTCAACCTGCACTTGACTTTTCAACCAATTTGCAATAGAATATGCCCTGCACAAGACAAATTTGTAATAAAAAATGCAGAAAATCGAACTTGCGGGCCGTACTGCAGAAAAAGAATGTTGCAGGAAAATCGTACTCTATCAGAAAATGTCAAATCAGGATAAACGGATATATTAGAAACGCGTACGCGTTCTTAAAAAGGAACGCGTACGCGTTTCATAACGCGTACGCGTTTTTAAAAAGGAACGCGTACGCGTTACCTTTACCCAACGGGTAAAAAAATAACGCGTACGCATTATGAAACGCGTACGCGTTTTGTTTCAATAACGCGTATGCATTATTAAAAAAATTGTTTCCCAACCCGCCTGGAGACTTGGTTTTAGGTTCGGGAAAGCTTTGGCAATCCGAGCCTTAGCCTTTGACCTGCAACTAAAAAACTAAGGCAGATTGAAGAAGAATGTTCAACTTTGACAATATGGTTGATGAATTTTTTTTCTGAATCAATCTATAAAATTAAAACCCATTACAGAACATAATGTCTAGTTTTTATATATATAATTTTTATTAAGATTGGATTATATTTTCTATTTTTTAATTAATTTCAAAGCAAACTAGTCATTAAACTTGAAATATCAGACTTTTTTTGTTTTTTAATAACTTTTTTTTGGTTAAAGTTTTTAGAAAAAAAATCATATGACATCAATCTTTAGACAATTCTTTACACAATGAAAAAAAAAATTCAAAAAAAGTTTAGTTTAGGTCAAATTATGCTGTCCGTACACGTTGATTTTTAAAAACAACAATTAAGGCCAATAAAAATTAAATAATAAAAAAAATATTCAACAAAAAATTACAAAAAAAATTCCTCATCAATCTTCATGTTGTTAGCTCTCTTTCCCCAAAAGGAATTAGTAAAATACTTTTATTTGATTCAAAAAGTGTTGTCCGTACACGTGCATGGTATGGTAAAAAAACAGGGACTTTTAAAAAGTGGTTTTTATAGATCTTTATCAAAATTTAGTTTCTACAATCTGGGTATTTGAATAATTTACATATTTATAAACTAGATTCAAATCTCTAAATTTCATATTACTGACTTTTTTAAAAATTCATTGTGTAAGTGCCTCAAATTTTCAGTTCAAGTGTGACAAATTCTGAAAAACAGCAAAAACACTTCCACTTTTTGAGCTTTTTGTGGACCCAACTTCTTGCATCAGCCCACCTATAAGTCAGAATCTCACGATTCTAACTTCATAGGAAACAATGATGAAGCACTAACAACTTGAGTGTTTGATTCTTGTGAAGTCTTAGGTTGGATACTAGTGTGACACGTAGAAATTTTCACAACATGCTAGTGTCCTCATACTTTCTGAGATTTAAATACAAATATTCTATGTTATTTTCCTATGGCATGTGTCATAGCGAAAAGAATGCATGTGTAACAACTACTCTCACCCATGCAACTTAACAAAATTCCATTTCACCTTCATTTCACAACTATTTAGCTCTCTCATGCTCTCTCCCTTCCATAATGAAGCTTTGTTGGAATACTCTCTTATAAAAAAAGTCAATGCTTCTCTTTATCATAGGCTTGTGATATCTATCAATCCAAGAGGGGAGCCACATGCTGCTGGTAATGCTCTCTTGTTACCTTATCTTATTTGTTTCATCAAATGTCTTTCATATTTGTGATAGGGTTTCTCCCCCTTTGTGGGGTTCATTTCTATTACATGTATTTACTTTATGCATTTTATCTATCTCAATCCTATCTGGCTATCCGTGGAGGTGGAAACACCAAAATGAGGGTTTGATCAAGGCAAGCCCCAAAATAGCCCCTAATTTTTTTCTCATTTTGTTTGTGTGTAGATGAATAGATTCGACAAGCTGGATATTCTAGATTTTAAACTCCTACTATTCATTTTACCAGAGATGACAACATGGAATGTAGATGTGCATGTGGTGCACTGGCATTGGTGGCCAAGAGCTAATCCTCATAAAGGTATAATCTCTAGTTTTTGTTCTTTCCATTTCTATATGCCAAAGATTTTAATTCTATTATTTGCTCCTTTAATTAAGTGATTTTAGTGAGTACATCATCGATGCGACAACAAAATATTGGACGCATAATAGTGTTCCTCAACCTAAGGAATTAGCCCCAAAATTAAGCAAGATGGATGAGATGAAGAATGAAATTAGGAGGAACAAGTTGTGTTTCACTTGTAGAGACTTTTTGACTCCTTTATATATATTTTTGGGTGTAAAGGATAGATACATTACATTGAAGTGGTGTAAAATAAAGACTCCGAGTCAAAAGATGAACTTGATGCATTTGAAGATTATGTCGATCATATTACTAAAGGGGTAGAACATGAAGTCACAAGGGAGATTACACTTTTCTTTCTCTCAGAATCCAAAAATATCTCCCCTTTAAGGTTCATGGAGTGCTTACAATATAGAGGATAACTATTCTAATCGATGGTTGGTTCACCCAAAACTTTATCAATGAAGGCTTGGTGATGAAGAGAGTATTGAAGGTAGAAGAATTTAAAGGTTTCATTGTTGTAGTAGTTCATGAATTACCAATCCCATGTGCTAGAGTAATCAAGTAGCTCATTATAACTCTTGAGGACCATAAGGTATGTGATCACTTTTATACGGTTGGTTTAGGATATATTAATAGGATTTTGGGTGTGCAATGGTTACACTCTCTCGCTAAGTATTCAAAAACTACAAAATTATGGAGCCTAAGTTCATAATGGATGAGGTTTTTTTTTTCCTTATAGGGATCTCTAATGGAGCTACATGAGCGGCGACAACAAATAGGATGGAGAGAATATCTCATAGATGCCAAGTAGCATGGGAAAAAATTATTTGATTCTTGCCACAAAGTCTCCATTAGGTAAGAAAGGTACTCACCATGTTGATATTCAAAAAAAGTTGGATAGACACTACACAATTTTAGTGACATGCCTTCAGGACTTCCATTAGATAAAGGGTTTCAACATGCTATAAAGTTAGAAGGGGCTAAACCCATTATCACTACACCCTTTGATTCTTGAAGGTATTCTTACTTAGGGAGTGTATTGGAGCTCCATGTTTATAATACAATTTAGTCTTTCTATGAGTCCATCATTTGTTACAAATTTGTAACTATTATTTGTTGTTGTAATAATTGTCATCATAGTCCTTTGGTTGTATAGATGTAATCATAATAATATCAATTGAAGTTAGATTTTGATTCATTTTATGCAAGTTCATGTGTTGAATAGCTAGTTGATCTATGCTATTTGAGTATGATTAATTGCTACTATTTTGATATAGTTGGGTTAAGATTATTGTTTATGTTTCAAATTTTGTGAATATTGTTGCTTTATTGTAAATATATTATTTTCATTAAAAAGTTTGGGAAGGGACATTACATGGTATCTATATTTATTTTCTTAAAAAAATTGACTTCCTTATAGTCATAATGACATTTCAAATAGGTACAAAATGTAGACATTTAAATCTACCATTGCTTCTAATGATGCATTTTATCATCATTTCTAAAATATCATCAATATTACCATACTATTCGACTAAATTCAATTAAATTGCCATCCTAACACCATCTTAATTCAATTTCATCATGCTAATTCAATTATCTACTTTATCCCTCAACCAGACCATTAGTTAATTGAGTAGTTTTATTATTAAATTAATTCGTCTAATTTTTATCTCACCATTTGAAATAAATAAATAATTCATTTTTCCTCTACCATTTCAATAAATGCACAAGAATATTCATTTTCCAGTTATTTAAATAAATTCTCCTCATTTTCCATATCTCATTCATCCATTTCAAATTATTTAATCTCAATCCTCCATGTTACAACAAAATATTTAATACAATATCATATTATTGCAACAAATTATTTAATTGCTATAACCATTTTAAACAACTTGTGTTCTCCCCATCCATTTAAAACAAATCAAATATTCACCATTCACCATGCCATCTCCATTCAAGAGAATATTCTCAACTAATCTCAATAATATATTCATCAAGAAAATATAGATCAATCATCGAAAGATTCAATAATTGATAAAGTAAACTCTGAACATCCATGAATGACAAGAACATGCTGCAAATTTTGAAGCATTTAAATAGTGTTGATGTTTACAGTGCTGTGCCTCTTACTTCCAGCCTCGAGCTTGTTAAGCAATAATCAAATATAGCTTTCAACTATTTAATTATTGGAGACGCCCTTTGTGAAGAAGCACTTCACATAATTATCATATTATATTTTGTTTAAATGGCTGACTTCTTGAAGAGTCATATCCCTTCTTTTGGTGGCCGACCTTATGCCTTGAAAGGTCGCGATTATTGAAGACATCTTCCTTGACTTGTATATATACAAGATGCAATTTAGTTGATCACTATCTATTTTTCACATCATTGATAGAAAGAGTTCATAAAAGGTGTGAGTCCTTAGAGTACAGATCGAAGTCCTTCAAGTGCAGATTGACGTCCTCATAGAAGGAAAAATTATCATCAAGAAGAATGATATTATTATCTGAGATTGCATCAAGGTTGATGATGTTATTTGGCCTTGTGATTGGCCTCATTGTAAAAGCAAGTTGGCTTCATTGTTAAATTTATAAGAGATATATTTGTTGGGTTTTTCTCCCTTGAGTTGGAGGGTTTTCCCAAGGTAGCTTGTGGTGTTCATTATCTTATGTGTTACATTTTTCTGATTGCTTTCATATATCTGATCATAAAACTAACATGGTATCAGAGCGCGTTGATGCAAGATCTGATTAGATGTAAATTCAAATAGTGTTGAAGGAAATCATAGGAGTTGTGAAAAATTACAGTTGAGTAAAAGGAATTGAAGAGCACCTTGAATTTCATCCTTGGCAAACAATTCACCATTGAGAGTCGAAGGAGCTGAATCACCTTGCTTGTGGTCGGGAAAATTTGAGTGTCATCCTCAGACGACATCCAACAGGGGACGATGTCTTATCACTTGTTATCGGGCAACGATTTGGTTGAGCCTCTGGCTCTGACTGTGCTCAAGGTTTGGAGTTTTTTCGGCAGGAATTCATCTCAAGAGATTCACGAGAGATACATTTACGGATTCACAGTGACAACAAAGAAGCATTCGAGTCAATTCATGGTTTGGAGAATCAACTCGTGTACCCTGACGGAGATTCCACATCACCGACGACTTTGGTATACTTAAGGCGCAAGTCCATCCCGATGAAAACCATCATCCACATTTTTGTCTCTATGATTGGCATCGGGAAGTGGCATTGAATCATATAATTCTGTATCGTGCTATTTTTTCCTTTGCCTTGGTGAAGCGATCCATCTCTGGGAGTCGGCATCAACATTATTAGTTACCGCCATCGTGTTTGTCTGTACTACCATTAGTCTATTATTTTAGCTTCTAAATCGAATGCATATTTCCAATTATCAGTTCATCATTACTCTGTATTGTCATCTATTTGTGCGTCGCTTAGAACATAGTTGTGTCAGTTGTTGAGCTATTGAATGGCAAGGTTCGACTATAGTTTATTTTTATGAGCATGATAGTTTTGGTATATGATTGTAGGAGTTCAAGATCTTATTGAATATCCAAACCTTTGATGAGTATATCGTTGTGGGTTCAAGTTAGAAGTATTGTTGTAAAAGCGTTTATGAAGGTATTAATATGAAAGGCATCAATGTAAGGGCATTTGCAATAAAGAGATAAAAGTTGTAGTGATCTCTAGGATGAGATCCTTTGGTGTCACCTTTCATTCATCGTGTGTTGCTAGTGAGTATGTTGCATCCGTTTCATAATTCGGTGGGTTGCAATAGGAAACAAAGTGCATGGTAAATTTGAATGGTCAAAGAGCATGTTAAAATTTAACCTTGCCATGGGCCTGTGTTCAAGCAGTGAAGGTTGTGGACTGATCTGAGCGCAAGAGCAACATATCACACTATGCCCATTAATTGCATCCATTAGAATATTTAAAGAGATAAGTATTCCTTGTTTTGTTTGAAATCACCTCTCTAGGTTGAATTTCAGTTATTTCATTTATTTGGATAATGTGTGTTTAGTAAAAATCGTGGTTTCTCTTGAATAGTGATCACTAGGATAAGATCCTTTGGAGATACCACTATTCCTAGCAAATTGTGAAGATCTCTGAGTGTGACTCTGAGATGAAAAGAGAACTGCAACTTCATTATGATTAGATGACCACATCGATAACATTCTCTTTGTGGATGAACTATGTTGGTGCCTTGAGAGGCATGATTCTATGTTGTATATGCTAGCTGCATAATGTGTCTGAGAAATATGAGTTGATCAGATTGTCTCTTGTTGTGCTGAGATTAGCTCTTTTGAGAGGAGTAAATGATGGAAGAAAGATATATCATAATCAATAAAGATAAGTTCTTTACTTTTGATTTCTCTTGATATTTTCTTCTTATATATAATCTATTATTATTATTAATCCTTAAAATATAGATTGGATCAAGAAGCAAATGAATGATGAATTATTTCTCTGGGATTAATTAAGGATATTTTGATGAGATAAGTATTTCATGTTCATGAATTCCTCATTTAGTTATTAATTCATGCTATAACATTGAGATAATAAATCATATATGCTTCTAGCATTGGTATTTCTCTTTGGAATAGTTGAGTTATATGAACTATTAGTAATCTCTCCTTAATGTACATTAGGACAGACCAAGAGATTGCTTTCAAGAGAAGAAGAGAATGGAGACACTACTTGCAACCATGAGACTAAGTGGATGGCTAAAGACATCTCTTCGAAGAGGAAGAATTAACCTTCAGATAGAGTTCTATGACTCGCTGACAATAAGTAAGGGTTACAGTGTTGCAGGGCCAGATGCTAAATCCTTGAAGTACCTCTTCAACAGTTGAGATCAGAATTGCTCAAGTCAGTCAACCTAAATTTAACATTGGTAGCTCCACAAACCTATTCAAAATAGAGTGATCTGGGATGAGGTCGAAGAAGACAACCACGAATCTCTACAAAGGTGTGTGTTGGAAACCATTTCTCTAAGGCAAGTGTTGTAGACAATCTTGGACGATGAGGTCAAAAGGTTGATGCAAGTGCTTGAAGATTCAGAGGGAGCCTACTGACCTAAAGAAGATGGTAATCTAGTTGATCTTGGTTCTTTATGTTGATTTTTTTTTTACTAGAGGTATAATGGATTACAAATCCATGTCTTTGCCTATGGAGACCTAATTGTAGAAGTTAAAGGAGGATGCATCTAGTTCAGTTCTGGTGGATCCTACTATGTAGAGGCAGTTGATTGGATCATTGATGTATCTATTCAATACTAGACCAGACACTTGCTATGCAGTGAGTGCACTTAGTCAGTTCATGTGTGAACCAAGGCAAATACATCTAGTTGCAATGAAGCATATCCTGATATAATTGCATGGCATAGTTGGGTATGGCTTGAGATATTATTTTGGTGTAGACTTGAAGCTGCATGGTTATATTGATTTTGATTGGGTAGGTTGTGTTGCTCATCAGAAGAGTACCTCTGGATGTTGTTTCAGTTTGGGGTCTACGATGATTTTCTAGTGTAGCAGGAAGTAGTCTTCAGTGGCATTGAGCACCACAGAGGCCGAGCACATTGTAGCTTGTGTGGTAGCCTGAGAATTAGTGTGGCTTTGGAAGCTCCTTGCAAGATTGTTTAGACAATCAATGGAGCCAACCGTCATTCATTGTGATAATCAAAGCTATGTAAAGCTTACTGTCAATCCTGTGTTTCGTGACAGAACTAAACATGTTGAGATCAAATACCATTATATTAGAGATATGGTATTGAGGAAAGTAATACAATTGAGATATATCAACACTGATGAGTAGATGAAAAACATTCTCACCAAGCCTCTTGCTAGAGTAAATTTTGTGTACTTTCGAGACAAGCTTGGTATTGTGGAGAATGAAGCCCTAGCTGAGAGGGAGTCTCAACATCAGTGAACTTTAGTTTTGCTTTAATGAATTTCTCTTTGTTAGAGAGATTTGAGGTACAAGCCCTTGTTAGTGCATTTCTCTCTATGAGAAAATTTCAAGGTGAAATCCCTTGTTTCCACCCTCTGGGAGAGCCATGGTGGATGTCATGTGTGTGATGCCATGACAACATCACGTGAGAGAGTCCGTGATGATTTTATTGTACTTGTTCTTTTCACCATCTAGAAGTAGCCATGGTGAATGTCACAATGAGGTGACAATATCATGATTGAGTGATGGGCACTTATGTATATTTTCCATACATGGGAGAGCCATGATGGTTAATATCACGATGAGGTGATATGTTCCTTTGGCATACATGGGAGAGACATGATGGTTAATATCACGATGAGGTGATATGATATTTTTCCACATATGGGAGTAGCCATAGTTGTTGACATCACGATGAGGTGATATGTCTTGCACAACTGGAAGTATTCCTCCCTAGCTGAGAGGGAGTGTTGATGTTTATAGCATCGAGCCTCTTACTTCCAGCCTTGAGCTTGTTAAGCAATAATTAAATATAGCTTTCAACTATTTAATTACTGGAGACACCCTTTGTGAAGAAGCACTTCACATAATTATCATATTATATTTTGTTTAAATGGACGACTTCTTGAAGAGTCATATCCCTTCTGTTGGTGGCTGACCTTGTGCCTTGAAAGGTCACGATTATTGAAGACATCCTCCTTGACTTGTATATATACAAGATGCAATTTAGTTGATCACTATCTATTTTTCACATCATTGATAGCAAGAGTTCATAAAAGGTGTGAGTCCTTAAAGTACAAATCAAAGTCCTTCAAGTGCAGATTGACGTCCTCATAGAAGGAAAAATTATCATCAAGAAGAATGATGTTATTATCTGAGATTGCATCAAGGTTGATGCTGTTATTTGGCCTTGTGGCTGGCCTCATTGTAAAAGCAAGTTGGCTTCATTATTAAATATATAAGAGATATATTTGCTAGGTTTTTCTCCCTCGAGTTGAAGGGTTTTCCTAGGGTATCTTGTGGTGTTCATTGTCTTATGTGTTGCATTTTTCTGATTGCTTTCATATCTGATCATAAAACTAACAAATAGAAACTTCAAAGCATTTCCACACCAAAAAAGGAGTTTGTGTTTGGTAATGAATTGTTGAATGTTTGTTTCATTTTCTTATGCTTAATATGAGGTTTGCAGTTAGTTTGAATTAGGAATGTTTGTTTATATTTTTTTTTCTTGGAGGAGAAAATGCATGTCATATCCTAAGAATTATGTGAATGAAGGCAAGGAAATTTTAGTTTGTAGATTGAAAAATATTCTCTATCACTTTAACAAGTCATCCAATATGGTATCATAAGTTTGATACATATTTTAAAAGTTGGCATTTCTTATAGTGAAACATAATTATTGTGTTTATTTTAAGCAAGTTAATGATCATTTAATATGTTAATATGAGTTTATTAATAATAAAAAGGATATGATTAAGGTGCTTAAGTCTTAACTCTTATTCTAGTTTGACATAAAATATTTATGGGATATTATGATAATTCTAGGAATAGAGATTAGGAGAGATGGAGCTAACATAATATTTTGGTTGAGTAAAAAAACATGTTCTTTATGTTTTAAGATGTAATACTATAAAGTTGGTTTGTGTTCATATTCATATGGGAACAAGATTATCAATGAAATAATGCCCTAAGATAGTGGATCTAAAAGAGGACATGTGTAATGTTGTTTATGCTATTGTTGGTGGAATCCTAATGTAGATGATGGTTTGTACAAGACTTTAGAAGTATTTTCCAATTTGCGGAGTCTTGAGTTGAAAGTCTATATCCAATTCAAGTAAGAATATTGGAAAATGTGAAATGAGTTTTTATATATCTTCATTGTAATTCACAATATTTTATTTTTTACCAAAGATGACCTAGGTTGGACAAGGAGTTGAATATACAAATTTTTGTTGATTTAATTAGGATCTAAGAACATTAATAATGAGAGATCTACTAGTGTTTATGTGTTCAACCTCTTTGATGGTGCATTTAATTGGATGAGAAAGAGGAAAATTGTGGTTAATATTTTGACTACAAAAGATAAGTACATGGTAGCTACTAACACTTGAAAGAAGGTAGTTTGGCTTCAAAGGTTGTATTCCAATATTGGTCTAAGATAGGCTACAATGCAAATTGATTATGATAGTCAAAGTGTTATTTGTTTGGTCAAGAACCTTATTTTTCACATGTAAACAAATCACATTGAAGTGTAGCACCATTTTTTTGTGACATGTTGGAGGATTAGATGACGATGATCAAGAAAGTAAACACTTCTAAGAATATTACATATTTTATCACCAAGCCAAATTATTTTATCTTGATTCTCCTTACTCTATGTATCGAGTGTTTTGGAAATATGGGAAGAAGATTTTGTGTAGGGAGATGTTGTTGGAACTCCTTCAAAATTTGGATGTAGATCATGTGAGGTGCATACTAAAAGTATATGTATTTGTAATATCTTTTGTGATTTAATATAGTGAGTGCATATTGTTGAGTATAGGCATTCATTGATGTCAAAGCTGTAAGGCCTAAGAAGGAGTAATGTTTGCTGAGGAATGAATGTACTAGTATTTGAGTTACCATTATAAGTGAATTTTGAGAATAATTAATATGATTACTTACTACTTATAGTATGTTTGCAATATCATGCATACATCTATTCATGATGATAGAGGTGATACAAAAATCTAATCCTGAATTTTTCAGGTTAGTCGCTCAAGACAAAGAGATTTCTTTGGAAATACATTTGTGTTTAATACTTCTTCCTAAAGGCGAGTTTGGCTCTATAGTTTGAATGAAGAGTACATGTTCTATCATATTCTAAAGTTTTCATAAGTTATGTTTTGCAGACAAAAAGTTTGAAGTGACAGAAGGGTCATTGTGCTAGTTAATCTACTAGTGAAGGTTTCAAAACTATGTGGCAATGGCTAGTAGTATGTGTCATCAAGAGATATCGTGGGATGATAAAATAGGTCCAGGTAAATGTTCTTGTGGAAGCGCACAACATCATTTTTTTTGGTGGCAACTAATATTGATTTTGGACTACCTATTATACATTTCATGTAATTTGAATTTAGGTCCACCCTATGTCGTCTTGGTTAATTGTGGATCCCTGAACGACATGAATTGAGGTTATTGTAGTGTGTTATATATAATCATCTCACTTCACATGATAAGCAATCAAGAGTAGAAGGTGGTGAGTGGATATACTAATGTATACAAGTGTGAGCAGTTGTGCAAGGCAATATTGTTCAATGTGGATTGCATCTCAATCATTGTACACCGTCATCAAAAGATCATAAGGAGTAGAGAAGAGTATCTACAACAAGTTCAAATTGTGTATACGCTGTGTAATCGACATTGAAGATCTGTAAGCTTTATCTTTGTAATCTGGTAGGACTAGTTTTCTACTCATTGAATTGGTGCTCAAATATTTGTATTCGGGGTTGGCGTCTCTAGTAGGTTGGTGCCTACTTCATATTGTAAAATTCACTTGTTATATTCCTACTTTGTGAGGTTAGATTTGGACAGTAGATCTAAGCAGCTATTCTCACCGTGGTTTTTCCCATCTTGGGTTTCCATGTATATCCAGTGTTCTCATGTGTGAATGTGTGTTTATGTGGTTGCTTGATTATCAATAGTTGTTTTGATTACAAGTTTCATAACTGCTATATGTGTTGAATTAAAGTCTTAAATTGATTTGATCTACTAATTCACCCTCTCTCGTACCCCCTGCCCTTCTTAATAGGTTGTGTTCCCTTCACACATATTTGGGGCTAGGTTTTTTACTCGAAACAATTTTCTTAGGATAAATTTTTGAGTTATGCTTCTATGTTATTTTTTGTTTTCTATTCATTTTTTATCTTCATTAAATTTGTTGTCATTTGGACTTTATGTTTTTAATGACTATAAAATTTATTTCAGTCATGAGTTTCTACATTTGATATCTAGTTTGAGTAGTAAAACCCCAAAATTCTTACAATGACAAGGTGTAAATTTGAATTATGAACTATAAAAGTTCAAGGTTTAGATCTACAATTAAGAAAATGACCTAGATCAATTCTATACTTTGCAAACTTGATCTAGAGTGGTGATGTGACATCTAGAGGTTGAGACCAACACTAAAAACAACTGATGTCACAAGTTCAATTGATGCAAAAATATCAGTTATGAACTCATTGCAGTTAAAACACTATAATCAAAATGAACCCAAAACATATGAAAAAGAAGGAAAAAACATTAAATTCAATTTTCAATATTACAAAATATGTAAATGAAATGTGTAAAAGTATGTACATTAATTATGTATAAATAACAAAAATAATGTCCACGTAAAAATAAATGTCAAATTTCCTTATGTGATACGTGGAAGTAGGGCATCCACCAATATGTCATTAACTACACATAATTCCAACTTCTGACATATGTACGCTTTAATACTTTATTTTTCCCCTAAAAGACAAAATTGCATTTAATGTCAAGTTGCTCTAAAAATGCGGAGACTAAGCCCTTTGGTCAACTAAAGAGACACACATCTAACTTATCCACTTTTCACCGCCCCATACACGTGGCAATATCAGCACCTCTTAGAACTTGCTCTAAAAATGCCTTTCCTCAAAACTCTTCAAATTTCACAAGTTGATTTTTAATTTAGAAAATGTTATTAATTTTACATTGGTGAAAAGGAAATAGATTTTTTTTTGGTGTTACCTAATTTAGGTTGATTAATTAAATATAAATCAATTTCGATTAAATAAGTTGTTAGAGTTGAGTAGATTAAATTATGTTATATTAGATGGAAAATACAATTATGATATAAATGGTAATAGATACATAGGTAAATTACTTGGTTTTGAGATTAAAGAATGTACATAGATTAATGGAGATAGTGAAATATATGTGTCTTACAATATAGAAATTCTTTAGAGAGTTGCGTCTATTAATCATAATCAAAATATTCTTCTCTATCCTCTCTAAGTCAACTTTGTTGTTATGGATTTAGCTTGTAGTTGCAAATTGACTTTGTACTCTTAAACTCATTCTTTGATGATTTTTGTATTCTACCCTATGGATCCTTATAAAATAGACTACTAGATAATGATATCCTCTTTTTCTCTCTCAAGGCTTTTTTGTCTAAGTTGGTGGTATTTAAAATACCTTAACAAATAGTATGCCTCAAAAATACATGTGAAATCTAGAATATTTGCTAGGCAATTTGTGTGCACTAGGATGAGTGTATGACAATTTTATTTTATTTTTAGAAATAAGATACAAATGTGAATGATTATTGCTTCAAGATATCTTTGTGTGTGTTAAAATGAATACAAGTCTTTTTACACATAAACATAACACCAAATTGCTAAGATTTTGAATAGTTGGCTTTGGACAAAAGTGTAAAAGGAGACTAGCCTATTAACATGTTTGATTTTGACTTCTACATTTAATTCGATTAAGATCACAACTGTGAGGACAAGCTCCTTGCTGCAAGTATAACTTAGCTCAAATAGCCAAGTTGGATCATTGTCTAAGAGGGTTGGATTATGGGTTAGGATTCACTTAATTATTAAAATTTAAGTGATATAAGTTAATTGGACTAGGATTGTGTGCACATAATTAAGTGATAAGCAATGAGCATAGGGCTAGGTGCAAGCAAGGATAGTTATGTGGACCTAACCATCCATAAAAATATGTCATTTGTAGCCATATAAATGTATTAAGACTTTACCCCAAATTAGACACAAAACTAAATAAAAATTAGTTGTATTGCAATTAAATAAGTTTTGCTAGAAATTTATGTAGAAATAAAATTTGATTAATGTTTAGGATCAAATTTTATAGTTGATGTCATGATTATATATATAGACACAAACATACAAGCTTTTTATATAGATAATTAAAGGTATAATACAAGGTGTTAAAATATTGTAAAGAAATAAAAAAAGCTTTTAATACTTTACATAGAATTATATGTGTTGATTAAATAAATAACAATAATAAGTACAATTAAATTAGATATTAGAGTTGGGATACATAATTATAATAAATACATAAAAAAATGAATATGATGGGTAGGTGTACTTATATTTAAAATTGATGATGAAATAATGATGTTGAAGGT
This sequence comes from Sequoiadendron giganteum, assembly GCA_007115665.2. Lineage (NCBI taxonomy): Eukaryota > Viridiplantae > Streptophyta > Pinopsida > Cupressales > Cupressaceae > Sequoiadendron > Sequoiadendron giganteum. The sequence goes on along the minus strand of CM021103.1, from coordinate 38,514,101 downwards.
GCATCAAATTAATTTAGCATTGTCTAAAATTCAATGCCCTTCATCTAATGATAGTCTCATAAAATGTATTATATCATAAATATCTTTGATTCAATTTTAAGTGTTGTGAGAACAATCCTAAATATAGTTGATCTAGTCAATCACATACTTTTTTAAATATACCACATAAAAAAGATATGATAGAATAAGCATATGAAAATACATTGTTTGCCTTTTCCTTCCTACTATCTAAAACTATCAAGGTGGTATTTGATATTTGATTCCTTGATTCTCTTAGAAATTGAAATGTGCTCTACTTATTTTGTAGTTTCCTTGTATTCCTTGATTGAAATTATTTATATTTTCAATATCTTTAAATATTGACATAAATTTTGCACAAGCATGTGCCAAGTCAGCTTATAACATTTAATAGAATAAGGATGGGTAGGGATAAATGAAAATGGATAGGAATCGAGTTATGAGCTAGACTAAGCACAAGAGTATGGGGTAAAAGTACAAAGTTGTGTCACACTTTCGACCAACTTATCAGCACAACTGAATTTAAGTATTTTTAACTAAAAAATAATGTTGGTCAAACATATGATCTAGTAAGATTCATTCTACCTAAGATGGATATGTCCACAACTTTTCCAACTAAAATTGTTGGCTAAGTGCATATTTAGCACCATTTTGAGGCCAATTTATTAAAAAAAATGAAAAACTTGATGTTTCAACAACTCCTAGTCATGTAAATAATAGATTTTTAAATATAAAGATACCCTTTTGTAGATCCATAAGCGCAATTTTCAAAAAATATATATTTTAATAATTTAATTATTATTTATATTTTAATTTTACTAAAAGTAGGTTATCAACAAAAAATATTAGGTTGATTGCCATGTGAAAAAAATAACTAAAACTTATTAAATTTTTTCTTAAAAATATGATGCACTAGATAAAAGAATCAAAGATGGTAGATTTTTTTCTATTTTAGATAAATGGTTAATATGAAAATTGACATCAAATGGAACAACTGTGTTTTAATACACACATTTTAATATTTATTTATATATATATATATATTTATCAAAATTGAAAAAAATATATTCCATGCACTAAAATTTCAAGTTATAAATACACACAATTTATTTGAAGGAAAACGAATAAAATTTACTATATAAAGATCAATGTCTCATGTAACTTCATTTTTCAACATTTTATCATAAACTGAATTATAGTGTCAATTTATAAAAAACTATATTCAAATATTTTTTTTTATTTTTTCAAAAAAATACAAACATAAAATATACTAAAAAATGCATATTTTATTAGTTTACATCATTTCAAAATTCAAAACATATATGCCACTTTTTAGTGAGTAAAGTTTAAAAGTTGGATCCATATTGTTTGTTTCCTTTATAAAAGTGTGACACAACTTTGTACTGTTAGCCTATGGCACTTAATGGATATGTTATTGTATTTAAGACATTCTACCAAGGTGGGCATAAAACTTAATGGAAAATGGCATGGGTATGCTAATTTCACCATTATATTTTCTCCCACTTTAATGTGAATGTGAATCTAACATAAGAATACATTTTAAAGTATATGAACATTTTCAACTGGCATGAAAAACACTCATAAGACACAATAATTATTTTTGTGTTTTTAGTGGTATAAGCACTCCATTGAAACCTATAAAATAGATAAATTATATGCAATAAGTAGCTCCTACCTCAATTTTTTTTAATAAGAACAAACTATGAGTTGTTAAAACTATATATAAATAATTAAATGAAGAGAGAAGGCATAGAAAATTATCTTTTACAAAAGTGATCAAAAATAGTCTATTGTTGTGGTAATGTGATGTGCGTCTATGTGATGTAGCCATGCAATAAAATTCCACTCAATGTGGCAATGCAACAATTATTTATGTTTATGTGATCGTTATCCATAATATGCGGTATTTATGCAATAAATATTTAGATAATGTAGACATGTAATATAATGAATCTCCATGCAAAGAAACAATGTGATAAATCTTCATGTGTTGTGGGCATATAATATGATTAAACTCCACATGATGTGAGAATGTGATAGATTTTTATGTGGTTTAGGAAATTAGTGTACTAAAGCATCATCTACATATGTTGATGAGTCTAGCATAAGTCCTTATTTGAAATATCATTCATGAAAAGAATTAGCAACAATATATGCCCCCCTCTCCCCTTGGGCACCCAAACCAACCACATTGTTGAAGCCATAGGGGCTTATCAAGTCCTTAACCTTGCTAGGCAGTTGAATTTGAATAATGTGTGGATTGAAGGAGATTCCAATAACATAATCCAATGTATTAAGGGGTCTCAAAAACCCTCATGGACTATAGAGAATTGGATAAATTTATCCAAGGAAATCATTAACTCCTTTGAGAACCACTTCATTACCCATATTTATAGGGAAATCAATACGGTGGTTGATTACTTTGCAAACAAGGGGGTTAAGGATAATAATAAAATTATTTGGCATAGGAATGATGGCTTAGAGGCTGATATATTGGCCTCAATGAAGTATGATCGTATCCACGAGAAAATTCAATTTCCCTCTCTGAATAATGATTAAGGTGAAGGTGTGTCTTTCTAAGCAATCTCAGAACTGTTGTCTCATCATATTTCATCAAGGGATGGAGTACTACGGATTTAATAGCCTAATTAATCTTCGATACTTCGCATGCTTTCTGGGTGTTTTTGTGCTCTACTGCAGAGGTATTTTGGAGTCTTCAAAGAAAGATTACATTGCAGATAGAATGGGTGGTGATCATTGTAGATTGGAACCGATGGAATGCAAAGAGTTGAAGACCAATGATAAACTATGGAGGGTGTTGGAGAAGGGAGGCATTATGGGCTATATGGAGAAGCTTCATGGCAGGAATCGGGAGGTTACTAGGGCCTTTGCAAAGGATTGGAACAATGGCAAAATTAACTCTTCGGGAGAAAAGTGACAATTGATGAACAATTGATCTTGAATTTCATTGGGATGCCTATGGAGGGTCTCAAATTCTACAGAGATAGGAAGCTCTCTGATTAGGCGATTAATAATTTTTCGTGCACTGACAAGGAAAGGGAGGACTTGTTGAGAGCTACTAAGAGTAGCTATGACGCTACTAAACTCAATTTGCCGTGGAGGGAGGTTCTGAGGGTGATAATGGAATATATCACATTGGACAGAAGATACACCAGAGTTTTTGGGTATCACTTTGTGCTTCTGAATCACTTTAAGCACCAGGTTAGGGTTTCCTTTCCTTATTATCTCTCTACTTCATTAAATTTGAACCTACAAGATCATGTGTCTAATCTGGTGAGATATCCCATAATCCATGAGCTTTTTCTTGTGCTCATTTACGAACATTTTAAGGCTATGCCAACCATCTCCCAACATACCCCTTCTCCACATTCTGTTCCCGAGAAAGAGGAGTTTTGGGTGATGGCTATTTTGAGAAGGATGCATGGGACACTGAAATGGAAGGGGAGGAGGAGCACCCTGTGAGAGCTAAGAAGAAGGGAAAACCCAAATGCAAACCTAAAGCCTGCACCCTCCCCAAACCTAGTGCGATGACCTCAACTAGCAGGGCTAAGATTATCTATCTAGGGTCTGATGTTTCCAAGTTGAAACAGAAAGGAACACCTAGTGTTTCTCCCAAGGGGAAGGGTAAAAGAAAAATGGTGGAGGACCCCTCCTATCACACTAACCAAGAGGAATCCCAACATACCAGTCCGTCTGAGTACTCCAGTTATCCAACCACAGATAGGGAGGATAGGCCTCGGTTCCTTGATGAATTAAAGGAAGATGATCACTATTTCAAAGTAGAGCATGAATACCCATCTAACGTCCTTGCAATTGCCTGCAATGGCTCTATTGATATTTTTCGTCTGTTCAGGTGGGCCTTGTTTGAGATAAAGGAAATTAAGCTCAATCAAAGGGGTTATAATAGCAGGCTAGAAAAGGTGGAGGAGACTGATAACATGAGAAAGGATAAAGATAGAGCTAAGGATCTATGGACTGAAGATGAAAAGAGGTATATGGTTGAGTTCTTAAAGAAAACTGTGGAGGACTTGGAGCTTTTCAAGAGAAACCATGATGGGAAGCTTTCTGATATAGAGGGGAGGCTAAAGAATGTAAGAGATTCTATTCATAAAGTTTTGGAAATGAGCCACAAAATCCTCAAATCCACTTCCAGTACCATGAATATGATGGTCGAGATTTTGGAAAGAGCACATCAAGTTAAAGCTGTGGTGGAGGTTGAGGATGATAAAGAACAAAGCCAAGCTGAAGGGGTCGGACCTAGTAAACGTACCAAAGCCAATTTGAAAAGGAAGATGGACAAGAATCCTATGGAAATTCAGGAGATGAAGAAATAAGTTATCAACATGGATAACCTGGAAAAGGAAGTTGTTGACATTTTGAGAAATTTGGCTTAGGTTTCCTACTAGTTTTTTGCTGTGTTGTCTTTACGTTGGTCTTTGGTTTTTCTTTATTGGCAACTTTTCATCTTTTGTTGAACTCTTAATGTTTTATTCTATCTTTATCTATTGTTAAAGGGTTTCAAGATCCCTTCAAAACCTATTTTTACCTTAATAAAAAAAAAATGCCCCCTTCAATTGGTTACATTTAACAAATACAAGGAATTGGAAGAGAAGAGAAATAATACATGATTTTAAATAATGATAATGCTAACAATATAAATTTTGTTTCTTGCACATCACACCATCATTCTATCAAGCTAAGAACCCCCTTTTATTGAATTCTTATGATCAATGCTTTAACTTTGTGCTTTTGTCTATGGTCCCTTTGAATTTAAAGTGTAGACCATGATGTTCATTAATGGCATTGATGATGCACTCGTGCACCTTTTGGTTATGCCTATAAAAATTAAAGTATATTTGGTTTGGTTTAGTTCTCCTTGTTCATAAATGTTTTTCCCTTAATAAGACTTCATATTGATATCTATGTTTCTATTTGTCTTGTGTCGAGGAGCTTCTCTTTATGTATATTATGGATTGGTCTTGGTCCATAATATTATTTTAGTCACTCTACTCATGGAGAGTTACCCTACAAATATAGTGTAAATTATTTGAACCTACTATTTTTTCAAGTCTATAGGACCTTTTAATTTTGATTCTATTCATAGTCCCCCATTTTAAGTCCTATGCCCTTTTATTTTATCTATGTTGAAGACTTTAGTTATTAAATTCTACATTATTTTAAATTTTGGAAAGAAGTTGCATGTCAACATTGGAGTGAAATGAACTTGGTCAATGGCTCATGACTTACCATTTTCATTTGATCCTCATCACTCAGTTATGATATAATTTTTCATTGTCATTGGATTATGTCATTGCTTAGCTAGTCCTATCATGACTATTTTTTGTTATGCTTGTGAGTTTACTAGCGTTTTCTAGTATCCAAGCACTTAAGTTGTTTATCACATTCCAAAGTTGATGAGAAACCTATTAATGTAATTTTAGGCACTAGCTTAACTAGCTCTCATTGTCCCTGTTGACAACTTGTTGGACAAGTATATCCATAGTAATATGTAAGTCTATCCACATGTCACATCTATGTACATCACAACCCAGTGGATGTATGAACCACCATATACCTTTAGTCTCATTCAATGTTTTGATGCTGAACAAAGTGTAAAGGTTACAATATAACATTGATCATTATGTTACTTAGATCCATGTATCAATGAGGGGCTGAGACAAAAAAATAAAACAATATAAACTTTGATTTTTTTAATTTCACCTCCACAATTGAACTTATTTAACTTTTGATGGGTAATCCATCTATGACACACACTAATGCCACATTTATATTGAGGAAATAAAAATACAATTGGCATGGAGCTATTGAGTTTTGTTATACTAATGTGTATTTAATGTATTTGCTAAGAGTAACATTACCTTTAGGAGACATGCCAACACTAAAGTGAAATGAACTTATTAAAATTTTCACAACCTATCTCATTTGGTTTTACCCTTTTCATTGATCTTGGGTTGTTTCTTTTGGACAATGATTCTTAATAGATACATCAAATAAAATAAAGGTATTAGAAATGATATATTTGATAGTCCCACTTAATATTAAAATATTTTTCATCTAATTTGTTATGATTTTTGAAGGTTTCTTATTAAATTATTATGTCTATATTTATAGAACTTTATGAAATTTTAAATATGAACACCTCACCATTATTATTTTTTGTACTGTGATCTATAAATACCAATGAATTATGAAATTTGGATTGAATATGGAATATGAATATATGTGATACCAAGAGTTGCACACTCTTGATCCCTTGAGGAAGGATCATGTGCTACTTTCCTCATGACCCATCAAAGTATGTTGTTACTACAACACTTAAGTATAAATTAGAAAAAATCTATGAAGAGGATGGTACACTCGAGTATTATGAAGATGCTAATTTGGACTAGCTAGATGTATATAAAGAAGAAGAATTTTTCAATATGATAATGAAAACTATTATTTTCAATATGAGCCACCAAACATAGATTTTAATCATCTCAAAGAACTAATGCACCGATAGTACAAAAGAGTAACACCTTCCAATGTAAATATCAAGGCTCTTATCAACTGAGTTGTATTGTAAGTTCAAAAGAATTACTAGCTAAGAAATAGGCAAGTGCATTCCAAAGGTAAAGATGGAGTTGTTGACGTTTCATATGTGCTAGTTGCACAAATAGGAAAGGGAGAACAAAAGGATAAAAATTCAAAGAAAAGTGCAAGTAGAATTCCAGGGAAGTCACTATTGGAAGTTGAGCTGGCCATTTTCCCCAAAAGGTGCACTTGTTCAAGAAGCCACTACCATCCCCAATAAGGACCAATGAGAGGTTGTTAAACCATGTCATGAATCATGAGGAGAGACATTGGACACATTCCAACAATCCCCCCTTAGCATTACCCGAGGGGATTCGAACCCGTGCCTTGCTTTGGTACCACTTATTGGAAGTTGAGCTGGTTGTTTTTCCCAAAAGGTGCACCTATTCAGGAAACCACTACCATCCTAGATAAGGAATAGTGGGAAGCTATTAAACCATGTCACAAATCATGAGGGGAGATGTTGGACACATTCCAATAGTTACCACCTAGAAAGAAAGTACATATGTCAAATACATCCCTACTGAAGAAATATGTCCCTAAACAAAAGAGTGTTGATGTTCCAATACAAAAATATAGAGAATCCAAAGTTGAGTGGAGATAATGCCAAGAAATATAGACCAAGGAAGCAATTAATGAGAAAAAAAATATTGTCAAGGAAGTTGAAATAAAGTCAACACAAGGTAGGTTGCTATTAGTTATTAGGTAGAGTCTTTCATCCATAATTATACTTATGTTATAACTATTCAACTATCCACTTTCTTGCAAGAATGTCATTCAATTGACATGGATTGAAAGCATTGAGTCAACTGAGAGTTCAAGTTACTTGGAATCCCCAAACATAAAGAAAGGTATTACTTCATATTAATACTCTCACTATTTTTATCACCCTAGTAAATTTTTTGGCAATCCTAAGGAATGTTCTAATGAAGTTAATGTTTAAGAGGCACGTGATATTTACTTGGGCTTAGTGTCGACTAGCAATCAATAGGTAATTGATCCATTTTACACATATTTTATAATAAAATAAATCGGTGTACAATTTTATGCTAAATTACATTTTGTATTCAACATTGTGATGTCATTGGAGGTCATAAAATTAGTTAGGCCTACAAGTATCTAAATCATATGGTAAACTTTTTCTATGGATTCTCATGAAGTAAATGTAATTAGGGTAGTAAAAATTATTGAGGTGTAGCTTGCTACATACCCTGATAAATACTTCTCAATGGATATTACCATAGTTGGTTGTCTAGCGAAATTGGGTATGCTACTATCAAAGAAGTGGTTAGAATCAATCGATGGAAACATATAGATAAACCTATCCTATAAAAATTCCAATCTCATGGGGAAAAGAAGATGCTTCACATTATGGAGAATCTAGATGAAGCAAAGAATGAGGTTTGTTACTTTGACACTAATATAGGTTATTTAACTAGATATTATGATGAGATTGGAAAACAACTTAATTTTGATTTGTTTTCCCTACATTAATATCCAAAAAGTTTTGAAATTTGGAATATGTATTTTGATGGTGCATGTTCAAGAGAAGGAAACAATGTAAGAGTTGTATTAGTGTGACTTGATGGAACAAATTATAAATTCACATTCAGATTAAATTTTGAATACGCTAATAATGTGGCTAAATATGAAGCTTTGTTTCTTTCTTTGAATATGGTTTCATATTTGGGATCGAATGTATTAGAGTGCATGATGATTCAAAAAATTTAGTGTTTCAAATTAGAGGTGCATATTCTATGAAAGAAAAACGATTGAAGACATATAGTAATGTTGTATGGAATACTATTGAGATGTTTGAGGCCTTTGATATTAAATGAGTTGAAAATAAAAATGTAGTGTCATAAATTCTCACCCCTGAGAATTTCACACTATGTTTAGCTCCCCCTATGTTCTTGGACCTAATTGTGCTCATAATTTGCATGTTTCATGGTCATTTTCAGAAAATCAAAATAAAATTGGGAGTTAATATTAATTATTTATTTGACGACACTAAAAGCCCCAAAATAGGTCTAGTCTAGAGCACCATCGCCCTTAACCAACATATTTTGGCCCAATTTTAAACATGTTACTGTCATTTGTATATTTACAATTTAGATTCATTTGTCGAATTTTCATTATTAATTTTACGGGAAAATAAATAAATACAAGTCTTTTTCACCATTTAAACACCTAGCAAATATTTTGAGCAATTGAGAAACCTAAAAAGTAGTCAAGAGTAGAATAAGCATTATTACGTCACTTTTTCATCAATTGAGATTCATGTTAGCAATGCATCAAGTTTATGAGTAATATTATTCATGGTTAATGTTCATTTGTTTTGTGAGTACTAACACTTGTAGAACCTTTAATCAAGCATCCAATTATCCTTGCATGAGATGAGTACCATGACTTCAATCTATCAAGGAAAGCATAGCTGAGTGGTAAGTTGCAACACTTGTCATTTATCACTTGTTTTTATCCATTTGCCTTTGCTCGAGCAAGTGTAAGCACTCTTTACACCATCATAGTCATTGTGGAGGCGGAAACACCAAAACAAGGTTTGAATTAAGAAAGCCCCTATATGAAACAACCCTTTCTCCCCTCTCTTTTTTGTAGGTGGTAGATTTGAAGTGAATTTAGAAGATTGAAGACCTAAAAGCAAGATCAAGCATTCAAACCTCCTACCTCAACAAATTAGGGCAATAATAATTAGTCATCAACAAACTAAGTTTTGAAGTTGAGTCCAAGAATGAAGAACCTATAGAATGTAACCTACTGAGACCTTTTCATAGATTTTGGAAAGTAGCATTCTTCAATCTAGGGTGCCACTGCCCCTAACCATGAAACTTCAACCCTAATTTGCATGTTAGGTTCCTTTGTCTCTACATTCTATTGTTCTATTGTCAATTTCTATGTTTTAGTTATGTATTATTTTATTCATATCAGTTTATTGTAGATCCATAATTAACCTAGTTTACTTTCAAATCACACATATCACATCCAATCTCAATCCATCAACACACAAAACAATAGGAACTAAAACCCTAATCCACCATTCTCTCTCTTCCATTCAAAATAGTAGCCAAGTGGTCTTGTGATCAATTTTGGTTCCTCTCTAATGTAATGTTAGGAACAAGGTGTGATTTAGACACGAGATCCCAGGATAATGTAATTTTGATTCAAAAAAATGTTCAAGAATGCCACTAAGGATTGTGTGGTAGGAATTTCATGTCAAAATATATTTCTCATAAAATTATGAGAGTTGGTTATTGGTGGCCCACACTAAATTCAGAGATGTGATCATGTTTATAAAATAACGTGATGTGTGCTAGACATTCTCTAGTAACTTAATTTTTTTAGGTGTGCTCCCCCTCACTACCATTCAATAGAGGTTCCATTCCAATAGTGGGATATAGACTTTATAAGAAAATTAATAGAAAAATATAACAATGAATACAAGGAGATATTGGTGGCTACTAATTACTTCACAAAATGGATACATGATCCCTACAAGAAATATTACCTGAAGAGTAGTCATTGAATTTATGTTGAATAATCTAATTACTAGGTTTGGTGTGTTATCTAGAATATTTGTTCATAATGTAATGCATTTTAGATATTGTGTTTTGTTGATGTTTGTTCACAATATGTGATCTCATTAACACATTCATTCCCTTATCATTCATAGGGAAATGAAAAAGTTGAGTCCTATAACAAAAACATCATAAATATTAGTACCTTTTCTTCTTTTCATAAAGATCAAGATCAAGTGGATATTCTAGAACTTCTTGAGAAACATTAATCACTTTCAAATTATTCAGTAGATCAAGTTAAATACAAATAAGCTGACTCAAACTATTTTGAAAAAGGAAAAACAAATATTTAATTATTTCAAAACTGATCGAGCCATACCTAACGAACATCAAGACTCTATCTATTCCACCATTCTTTCTCAAAATACCAATACGAGGGTAAAAAATTTAAAAAAGAAACTCGTCGTACAATTATGGTGTGATAAACAATGGGGAAAGTGAAGAATCCCTTGTATTGATTTAATTCTTAGAATGCCTAGAGAATACCTATTCTATATAAAAACAACATTTTTTCTTTTTTGAATGACCCTAGATCATAAATGATAAAATATAAGAATATTATAGAAGGTTATTCAATTGAAAAAAATGGAATTCTCTTGAAAACCAATTATACGAAGGGCCTAGATAAAAAATAAAAAGGTTTATGCTTCTCTTATTTTAGTAAGAACAAATAAGGTCATTATCAATATGATTCAAATTAGCTTATTGAAATACCCTTTTTAAATATGGCAAAAAGTGAAAATATAGCAAGTTCTCAATTTTTGTTTCATAACAAATTAGATTACACTAATTTTTTTTTTCAAATGACCAAAGTAAATTACTTAGTAAGGGAACAATTTTTTCATTACGTAATGAGAATAAAAAAGATGAATATTTTATGATTCTTTCTCCTAATTTTTTTGCAAATTGTTCTATTATTTAAATTTTTTGAATACAGTAAAAAGGTTGGATGCAAATAGAAAAATAATTGAATTGTCAAGTCTCCTAGGTCATTTACATAGTATTGCTAACTGTTTCCCATATTCTCATTTCATAACTTATAAAAAAGTGTTACCAAATTAACATTCAATTTTTAACAATGACTTAAATACTTTCCAAGCAGCTAAATGTTACTTTATGGACAAAAAGAGAGGAAATTATAAATTTGATTCATAGAGGATATTAATTTCATTTTTTTGAATTTGAATTTATATTTTTACAAGTATCCAATTATTTTGAAAAAATATTTCTAGTAGTCAGTCTTGGACAATTTCTTTAGATATTCGAAGATAAACAAATCCAAGGATCTAGTCAAATTGTAGTTGTTCATGAGGAATCTTTCATCATTAGATCAACTAAACCTATTTGGGTACTCAAGGAGAAACTCTTAATAGTTATTATGGGAAAATTCTTTACGAAGGAGATAGATTAATACCTCTCTTATACAAATGATATAATTCAAGGTCTTCCTAAAGTTGAACATTTGTCAAAAGTCCATTTGAATACTTCATGGTCAACACCTTAAGTACTACTTCTCCCGAGGGTAGGGTTCTTTGAACCTTTGTATATTATTTTTCTCTTGTTGTTTTCTATGTTTTTTCTTATATATTTGTGATGTGTGTGCTTTCGTATAGTTATGATCCTTGTTTGATCATGATGAAGTATGCTGTCTTTATCTTCCCTTTTATTCTTATTTTTGGGTCTACCCCCAAAGATCTAGATCCTTGCTATGCTTGCAGGAGACACATTATCCCCAACAAGAGCTAATGTTAGTACCCCATTTTTATATATATTTTTTATATGATTTTCCAAGTTGTCTTGCAATGGATTTGTGTTATCCCACCTTTTATAACTGATCTGAGATAGTATAAGTGGGTTTTTTCATGAGTCAACATGTTTCTTAAAGTGCCACCCTATTTTATCCCCTATGTGCTCATCATGTTTCCAATGATGTAAAAAATCTAAAAAATTCTAAGTGTTGGGTTTGTTTGGGTCATTTTCTTTTAAGTTTTTAAGAGTTGTTAGAAAGTCAAATTTTTAGGGTTTTCTATCATGATAAACCATCCCATCCATCTCTACCTTCCCCTTTGTTCTTATTGTGTTGGTAGAATTCATCTTCCTAGAATACCATCCATCTAAGCCCCAAAAATCCCAACCCAATGCCTTAGATAATTTTAAGCATTGAAGTTTCAAACTTATGCTTCCCTCTATATTGTTTCCCTAGTGTCCTTGATTTTTGATCTCTAAAAGTTTGCACTAGAAACTTAAGTCTTTCATTTGTGTTGGACTTTCAAACTTTCTTATCCTATCATGCCTTTCTCTCTTTCCCCATCAAACTATCAAAGTTTCTTTTCCCTAAGTACCATTCACATGTTATCCTTGACTCCTGACTCCCAAATTAATATTTTCACTAAGTGTTCTATCAAAATTAGAGTTGCGACCTTACTTCTAACACCCGATCCCCTATTTTTCTACAATCCTAAGGCCCAACCCTCAAAGTTACCTTCATGTTTCTCCTTGGTCCAAAGTTCCCCATGAGCTTAGAACCCTGACACAACTCGCCTTATCCCTAGAATTTGAACCTTTGGGGTAAATCTAGACCCTTGCACTAGGTTCTAGGGGTAAGGTCCTCAAAATTTGATCACCGCTTAATTTTTCTTTTCTTAATTTAATTTTGGACTTGTGGGAGAACCTCAAACCTTAACACCAATTTCCAAGTCCACCTCATACTTTGATTCTTTAATGTAGAGCATGGGTATCAAAGAAAAAACTCAGTCAAACAATCCTTTGTCAAAGTCTTTACACACCAAACAAGATTACTTTCTTCACAAATTGCAACTAGGCCTTGTAAGACAACAAATGAGGTTTTTTTGACATAATTTTCAAACCAGACCTCAAAACAAGAAAATAATTGCAGATTTAGATACCCATTAAGGCATTCAAAAACATATCTAATTTACAGGTAGGGGTATTTTGGAACACCATGGTCAAAAATCTGTTGCTACACTTGAAACTAGGCCCACTTAGGCTTTTCTATTAGGTCTCAACAAAGGTTTCACACTCTTGGCTTCAAGTATTCATCTCGATGGCTCAGAAACTTCATATAATATCTATCAAACCCCTTTCAAGCAATTTAAATCACTACCTAAGTGTTCTTCTTCAAATCCTAACTCCTATGCAACTTGTTTGCCAAAACCATGAGGGTTTCTGACCTAAGGCATAAACAAATTTGCAACTACCTTCATCCCATACTCCTGCAACTTCAAGAACACAAAAATCAACATGTCTACACCAATTCTACCTAGTTCAAGGGTTGTTCAATGGTGGAATGGAAAGAAATCCATGATTTTCAGTTAGAACACACCATAAAGAGGGTTTCAAACAACCTTTAGTAAATCTGCTCTAACTCCTTCAAAACTTGATGAATTCAAATTAAAAAAAAGAAAAATAACAAGGATTCAATGTCCCATGAACTCCAATCAATGTTTGTTCACTCTCAGGCCGTACAAGGCCATACAAATCTCTATACAACAAAATTAGGCTTGAAAAACGTAGAAACAAAGTATTTTATTGTTTCAAATTCAAATTTCCAACAACTAAACCCTCAACCAACATTCACCTATCCTTTTAAAACATTAAAAATATTTTCCAACCATTTTCCCACCAAAACTAAAGAACCAACCGTTCAACTTCCCAAAAAGTGCAAAAAATGCAAAAGTTGCATGAAACATTTTGCAACTTTTGGCAACTTTTGACCATATTTATGAAGTTGACTCAACATGATTCAAAACAACTTAAAGACATGAGAAATGGTACTCAAGACCTTTATTACATGCAAAATGACTCAAATAGACCAAAATAATATTACTTAGAAACTTTTTGCATTAAGACCTATGTTGCCCTGCACCATACTCCTCGAGCAAAATGAATTCAAGTCCCCTTGAGGACAATGCTAACATTAGATTGATGCTTGTTCATGCCATTATATGACCTCCAAGTGACATATCCATTTGGTAAACGCTTCCAATGAACCAAATACTAAAAAATAGACATTGTCCTTTGTGGTTTTGAATTCTTTTACACCTAGGGCATACTCCAACCTTAAAGAATTGTTTGATGGATGATCCTTGACCTGTCCTTCACTTGAAAACATTGTTGAACCAACATCATCACCTACTACCATATCTCCTCCATCCTTGTAATGAACCTTCTTGTTCTTCACCTTTGATGTATGCTTGGATTTTTCCACATTCCCAAGTAGTTTACCCTTGACCTCTTCACCTTTGCGTTTCATCTTTTCCATCTGTTGGTGTATCCTTGTAGTTGCTACTTGATCAAATATATTAACCTCTAGTATGGAAGAATTAGAATGACCAAAATCCCCTTTTTAAATCAACAAATGGAACACCTCTTCTATCCTCATAGCAACATTCTCCTTAAGCCAATATTGAATCTCCAAAATCAATTCATCCTTGACCTTCAACACAAAAAATCTTGACACCAACTCAATATCATTTCCCTCCAAAATTAAGTCATTCTTCACTTATGTTGTCATAGTATCTCTAGGTTCAAAAGTGGCTGCAAAATCCATGCACTTTTCTTCCTCTACCTTTATGAACTCCTTCCTACCTACCATCATCACATTAGCTCCCTTACTTTTTCCTTTGTCCTCCTCTTTCAATAGTGTCAAAGTATAGGAGACCCCATCCTTTTCTATCTTATAGGTATTTCTCCTTCCATCATACATAGCATGCCTATCAAATTGCCAAGGCCTCCCTAGCAAAAAATAACATACATCCATAGGTAATATGTCACATAGAATTATGTCCTTATACCCTCCTATATTGAACTTTACCTAACTTTTTTCATTTACCAAAACATATTGTCCCCCATTCAACCAAGAGACTTTGTAAGGAGTATCATGTGGTATTCTAGGCAACTTAAGCTTTTCAACCATCTCAACTGAAACCATTTTATCTGTACTTCCTGAATCAATTACAACTTTACAAACTTTACCCAAGCACTTACAAGTTGTCTTGAAAAGAGTCTTCCTTTGTGGTGGCTCCTTCTCTATTGATACCTTGATGAGAATTCTTCTTACCACGAGTGGTTCACCAACCTCTAAAGTAACATGTTGTGATGGAGAGTTTACACTCTCATTGTCATCTTCTTGCACCAATTGAGCTCTTCTTTCTCCTCCATGTGAAGTAGAGGCTTGACCTTCATTTCACTGGCATGCTTGATGTCCAAACTTGTTGCATTGGTAACACCTTCCTGTGAATCCTTGTGAACCTCTCCCTTGACCTCCAAATCTGCCTCTAAAGCCTGATCTTCCTCCTCTAAATCCACCTCTCTGATTTGCAACTTGGTCTTGAACTTTTCTTGCATCTTCTTGGCTCTCATGTGACTACCTTGGGTTAGAAAATAAACCTCTTCATCTAGAATTGCTGCCACTGCCCCTGTTTGACTTGCTTGCCTTCTCTTTAGCTTTTCTTTAGCCCTAATTGCCATTTGATAGCATTCCTCAACTGTTCTTGGATTTGCCAAAGTTAACTCATCTTGAATGTTGAATATTAACCCACTAAGATGTCTAGCTACCTTCTCCACATCATCCTCCATGTGAACTTCTCTTATACTCAACTTATAGAACTCATTAGTGTAGGCTTTGACATCCATATCTTTTTGTTTCAGACCTTGAAGTTGTTGGAGTTGAGAAGATACAACTTCATAGGAGCCCAAAGATCTTTGCAAGCAAATAACCTGTTACAAGGAGAAGCAAAGAGAAGCAACAAAGGAAATGCTCAAGAATGTGGAGCAATGTATTCACCTGAAAATGTAAAATGAATTAATAATACAAAAGATAGTTTTCAACTACATATAGATGAAAACCCTAAAAAGGAAAACCCTAGGCTTGCACAATAATAATTAATAAAGTAATTAATTATTATGCACCTAATGTTAGCTTAAGTGAAAAGAGGTAAAAGGGAACTTTAAGTAACTAAACAAATATTGTTTAATTAATAAAGTAAATACCCAATTACTCTAACACCCCCCTTTAAGCTAGACTTAGGGAGAAGCTAAAACCTAGAAGAAGCTACTGAAAGCAAAAGCAATGGGTCCCGACAACAAGGCCAGATCAGGTACCCATGTACAAAATCAATGCAAACTAAATGAAATGGGGTAAAGGAGAAAACCCAGTGGGAACAAAACTCCTCCCCAAAATAGAATGCAAGGAAGGAATGCAATGCACTAATGAAAGAAGGATAGGAGGTGGATAACATGATACCCCCCATAGACAACTTCTATCATATAAGTACATGTACAATGGTCTCCATAGGAGAGATAGAAAGAGAGAAGAAGGCCCCCCCACAATGAAGAAACTTCTGTCACAATGGTAGATGCCTGATGTAGAATCCAAAAGGAGATCCTGAAGCGGCAAATGATATTCCTCCCCTTGGGAAGAAATGGATCCATGGACTTGTGTCGAAGAAACCCTGTGAAGAATGATGAACCAATCTGTCTCAAGATGTGTGCCATGATAGGATGCTGAAGAGTCTCACTGTCTGAACTGAAACAAATAATGCCAAATCCAAATTGATGTGGAGAATACTGAAATGCAACCTCTGAATGCATGGATAATGGTGGGCGAATAGTGATAACCTGACTGTCAAGGTAGAGGAGATGAATGTCCTCAAAATAATCCTCCAAATCTGTAATATAGGACTCAACAAACAAGAAATATATGTTGTAACATAAGAGTCCAAAGTAGCTATGTCTGGAAGATGTATGATTCCCTGCTGCACTGAATCAAGAACAACAAGAGATGTTGATGAAGTCTTAGTTTGAAGAGTAGGAACTATGAGACAAACCTTTGATCCATCGGAACAAGTAAGGGTGTGTAAATACTCAAGCTCCTCTAAAGTATCATGATCAAATGGTGTATTCTCTCGCCAAGCAATGGGTTAGAGACAATCTGAAGCAGGATCCTCTGGGAATGGAGATAGAATAGGGTCTCCATAGATCTCCCAAAGATGTGTCCAAAGTGGGTGAGGACAATCAATGTCCGATATAACCAACACAGTGTCATGATCAACACTAGACAATATAAGTCCTACTATGTGATTTCTAATAATATCCCATGCTAATCTGCCCTCTAAAGTTGCTGGTTCAGGTATGAGATCATACAAATAAGGCAAAAAATTAAGCCACCTACAATGTGTAAGTATACCCTTTGCCCATGACTCATAATTACCCCATTCTAGAAGAATAACTGAAGGGTGAGTAGAAAAACCCATGATAACTCTTCAAATGAAATATTTAGAGACTAATGATCTCAATAATGATAAAGCATATCAACATAACCCATCCAACACAAACAAAGCCCATGTAGGAGCCAGGATGACCAAGTAATTGAGCAAAGTGTAAAAAAACACAAAGCTAAATAAATAATACTTGTTAAATATTCTAATAAAATAGACTATATATTTGGAAAGATCACTGTAATACCTTTCCAACGCCTATTTGTAGCGCAAAATGGAGTTCAGACGCAAAAGATACACCCCTTGGAGTGAAAAAACCAAGTTCTGACTTTGATTGGCAAAAAAGACTACAAAACTACAAAATCAGGAAAAATTACCCGTACCACTGGAATGGCGCCGAAACCAGCTTTTCGGTGATATCTCGTTGTCGAAAATCCGAGAAAAAATGCCCATTTTATGCCTGATTTAGCGCAAGCTGCTCCATTGTGCTAAAAGAAATGTTCACAGCCCTCAAGGGCTAAAGTCTTCGGCCCCTGGTCACGTGGACGACCAGGGGACTGGTGGCTGGGTGCTGCGCGAGCGGCTCCTGGTCATCAATATGACCGACACAGGGGCTGATCGGCTCGCAGGGGGTTGAACCAGAGCACCCGGTCGCCGATATGACCCTGCAGGGTGTGGATAAGCCCGCGGGGGCTGCAAACCGACGGAGTTGGCGGGGCTGCAAACCGGCAGAGTGGCGGAGTCTGCGGGGCAGGTGGCAGCCGACCGATGGGCGGAGCGAGGGCTGAGGCCGTTGGTGGCGGTGGTCGTCGGGTGGCCAAGCAGTGGCTGACGAATTTCCAATGGGCAGTGCAAAAAATAAATAAAAAACCTTAGATTTTTTATTTTTATTTTTAATTTTTTTGCGATTTTTTTGCTGAGGGGGCTGTACGGCCAAACCCTAAATTTTTTTTTGCATCCCTTGTTGACTGTGACCAAAATCGACGATTTGATAGTCGATTTAGGGGTTTTTGGGCGCTACGAATCCAATGGAACTGTTCGTTTGGGCCCAAAGTGAACCTAAAATTTAGAGTATGCTGAATCCACAAGAAGAAACCTTAGAACCCTAGATTTGCTTCCAATGCAAAAATCTCAAAACAAGAACAAGCAACTGCAAATCTGAAACTTTGATACCATGTTGGAGTTGAGAAGATACAACTTCATAGGAGCCCAAAGATCTTTGCAAGCAAATAACCTGTTACAAGGAGAAACAAAGAGAAGCAACAAAGGAAATGCTCAAGAATGTGGAGCAATGTATTCACCTGAAAATGTAAAATGAATTAATAATACAAAAGATAGTTTTCAACTACATATAGATGAAAACCCTAAAAAGGAAAACCCTAGGCTTGCACAATAATAATTAATAAAGTAATTAATTATTATGCACCTAATGTTAGCTTAAGTGAAAAGAGGTAAAAGAGAACTTTAAGTAACTAAACAAATATTGTTTAATTAATAAAGTAAATACCCAATTACTCAAACAAAAGTTTCTTGTACAATTGAATTACATAATCAACCGGTAAGAACTTACCTTTAAGCTTAGCCACCATTCTGTCCCAATAGACAATTTTTTACTTGTCTTTCTTCCTCCTTTCAATATGCTCATAATCCCACCAAAGTAGAGTATGACCCTTCAATTTTGTTTTAGCTATCTTAATCCTTTGTTCCCCAGGTACATCTTCACATTCAAATTAATTATCAAGTGTTGCTATCTAATCTAAAAGCTCTTCATCATTCAAGTTCCCTCCATACATAGGTACATCAATATTTATCTTGTGTTTATCTACCTTGAATTCTCTCAGTAGCTTGGCCATCTTTTGCTCATCAGGATCCAACTCTTCCTCTTCTTCTTCTCGGGGATTCTCCTCTTCCCCTTCTTCTTCATGGTCACTCACATCACCCATGACCATACCTCTCCTCTGACTTGTTTCAATAGCCTCAAGAATTTCTATCATCCTATCTTGGAGTTCATTCAATCTCCTAATCTCTCTTGAAGTCTTCTCTTCCATTTCATTCATTTTCCTAGCCATAGTGTTACCTTTTGGAGGCATCTTGTTCTTCTTTCAACACAACTTATCTTCTTCAGATTAGACCTATGATTTGATGCCAATTTTATGTAGAATAGGGGTATCAAAGACCAAACTCGTCAAAGTATTTACACACCAAACAAGGTTACTTTCTTCACAAATTGTAGCTAGGCCTTGTAAGACAACAAATGAAGTTTTTTTGACATAATTTTCAAACTAGACCTCAAACCCAAAAAATAATTGCAGATTTAGATACCCATTAAAGCATTTGAAAAACATATCTAATTTGTAGGTGGGGGTATTTTGGAGCACCAAGGTCAAAAATCTACTGCTACGTTTGAAACTAGGCCCAATTAGGCTTTTTCTATTAGGTCTCAACAAAGGTTTCACACTCTTGGCTTCAAGTATTCATCCCAATGGCTTAGAAACTTCATATAATTTCTATCAAACCCCTTTCAAGCAATTTAAATCACTACCTAAGTTTTCTTCTTCAAATCCTAACTCCTATGCAACTTCTTTGCCAAAACCATGAGGGTTTCTGATCTAGGGCATCAACAAATCTGCAACTACCTTCATCCCCTGCTCCTGCAACTTCAAGAACACAAATCAAAATTTCTACACCAATTCTACCTAGTTCAAGGGTTGTTCAACAGTGGAATAGAAAGAAATCCATGATTTTCAGTCATAACACACCCTAAAAGAGGGTTTCAAACAACCTTTAGTAAATATGCTCTAACTCCTTCAAAACTTAATGAATTAAAATTAAACAAAAAGAAAAAGGATTCAATTCACCATGAACTCCAATCAATGTTTGTTCACTCCCAGGCTGTACAGGGCCGTAAAATCTCTATAGCAGCAAAATTAGACTTCAAAAATGCAAAAATAGAGCATTTTATTGTTTCAAATTCAAATTTCCAACAAATGATCCCTCAAACAACATTCACCTATCCTTTTAAAATATTACAAAGCTTTGCCAATTGTTTTCCCATTAAAACTAAATACCCAACTGTTCAACTTCCCCAAAAGTGCAAAAATGCAAAAGTTGCATGACAACATTTTGCAACTTTTGATCATATTTACAAAATTAACTCAACATGACTCAAAACAACTTAAAAACATGAGAAATGGTCCTCAAGACCTTATTACATGAGAAATGAATCAACTAGACCAAAATACTAACACTTATCAACTTTTTGCATTAAGACCTATGGTGCCTTGCACCATTCTTTCGCCTTTCTCTCTCACTTTCTTTCATCTCTAGGTCCCTATTCTAATTTCTATTTTACTCCTAAAGCTCAGTATCTTAGTGTGTCTTTTCAAACCTTGGACTCTTAGAGGGACCTTTCAACACTCATGCACTTTTGATATCCTAAGTCCCTCTTAGGACCTAATCCCTAATCCATTCTTCTCAGAATTGTAGACCTCTACATGACTCCACACTTTATCCCATTTCCCTATTTCTTCTCACCTCCCAATTCCCACTATTTCATTCATGCATTTCCTTTGTTGGGCTAGAAAATTTCCTTTGCACATCCGAACTTGGTTCTAAGGCCCCTTTTGGACTTGAGAGCTTGCCAAATATTTTGTAGCTTTTTAAAACCCTTTGCTCCAAGATTGCTCCCATCTACCACTAGTGTGCCCTAGGCCACCATTGATGACCCGATATGATACATAATGACCATTTACAAAATATTTTCCTACCCAAAAATAACTATTTATCAAGATGGACACAAACTCAAACATTTCTAGCAATGAAAAGGGGGTGCCACTTATGATGTTTTTAATGTAACAAGTGAAGCTTAGTCACTTTCCCAACAAAATTCCCAGGCTCTTTCTCAGCTTACACTCTAGAACTAACTAAAAAATTAATAACAAGCACACCTATAGATTGATGAATTATATCCCCCCATGTTTTCCTAGTACATCCAGATAGATTTGCAATGAAATTTGTGGCATGAGCTAACTTGAAAATAACACTTGATAGGCATGGGAATCCTCTACAATGTATCATTTTATGGTTTTGCATATTTATTATGGATCTTGGTATATATATTGGAATGAGTAAAATATTAAATCAAATTCCATTCAAGAGGATGAAAAATAGAGAAGCGAGCGGTTGCAGAGCCGACAAAAAGATGTTGTGAGAAGCCTTAAGATTTCATTTTCTAGTTTTGGGTATTGTAATTTTGAAATTGTATTGATGTGAGTTTGTTTGAAATATGTAACATAACAACTATAAATTTGAAGAGTGAGTGTAACCCAATTGATTGATTCAAAATTATTGAATATCTCTAAGAGTCTTTGTGTATTGTGTTGACATATTTTGAATATTAGGTCAACTAAAAGGCCACATAATGATTCTAAATATTTTTTAATGTATCTTCTTAAGACTAATAAAGAAATATATAGGTTTATTGCTAGATTATTAAGAATATTCGTTTAAAGTTGTGCAATTTTTGTTATTTATTTATTTGCATGTGTATAACCTACTTTATATGTGCATTTGAGTAAATATAGTCTTCAAGTGTATCTTGATTAAGGTATCTCATTTGATTTCATTTGTTACATGTTTTTCTTAAATCCAATACTACATGCTCATTGGATACATGCATTGGTCTCTAATTTATTCTCCATTCCATCATCTCAACGTATTGAAACAAACTAAATATTATATAATTTCATTTTTAATAGTGTTCTTATTAGCTTCCATGTATAAGTGCATAATGGTAATAAGGGTTGTTATATCCATATGAGCCTTTGTTACTATAAAGGTGCATAATAGATCATTTGTTCAAATCAACACATAAGTATGTAATAAAAACTAGAATGGGGGTACATTATGCACCAGATATGGTTTGCAACAAGATAACTATTCAATCCTTATGATATTGTACAACTCAATGCATGAGGGAAATCTCATTAGTCTTGCAAAACCAAAAGTGAATGAGGTTTTACCCATCTCAATAATTTGTTCTCAGTCACCCAACCTAAACATAGGTTTTGTGATATTTTCCCAAGTTTGACACTCTTGGCACTTGCAAGATAACCCATCTTGAAGCATTTGGGGCTTACAACTTAGATCACAAATAAGGTCAATTGGGTTATTTTCTTAAATTTTAGAGATCAAAGATATCTACATTTTGAGTATCAAAGAATTGATGGTGAATAATTTAGAATATGTATTTGGGCCAAATGACCTCTATAGCCTAAAAATTGTATTTTTTATTTATTTTATAGCTTAAAAATTGTATTTTTTCTATTAGCTTAGAAATTGTATTTTTTTGTATTCTTAAGATTAGGGCTAATTTTTAGACACCTTTCCTAATAATTCTAAAATTCTATAAATAAAATCTAAATTTACATACCCTTTAAAAATAAATTTAAATAACTACTTTTTTTATACGAATGATTAGTTTATTGTATCATTGTGGGATGTGGCACAAAATACTTAAGACATGCATGATGCAACAAAATCATCCTTTGTTTTATCCAATAATGTTTATGTGTTTTTCGAATTGCAACATAATCAATTTATGTTGACTATCATGAATAGTAAAATATATCAAGCTTTAAAGATGATAATGACTATTTTTTGGTAATTAAAGATGTTACATGGATACATGTATACTGCTCAAGTACTTATATAGGAAAGAATTTCCCAACATGGACCAAATAACTCTTCTATGAGATGGTAGACATGCACTCCAAGTGATTGGAAATGAATCAACATATTAGTCTATTTAGATAGTTAAGTTGCTTTATAGCAAGTTTAAATGACACAATAAAAAATTAGAGCTCTAACTTTTGGTTCTATACATGTGGCATGAAATTTATATCTAAGATTTTGTCAACTACACTCTTTTCATTTTAAACACAAGGTCAAGTTGAGTAATTCCATTGAATTATTCTTTTTTGTAGGAGTGGACCCATCATCATTGCAGTTTTTAGAAAAAAAACTAATGATAATGCCTAAAGTCTACACTCTTCTCCAATAAAGTGACTTTAAATAGAATGTGATATCAATTCATTAAAAAAAAATTAGATATGTATGGAGAAGATAAGAAGAATAAATAATAAAAAAAGTGAGTGATATGGAGATATACGTAAATATCACAAACAAGCAAATAAATTCTATCAATAAAGTAGGTGATAGGAAGATGTAAATAAATACAACAAACAAACAAATAAATTCTATCACTAAAGTAGGTGATGGGGAGGTGATAGGAAGATGCAAATAAACACAACGAACAAGCGAACAAATAAATTTGACTAATAAAGTAAGTGATACAGAATGCAAACTATGTTAGGAACTATTTAAAAAATATTTTTTGAAAACCTTACACTCTTAACTTTTTCAATAGTAACTTGTATAATAACAATCAAAAGTATATATACTCTATACAATAACAAACAAAAATACAAAAGATTTTGTCGTGAACAATAAGTACCTCATGTGAAATTATAAGATCACAGTCTAAAAGTAATTTATAATGTATGAATGAATGAATAACTTTTAACATCCGCCAAACTAAAAATAAAGTACAAAAAATTTTGTCGTGAATAATAAAATGTATTATGTGAAATTACAAGATAAGATAATTCCCTAATATATGAATGAATAACTTCTAACATCCGAAAAATAGATATGGATGAGTAATTGAAAGAAAAAACAAACAATTTATTTGGGTCAATCGAGGGCCCCGTAAACAGAACATCGCATTAGTCCGAATAAATACTGAACAGGATAATGTAAGCCTGTGTGTTAAAATATCTGTTTTTACAGGTGAGAGAAAATAAAATAAGAAAACTTCTTTTGTCTTACGCCTCCATTGAGAGGGAAGCAGGATGAGATGGGGTTAAAATTCGATCAAGTTGGGGAAGGTTTGTTTGTGGGTGGGGTTGTTTGTTGCTTCACCCGAGTGATGTCACAGTCGGCCCCGACCTCTTGTTGGGTTGGGGTTTTAAAAATTGGGAAAGCAATTCTACATTGCATTTCTTTGTGTGTGGACAGAATTGTTTACTGTTTAATAAGAAGAGGAGGAAGAAGGGAGGAGGAAGGAGGGCCATATATACATAGGTAATGGGCATCCATACCTGCCCCCCGGCTTTCGTTTGTTTGCTGGCGAATAAAAGGCGCCGGCCATTGGTGGACATTGGTGGACAAGCACGTACCAATCGAGATCTATCACCAAAATTTCTCCGCCCACAAAATATCTCGGGCGGAGTACGTTGGGACTCGATCCCGTGACACCAATCACTTGGCTTCCACAAATACAGAGTGTGAGTGCCCTCAGATCTCTTCTCTCGCGCCTCTTTGATATGTGTCAGCCGCACCAGCTGTGGATATTCCCGCACTTCTCGCGGGTTGTGGGGGGCGGCGAAGGGGAGGAGGGGCATTCTCGACGCCTGCTACAGAGCGCCATGATGAGGGGCGAGATGAGCGAGGAGGAGTACATGGCGCTGCACGGTAACGTGGAGCGCTTCCATGGAGCGGCGGCTTTGGGCGGAGGCGAGTGCCGGTCGCTGGTGGTGAAGCGCATCTTGGCGCCGGTAGGGGTGGTTTGGTCGGTGGTGCGGCGGTTTGACAGGCCGCAGGCGTACAAGAACTTTATCAGTAGCTGCTCCATGCGTGGCGATGGGAACGTGGGCAGTACGAGGGAGGTGCGCGTGGTGTCGGGACTGCCCGCCGCTAATAGTACGGAGCGGCTGGAGATTCTGGACGAGGAGCACCATATCCTTAGCTTCAGGGTCCTAGGCGGTGACCACCGCCTCCACAACTACAGGTCTGTCACTACGCTACACCACTACCGCGCCCCCGCCGCTGCAGCCGCCGTTACTGTGGTCATTGAATCGTATGTGGTCGACGTGCCGCAGGGCAACAGCCAAGACGACACCCGCCTCTTTGTCGACACTATTGTGAGATGTAACCTCCAATCGCTCGCCCAGATTTCCGAGCGTGCCGCTCGTCACATGACAGGATGATCGCACAGGTGGACCGGCGACGCGAAGACTCGAACCGGCGACCTCGGTACAATGTTGCTGCTGGAATGCCCAACCTTGCTGCCTCCGGTGACTTGTTTATATTATCCGGAATTGTTTCTGTCGAGAAATTTTAGCAGTCTTGGTTGTTTTGGAATTATAGGATTTCATCAGGGTAGCTATTTAATGTTGAAACCAAGTAAATACACATATCCAGTAGAGTAAAAAGTTTATGCTCGTTGTGTATCTAACTAGGCAGTTGTGGAGTAGAAGTATATACGCACTGTATATCTTACCTATGCAATTTCTAGTTTTAGAAGTGTATTTACGCCGAATATCATCTACGTCTGCGATCAGCTGGAATTAGACCGTATACACACTGTGTATGTACCTACGTCGTGGCTGGAGTCCGGGTGTATAGACATTGAATATCTGCCTATGTCGTTAGTCGCTGGAATCTTTTGTTGTACATGGTTGGTTTTATGGGGTACGGGGGCTGGTCAGGGCCTATAAACACTGGAACCGTGCTCTTTTTAATCGCCTGGTTTTTCTGATCGCTGTGTTCTCGTAGGATGCTTAGGATTTGGATTTGTTTATCTGGAGGGCGGTGTCACATTTGCAGAGCGTGTACTGAAATTTTGAATGGGAGCATAAAATAAATTGTGTATGCAGCAGGTACATATACTTAATGCATATGCCTCAATTTTGCTAGAAGTCTTGCATACATTCTTGTACGTGATGTACAATTGGGTATATGCTTGCTGTAAATCAAATTTTTATTAATTGCATAAGGCCATGCAATCTGGTGGACCGCCCAATTTTTCACTATAATATGCTTGCTGTAAATACTTCAATTTGTTATTAATTGCATAATGTTATGCAATCTGGTGGACTGCCCAATTGTTCAATATAATGATTAGTTACATGGAGAATGGCTGTTTCAGCAAAAGAAGCTCGTGATCAGCAGAGTGCAGATTTCAGATTGATAAAATAAGATTATGTATGTAGTCATATAAAATTCTGCACTTGGGTGTAGTTTTTTGCAAAGGGCATTTGTCAGAAAAATATGGCAAAATGCTTGGCTATATGCATGCACCCACACCTGACATATACACACGGAATGTACATAATCATGGGTTATGCGTCCTTTTGAGCATGTTTGAAATTTTGAATTCCACAAGTCTTTACGTCTTAAAAAAAATGTCTAGAAAATGTCTTCCTCTTTCAATTCGAAGGTGCTTTAAAAATGAGAAACTTGAACATATGTGTTGAAAGTAATTCTACCATAAAAAAAAATCATTACATCATATGAAAGGAACTCAATTTTCAGATATGTAAGGTGCAGATTCATTCTACATAGTGTGGAGTGTATTTCACAGAGTGTAAAAGAATTCATAAAATTTGAATTTTTTTAGTCGATTTTTTATTAAATTAGTTCAACAAAACATTCTTTCTAATTACATTTTGTAATGGAAAGCGATTGTTCAGAAGAATACTTAAAGCATTGTAAGGCCTCTTTTTGATGATGAATCCCACAATGTGATCTGAAACGTCAATACAAAAACATACACAATTGATTTTAGAAGCAATCTTTTAAATTATTATAAAACCTGATAGAAACATACACAACAGAACATTCAATCTAGAAAGAAACTCTGTATTTAAAGTCTTATCATCTAATTTTGAAGTCTATCATAGTCTCAATCTAGTGCATTTCACAGAGTGTGAAGGAAAAAACAATTCATAAAATTTGAAATTTTTTAGTAGATTTTTTGTTAAATTAGCTCAACAAAACATTCTTTCTAATTACATTCTTCTGATGGGAAGTGATTGTTCTGAAGAATACTTAAAGCATTGTAAGACCTCTTTTTAATGATGAATCCCACAATATGTTTGAAATGCCAATATGAAAACATACACAATTTGAATTTTTTAAACAATCTTTTAAATTATTATAAAAACTGACAGACACATACACAACAAAACATTCAACCTAAAAACTAACAGAACATTCAACCTAAAAACTAACTCTCTATTTAAAATCTATCATCTAATTTCGAAGTCTATCCTAATCTAAGTCTTTTTATTGTATATGGCATCTGAGTTGTATTCAGTGTACAGAGCTGGCACCCAAGCGCACCTCAAGGTTTTTATCCTATTGTGAATGCCTAAACTATTGGCCAAAATATGGATTCTTGTAGATTCCCTGTGAAGGTTTCTTCTTCCAAATGGCAGAAGTGGGGATTTCTTCTTCCAGATGTCAGAAGTCTAATAAGAGCTGCAATTATGTATCATGTTCTGTTAAGAAGTTATCTGTGGCCCTCAGTGTTTTGGGCCCCTTCAAAGCTTCTAGCAGCAGCCTTTGAACGCATACCAAGTTTTCCTAAATGTATTTTTTTTGTCGAATCACATTCAAAAGCTATGTTGGATTTCTACACTTGCCCATTATCAAGAAACAATAGTTAGCATAGCAACCATTTCAATGTGAGGAGGGATATCATACTCTTGACTCTTGTGGATCTGAGTCATACACAGGACACTTGGCAAAAATTGCCCATCTCTTTTTGAGTGCCAATCACACTCACTCCACTTACTTCCTGATTGGTTTTCGATTCCCATAATGGAAATAATTTAAATCCATTATAAGGAAGTCATAATGAAAAGTAACTCGTCGTCAAAGCAGTTGGGGTTCAACTTGCCCACTACGGAAACAAAATTGACCATTCCTGAAACATCAAAAGAGCAGAAAAGCACAAAGAGGGGATGAACCTAAATTAACAGACGGTGTTAAGATAATGTCTAGAACACATGTCTTGTGGTCAAGAGGGATTTGCTACCTTATTTTGGGGCAGTACAACTTTCTGACTTGTAGCTAGTAGTAGTACAGCATAATACTATGCAAAATGAAAATTGTACAGACTCAACTAAATCAGATATGTTTTTTTGGGTATTTAACTAATAATTAGAGAGAGAGGTAGGGCCATGGCCTTGGAAGAATCGTTCAGCCTGAGCTCCTAGTCAGCTGTACTTCTACATGGATCCAGCTTATGTGCAACATTCACAGAGATGGAATTGAGTTTTTCTTTTTTCTCTCTCTTTACTTCTTATTATATTCATTCTTTCTGTGTGGCTGTTCGAAAATATTACAAAATAATTTAAATCTGAATACTTGATCAGAATAGATCAGAATAATTTATAATTTTATTTGATAGTATTGTATATATAAGGTTAATAAATAGACAAATTTCAAAAAAAAAGTCTGATATCATAGTTTTATTGGGTTTGTTCATTAATTTTAATTTTTAATTTAAAATAAGATAATTATATACTATTTTACATGTCAATGAAGTGAGATCAATTAATAAGTGATCTTTTTTGAAGATTAGTAAATTTAAGATTATAAATTTATAATTTTTTCATTTATTGATTGATTTATGATGTAAATAAATAATACACACTTAAATTTGATATATTATTCATTATAAAATTTAAATTTGATAGTTAGTTTGTCAAATACATTTTTAAAACAGTTATTCACTCAATATTACTTTGAAATGTAGAGGCAATTACTCTCTAGTTAAAAAAAATCATTATAATCCTTTCATGTTCTGCTTAAAATCTCCCATTTTGATAGAAAAAAAATTTGATTGTGTTTTATGGAATAAAGATAGTGATACCACCATCATATTTTATGTTGGGCTTGGAGAGCTCAACAATGTCTATAGTGAGCCCAACTTACGTAATAAATCTCTTTTTATTAGAACAAAAGTTTGGAAGAGCTTAAATAGTCAATACTACATTTATTTCATGGATGATATACATATAGTTTAATAGTCAAACAATTGATGACAACTACATGCTAAATAATTGTCGTATGTTTATTAATAAAAAAATATTTTAATTATTCTATCCTTCAATATTTAACTTTACTTCTCTTCACAATGGCTTCGATATTCAACCCCTCTTCTGAAACGTTTAATAAGATCTTGATTTGGGTTCGGCTTCCTAACTTCCCCCTCCATTTATGGGCTGATCCTCTTTTAGAGGAAGTGGGTGATGCCCTTGGAGATTTTTTGATGGTGGATGACGAATCTTCTGATATTTTTCATTCCACCTATGCCTGTTTATTGGTTGAAATGGATGTTTCTAAAGGGTTGCCTGTTGAGATTTTACTTAAATCTTCTAAGGGTTCTTGGGTTCAAACTTTGGACTCTGAAGGGATTCCCTTCTGATGTAGAAGATGTTTTAAAACAGGTCATGCGGCTGCTCATTATGGCTTTGAGAAAAATGCAAAGAAGACTACATGGTGGAATGGTGCCTCTCAACAACATTACACGGTTGAAAAAAAATCTGAGCAACACCGAAGTTTTTCTGAGGTGGTTGCGTTGGAATCACAGGGTCTTGGGGCATCCTCTCCGGATGTCACAAGTGGCGGGGTTGCTGATGTGCAAGATTATCTTGTTGAAACCCCAAAAGAGAAAGAGAATAGGCCTCAGGGTGCCACTTTTGGTGATAGCGTTCCAACTCTCATTCTTGGTGGCTTTTCTGAGGAGGCTTTGCCTGCAGGGAGGATTACTGATGAAATCTCTGAAACAATGACTGCAGGTATTCATTGTCCAGATATTGGGGTGTTGGCTTGGCATGATAAGGCAGCGCAAGTGGAAGAGGGCTAGATTTCTGTAAAGGGCAAGAAAACTAAGTTCCCTACGTTTTCTTTTGACATGACTATCCGCTCCCACAAGAGTAGCTCTAAATGTAAATTTTGATGGTTCTTGGTTCGGGGCTGGTTTTTGGCTGGCTGCAGGTTGTTCCTTTTGCAGCTTTGTCTTAGGTTGTGAGAGCTTTTTTTTAAAAAAAAAACCCATGTTCTTTGTAAAGGGTTTCGGGTCCCTTCAAAATCTGTTTTTACCTTAATCAAAAACTTTACTTCTCTTCACAACTGTAGGAGATTAGAGTTGGAGCCCTTGATACAACAATAATTGTGACCTCAAAAAGGTGTTTACAAATCCAAATAAAAATATACAAAGGAGATTGAACTTTTACTACCCAATAGTTATATGTTCTTAGTGAGCCACATAAATGCTAAAATTATTACGTCCAACTATTCTTAAACATCACCTAGTTCAATAGTCAAAGATATGTTTTCAGTGAGCCACATAAATGTTAAAATTATTCCGTCCAACTATTCTTAAACATCACCTAGTTCAATGGTCAAAGATAAAATTTGACTGGTAAAAGCAAGACATCTATCCATTTACCTTTTTTTGATAAGAACAAGGTGTAAAGTTATTATTAACTGTTTGACCGTTGAAGAATGTAATGTTTAAATAGAGTGCTCAAGTTGAATACGACCTCTTCAAATAAATCCCCAGACTACAGATCTCTACTTATAAAAATTAAAGAAAGAAGAGCTATCCTCTTTCTCTACAATACCAAGGCCCTCCCTTGATGGGACATTATATTACCATTTATTGTAACAGTCCCATTAACCTATTTTGTTTATTTGTGGGAGTAAATTTAATTTTCTTTTTTAATTTGCAAGGTCTCTACCCAAATTTAAGCTGGTTGAGATCTATTAACCTGTGATAAGAGATAGTTCTGTGCAAATTATCCATGAATTTATCCAAGGGGTCATTACTGTTGGGCCATAGGCTTTTTGGGAAGTAGAAAAAACAATTAAGCATGATTACTGTCAGTCTATTTTGTATGAGGACATGGACATGGTGGGACAGAGATGAAAGAATATAGTTGGGGCAGGGCATGAAGTTGGCCACATCTTTTACAACTTGCCATGTGCATAAGCTCTTTCTAGAGATGAATCTTGCAAAGAACATGTCCGGACTCATGTAAAAACAAGTTGGCACATGTGATTCCCATTTTTTATTTCTATATTGAAGACAAACAGAATCTCATTTCTGAGACTTGACAGTAATCATATTCAATATAATCATAATGTGAGTGCTTACTGATATTTTATTTTATATGCACTCTGCAACATGCATTGTTTTTCCAGTTGCATGTGATATGCATTGAAATTTGGGATGCATAAACCTTAAAATTACAGGCCAATGGTGCAAAAATCCAAGAACCTTTGAAATAAAATAAGCCTGGCTTATTAAGAAAGGGAGAAATAATGATAATGGTGCCTTGCCAACAAAGTAAACAGTCAGAGAATTTCTTGTGGCCATTCACAGAGATTATAATAAACATGGTTTAATATTTTAGCCCATGAATTGAAAAAAAGAAATGCTTTGGTTCTGCAATTGTTGGGGTTGATGCTTTTTCTTTAGATTTTTTAATGAAAGGAAGTACCTACAGTTGTTTCAAAAGAGGAAAAAAATCATTTAAAGGCTAGAAAGAGTTTACAAACTCAATTAGGACGTTGTCGCCCGCAAACTTCACCATCAGTTAAACTTTTTCCTAGGGAAAATGGCCAAAATTTAGCTTTTAGAGTTGTGACTGCGGAACAATCAATCATTAATTTGAGACTAAGCAGTGCCAATCTGTTATATGTCTCGAAATGGTGATGTCAATTACAGTATTTGAAGAGCAACATAAGGAAAATGTCTTTTCAATCACAATCTGAGGTGACCTTGGAAATGTTGTAAGAGTTTTCTTATATTAGTGAAACAATTTTAATTCTGGTCAATGAAAAATAAGAAAGTTTGTAGGCTCTAGAAAGTTATTTAGTTGTTGTAGAATCTTCTTTCAAATTTGAGTGTTTGTCAAAATTTAAAACTATTAATTGCATTTCAATGTATAAAAGGTACACTGATAGCGATTGAGTGCAATTTTTTTGTATAATGTAGTAAGAGTCATTTTGACATGAGTTCTTTTGTTTATACAAATTAGTATTATCAATCAAAACATAATAATAATCACTTTTTTACATTGAATATGTGGAATATTTCATTGATAGTTTCACTAAAATAATCAATCATTTCCAATGAACATTGTCTACAAGTGGTCCTCTTCTTGCTTTTGTAGTGTACCGCATATTATTATATTTCATGCACAATATCATTGGTATGTGAAGATCTAAAAGACAATAAACCCTTGGTACAATAATGAATGTGAGGACTTGTTGATCTATATTCCCAACATCAATTATTGCTCTTTCCATTATTAGCCCTTAAGATTTATAGATTGTTAAGGCCCAAGCCATTTTTAGGGGTAACTAATAGTGCCCACCTTTAATTAGCAAGATGATAGGCACATGTTGTGGTTGGTTGTATTCTTATCGATATCTTGTGTAATGCTTCAACTTGTTTGGTTGCACATAAACAAAATTTGTGGCTACCCACAAATTTGAACTATGCATAACTTGTCGGCCAACATAGAAGAGAACCTTGACATAAAGATGTTTGTCTTTGATAAGCATACAAAATCAAAATTACATAGAAACTACACTGTGATTCAAACACAAATAATATGTAAACTATATTATGATGAATTCAAGATATTGCAAAATATTTAATATTGTTAGGAAGGGTATCTCAATCATGCATCCTAATGTTAAGAATATAAAAATTACAATTTTCAATCTATTTAATATAAAAACTCAATTTTTGGGCTATAAAGGTTGTTTTTGACCCAATAATATTTTTGGATAAGATGACATTAGTTCCTAGATGTTTATGATGTGGACCTCTTCAACTCTACAATTGAAAAAAAGGGAGGGTTCAATTGGTTTCTTATATCAAAAGTTATGGCCTCTAGAAGTTGCACTTCCCACATTGGAAATGTAACATCTATGAGTTGTAAGAAAGAGTTACACTTGATGAACTTATGACATGTTATGACACATCATAAGATATCTTTGAATTGTGATAGTTGAGCTAAAATGGATCACCCAAGTTGGTGGGTGGATTATGACAAGCTTATGGCAAGTAGAAGGAATATGCTACTTTTAACCTATGGACACATCTTGGGATTTGGGTGTTTGGACTTTTAGCTAGGGATTTGAGTACCACATTTTTTGGTGGTTTTAGCTTATGGTTTTCTAATTGAATGGTTTCATTTATTTCTTTTCCTACTTAATGGGTTCTTCAGGTGGAGGTTTTGATAGTGAGTTTGTAGGTCTCATTATTCTACTAGAATTGCTCTAGATCTCTTGTTGGTGATACTCTTGAAATAGCTTAGACTTTGAAAGTGTATTATAAATTTTAAGTGCCAAATAATTCATTGAGTTGCTCTGGATTATGGTTATTTTAATCTTGAAAGAGTTTTTCCCATGTAAATCACTGTGTTGTGATAAGTAAATCCACAATAATGAGTCCCAAACTTGGGACATTACATTTTAAAACTTGGATGGAAGTGAAAAGTAGGAAACACCTTCGTTCAAAGGTGAGTCAAAAATCACCTTTGTTTGAAGGTGTAAAACATAAAAAACCTTCAACGAAAGTTAATTTCCATAAATAGAAAAAAGGGATTTTCGTTCGAAGGTCCCTTTTAATTCTTTTAATGTAAATTACCATAAAAATAATAGAAAGGGACCTTTGAACAAAGGTCTCTTTTTTTCATTTATGGAAATTACCTTCATTTGAAGTTTTTTTTTAAATTTTTCTGTCGAAATGAGATACCTTTGTTCAAAGGTCCTTGGATACCTTCAAACAAAGGTACCTTCGTTCAAAGGCCTTCAAATGAAGGACCTAAAGATGACCTTTCCATCTTAAGACTCAAAAATTTCTCATAATTTTATGTTTTCAACCTTGGGTGGGACAAGTAAATGGAATGACCAAGACATGATAATTTGTAGGATCATAGCACTCAAAATAAGCTTTCCAACAAGTATAATTTTGAATATAGCTAATTTAATGATTATATTTATTTTTTATTTTCTAGTGAACATAGTTTTTTCAAAAATCATCAAGGTCTTTGTTCCACACATGAAAAATAGTAAAATAGATTATTATTTATGAAAAATATTTATGCACTAGGTATTGATGTCCTTATTTCAACAAAAAAATAAGTTAATTAAGATATATACAAAAAAAAGTTACGATCTATGGAAGTAACTTATGTCTAAATTATAGTTAATCTCACTTCAAAAATTTATAAAAAAAAGTTATGCATCAAAATACTATAGAAAAATATCTGCACACTAGATATTAGTGTTATGAATCTATATTTAAAATTTAAAATTTTATCTTTTCTACAAAATAAGTTATATTCTATGGAAGTAACATCACTTTTTTAAAATTTGTTAACTATAAAATCCAAGTTATTAAAAGTTGCATAAAAGATCATAAATTATTTCTTAAAATTTTACAAAATATACAATTATAATCCACACACTAAATATCAAAAATCATTAGTTCATACAATCTTCAAATTCTTAATGGTTTAGTTGTTATAGGTGTCAAAAAAGTGAAAATTTGGTTAAAAATATTGATCTCAATGTACTACTTTGGCTGAAGTTTGGGACACACTATCGTGGGATCACCCATAAATTAAGTTTTCTTTGTAACTGTAAAGATTTAATCAATTTTCACATATCTTCTCCCATATATTTGTGTAGAAATCATATTTCATACATTTTCTTCCTTTCCTTTGGTATCAAAACTTGATCACCTCAAATTCTTGGTGTTAGGGACAAAGGTTTTTTGTACTACTTTTTGATTGAATGAGACCTTGCACATAAAATTTAAGCTTTGGAAGATCAAGATGGAGGATATTATCATAGATATAGATCTATGTGCCACAATATCTATATCCAAGCTTGTTGCTATGTCACAAGAAGGCTAGGATAAAATAAACAAAAGCGAAGGATTTCATTCTAGAATCTATTTGGTAGATTTTGTATTGTTGAATCTACACATGAAGAAACCAATTTTGTGGATCTATAGAATAATTTAGGTGAGATTTATCAAGCCAAATCCCTTGTAAACAAACATTTCCTATGAAATAAGTTGTATACTCTTAGGATGGAGGATGGTGATTTTGTGGCCAAGAACATAAATTCTTTCAACATGATTGTTACCCGGTTGCACTTGGTTAGAGTGAAGATGTAGGAGGAAGATTGTTGCATGGATTTTTTACGTTCTTTGTCATACTTGTGGGATCACTTGGTGATGGAAATTAGTACTACTTATAAATTCAAAATGGATGAGGTTGTTGTGTCATTAATTTTAAAGGAGATGTAAAGTTTTTATTTTAAATCAAATAATGAGGCCTTAGCTATTCATGAAAGATAAAAAAGGACAAGAAAAAAGATGAGATAAAATACAAGTCTAGATCCAAAACTCACAGGAGAACCAACTATCTTATAAAGACCAAGGCTAACTATCAAAATTGCAAAAATACCATGCATTTTAGAAGAGACTATAAGGAGGAGAAAAATAAAATAAAAATTATTTATATGAGTTCAAAAGTTCTTCTTAGGATGATGGTGATGCATTTTTTATAGCCTTAGCAATATATCCATTAGAAGTTGCATGATTAATATAATTTGAGGTTTTCTTCCACATGACCTCACATCAAGGTCAGTTTTTAAAGTATGAAGAATATGATGGTGGAAAGGTGTAATTTAGAGATGAATCCCACCTAAAGAATATTGGCCATGGAAGAGTTTTGATAAGATCCTTCATGGATGTGTAAAGTGGATCAAAAGTGTATTATATATCCTTGGTTTTTCATGGAACCTACTTTCAATTGGTAAGCTTAATGTTGTGGATATGCAAGTTGTTTTCTTTAGTGGAGGGTGTAAGATGGTGCAAGGAGCTAAGGTTCTCCCTAAGGGTATTCATGTGGGAAATCTCTTTTAGTTGGATGCATATATAGTTCAATGCAATAGTTCGTCTATTCCTATAGTGAAGAGATTTATAGATTCTATACTCACACTATTAAAACTGAAAAAAAAGAGGAATGTTGCATCTATTTATTTGGTTATGCTTTCTAGGTGCTGAAGAGTGCTCTTGTTTTAGAGACCAAGTTACTTGTGGGGAAGCCAATGTTTGGGCACCAAATAATGGCCATACATGTAAGAATGGTCTAAGTAATTTGGGTATGTGCAGGATCATGATGGGCCAAAAAGTGGCAATGGGAAAAAATCATGTTTTGGATCGACTCAAAAACGTGGAAATGCCGAGTTGACTTTTCTAGGTTCAGGTGTCAGTACATTTACCCGAACCAAAAACCAAACCTATTTTCCACAAATCGGATATCCGATCCAAATCAGATATCCGATTTCTGGAAACAGTATATAAAAAAACAATCAACTCTTTCAACTTCATTTCTCACAGTTTGCACGTGGGCGCACAAGGAAAAACCCAAATCCGATATCTACTTCGATCAGATATCCGATTTCAAAGGTATGTATTTGGTTTTTTCAATCTTGTAATCAATTTTTCAAGTAGATTCTCTTAAGTTTAAGTAGGTTTTATTAATTTTTTTTCAAAAATAGGGTTTTCTATTGATTTTTTTAAAAACTAGAGTTTACATTGATTTTTTATTAAAACTTAATGTTTTGAAATGGATCTTGATTAAAAATTAGTGTTGTTGATGTATTTTTATCAAAAATAAGAGTTTGTTATTGATTTTTGTGAAAAAGTATGGTTTTTTTTGGATTTTTATTAAAAACTAGGTTTTTTTACAATAATTTCATTTATATTGTGTAATTTCAATTAGTTTAATTAGTTTTAAACTTTAATTAGGTATTATGGCTGCGAATGAAAATCCACAAATGCCAAACGCTCCACCACCTCCGCAACCACCAATTGAAGACTTAATTGGTGAAAAATTGGGGCAATTGAGGGGCATTTGTGAAATTTATTAGACAATGCCTCGATTGAAAGATATGACAAACACATTGAAGGAAATAATTAAAAATATAGAAACCCTCTCCACCCAACATAATTCCTTTTATTCGTGGCGAGAAGACATGAGGGAATATTATCAATGTGGATTATCTTACGATGATGTGAAAGATCTTCAAATAACCAAAGCCCAAATAGCCTCTTTATTCATTGACCCCAACATCGGTTTGCCAGTGAATGTTAATAATTTTTTTTTTCCATAAAATGGTGCGTGCATAGGGACATTGTAGCTAACTTTTGGGATCACTAGTGTATGGTTTTTGATAAACCACCGAACAATAATTCTGACATACCATTTTACTTTATTAAAAAATTATATGCTGAGTTTGTGTTAGGGCATCATGTCAATTACTTTGACATTAAACCCTTCCAGGGTGTTGGTGGAGGTATTCCCCAGGATAGACTGAAGGCAGTTAGAGTAGTCCCGCGCCCAAATGTTCCCCTTCCTCCCCTTCCTCCGCCACCTCCAATATATCATCCAAAGATTATCTAGGATGCATCCACACAAACTATTTAGGTTATTCACTCTTTGAGTGGTCATTTGGTTTCGCATGCTTCTACAGTAGCTCAACCACATTTTGGTGATGTTGGCGAAAGCTCGATTGCTGCTACATCCTCCTCCTCAGGTCCCCATATTTGTGTGCCACATACTTGCACTATGTGCCGCCAGATATGCTTGGGTCCTCTTGTACAACCCACTAAGCATCCCTTGGACACTTCTGATTATGACCTCCATGATGTGGACATTATAGATCAGTCGCAGGGGAGTGGAGCACACCCTACAGAGTCCTCTCTTGCTAGAGAGGGAGATGTTGGAATAGTGACACAGGTAAGATTTAAGTTGTAATTTCATAACTTGCATTTGTTTTTAAATGAATATTAATAAGAGATAGTATCAAGTACTAATATTTATTTACATGGTCTATTTAACAGTTGATGTCTGAGGAGGAGCTCACACGGGTGAATGATAGCACCCTTAGGGCCATTTCATTTGGCTTGGACACACACACAGTATATATTTTCGCACTCGTTTACATTTTATATTATATACTTGCTTGTCATTTGAATTGTCATTAATGAAATTATATAATAACTTATATGTTTATCTTGTTTTCCTCCTATAGGAAATAACTAGTGCGAGTGAGGTGCAACATTGTCCAGACTATGGAGGCGCAAATCTAGATAAGGGGAAGGTAATTGAACTCAAATTAGATTGAATTAATATTTTTAAGATCTTATATTGATTATACATACGTCGACATAGATTGGTAGTTTCATATGTACTTGTCAATTTTATGTACAGGCAATTATGAGCTATACAGATATGATGACAAGGGACACACCGCCTAAAGGAGTAGTTATTGGAACACCTCAAGGAGTAGGTGTTGAAAAACCTCAAGGAGGAGGTGTCGAAACACCTGAAGGAGATAAAGAAAAAGATCAACCTAAAGAGGTATGTGCTTATTTTATTTTGTGTTTGGTAAATAAGTTCCTATTACCAATAATCGTATTCTAACTTGGATCAATTTTATGTTTTTGTTCACATATATAGATTGGCATTTCAAAAGTTGATTTGGTATATTCTAGGACTCCTGACCCTTTGAAGAGACGTATATTTCAGGTAATCAAGATTTCAATTTTAGAGTTCAATTAAAATTCAATGTATATTGATTTTGATGTTAATTATTCAATTTTAAATTATATAGTATAACTAATCTCAATTGTGGTTTGAATTTTTCTTGTGCAGCTACCTTCAGAGCCAACAAGTGCTTCAAAGAGGCTCCATTTTGATGATCCACTAGTAGTTTAGGATGAGATAGACATTTTGGCATGTAAATTTTGAATACATATTGAGATGGCATATGCCACATTTTGTAAAACTTTGTTTGAGTTGACGTCGATGCCATTTTTGTATATGGACATACACTTGATTATTGGATAATTTGATATATAGAAGTTGACAATCGAAATTTAATTTGTTCCTCATGTGCATGATTAGACTCTTTGAAAATTTTATCTTGAGCAATGGTTAAATATCAATGTACAATAGCTTAAAATTGAATGGTTATATTATGTAGTTTATATTTATATCGCCGATTACATTGCATTACACATCTTTCAAACTCAAATCATTACTTCACATTGCATAACTAACAACTAGATGTTCATAGATGAAATTTTTTCAATTACAATATAGTTCTTATAAAGTCAACCTAAACAGTTATGCAATTACTTCACATTGCATAACTAAAAACTATGAGCAGTTGTCAATTGCATTTGTTTGTCATTGAATTCTATGACACCACATTTCTTTGAAGCTTTTTTTCAAATAGTCCACTGCCTTGTCTATGCTACCACATTTTTCATACATGATAGCGATCACATTAAGTTGTAATAAATTAAATGATAGCCCATGGCTATTTAATTTATACTCATTTTATGTAAATGGATGAGGCCGACCTTCCTTGATATTATTTTGTAATTTATTATTTTCAAGAGAGGCCGACCTCCTTGAAGAGTCACCTTATTTTGTATAAATACGAGGTGATGTTTGTTCATTTCCTCAATCAAGTTCATTCAACATAATTTGCAATCCAAGCAAAAGTTTTCACTTGAGCAACAATGCTTCATCTTGCAGTAGCAGGCCAATTTCAAGGAGAAGCATATTCGATTGTATCTTTGCATCTACAAGAGGTGCTATTATTCATTGTATCAAATTCAGCCCTGAGTTGGGCCTGAGTTGTAAGCAAATTTCTTGTTGTGTTTATTGTCTTATGTGTTTCATTTTTTGAGTGCTTTCAGTTGTATTATCTAATCTCTAAGTTGAAGACAACGAGAGAAATGGTCATATTGTTGATGACAAAGATTTGACCATGTTGGCTCTTAATGGTCTTCCTTCATCTTGGGAGTCTTACATTCAAGGAATCAGTGTGAGATCGAAACTTCCCAAGTTTGATCGGTTGAGGGCTGATTGTATTCAAGAGGAGTCAAGGTTGGTTGCAAGAGGTATTGGATGAAGCCCTACAAATGAAGACATTCATGTTCTTTCCGCTCAATCCTCGAAGAAGGAAGGAAAAGGAGGAAAGAAAAGATGCTTCAAGAGGAATGGAGATAAAGGGTTAGATGGTGCTCCTACATTCAAGAAGAAGTGGGACCTCTATTATGTTCACTGGGATACGATTTGCTCATAGTCAGCCAACTTGGATTTAACATTGGTAGCTCTGCAAACCTATTCAGAATAGAGTGATCTGAAGAGGGCATCCCTAAATCTCTACAGAGGTGTAAAGTTGCAAAGTGGTGCAACTTTCATTCTCAAACTCGTATGACCCAACGAACTATTCCAACACGTCTGGATGGGTACGTTTACAATAGGTATGGTTCTCTTTTGCACCCAAATATGCCAAATCGCTTCGAGCTGCATTGGAGCGACGTTTTCCCTTAAGAGTCCAAAGTGCTAAAAGACAACAATCTTTGATGGACTCTTTCTCGGAAATTGTGATGCTTACAGAATCTTCGTCTGAGGATATGGGATTGTGTTGAGACCATCTACAATAACCTCTCTTGATTTTCGCTATCTTGAAGGAGTTTTCCCGTGGTGATGAGTTTTCAGTTGAGGGAAAAGTTGCCAGATGCAAGTAGTGTAAAGTTGCAAAGTGGTGCAAATTTCATTCTCGAACTCGTACGACCCAACAGACTATTCCAACACGTCTGGATGGGTACATTTATGCTAGGTATGGTTCTCTTTTTCACCCAAATATGCCGAATCACTCCGAGCTGCATTGGAGCGTCATTTTCCCTTAAGAGTCCAAAGTGCTAAAAGGAAGCAAATTTTGATAGACTATTTCTCGGAAACCATGATTCTTACAGACTCTTCATTTGAGGATATGGAATCGTGTTGAGACCATCTACAATAACCTCTCTTGGTTTTTGCTATCTCGAAGGCGTTTTCCCGTGGTGATGAGTTTTCAGTTGAGGGAAAAGTTGCCAGATACAAGTAGTGTAAAGTTGAAAAGTGGTGCAACTTTCATTCTCAAACTTGTATGACCCAACGGACTGTTCCAACACGTTCGGATGGGTACGTTTACGCTAGGTATGGTTCTCTTTTTCACCCAAATACGCTGAATCGCTCTGAGCTGCATTGGAGCGGCGTTTTCCCTTAAGAGTCTAAAGTGCTAAAAGGCAGCAAACTTTGAAAGACTATTTCTCAAAAATCGTGATGCTTACAGACTCTTCATCTGAGGATATGGGATCATGTTGAGACCATCTACAATAACCTCTCTCGGTTTTTGCTATCTCGAAGGAATTTTCCCGTGGTGATGAGTTTTCAGTTGAGGGAAAAGTCGCAAAGTGGTGCAACTTTCATTCTCGAACTCGTACGACCCAACAAACTGTTCCAACACGTCCGAATGGGTACGTTTACGCTAGGTATGGTTCTCTTTTGCACCCAAATACGCGAAATTGCTCCAAGCTACATTGGAGCAACGTTTTCCCTTAAGAGTCCAAAGTGCTAAAAAATCATTATGTATGACAAATTTGAGTACAAGATGCTCCAAAAAGTTTATCTTTGTCTCTTCCTATCTGAAACTACGTGTTTTTCGCTTGCAAAGTGCTGAAAATACAATGTAGGGTTTGTTGGAATGCACAAAAATGGCCCACATGGGGTTTTCTCTATGGCCCACAAATTGGATATCCGATTTATAAAACATTTTCTGCAATGGTAAGATTTCACCTCTACACAATGAAGTTTCACAAATTGGATATTCGATTTGTACACACATAGACCTAAGGGTTAATGGTAGGGAGTGGGAGAGTGATAGGGATAGGGAGAGAGGGAGAGAGAGAGAGGGAGAGGGAGAGAGGGAGAGAGGGAGAGGGAG